>JANKOD010000003.1:2129133-2155588 GCA_026284645.1 Erythroxylum acuminatum
GGTACTGGATATGGGCAAAGACGCGTTGTGGAAAAGGCACAATTCTGGGGTATGCTATTGGTTCTAGATTGGCACATCATGGATTTTTATGCCTGCTCTTTCTCTCTGGTATCTGTTTATGTGTCAACCTTCTGCCCCTTTTCTCATTGTGTTAATCCAAAACTTCTGTTTAATTTTTTATTGCCTGCATCTATGTGGTCTTTGGTGTGGTTTAACCGTCATTGCAAGGCTCCATGTCGCAGTTGGAAGAACTTGTTCCCTTCATAGTCATCAATAAATTGGGTTAAGATAAGATTTCCACTAAATATGTCTGAATGATCCTTGTTTCTAGAACTACATAATCAACCTTCTACGTCATACTCTTAATAATTCATACTAACTCATTCCGAAATCGTTGTTGAGGCCGAATATAAAATAAGGAGTTGTAGATACATGTTTCAACCTAGTCATACTCACATTCCAAATTCAAGTCATTTGAAGAAAGCTAGGATGCTAAATCCTTCTTAACCTTTGTTGTCTATATAATCAGGCTATTAATTAGGTTCTGGTTAAAATGAAAGAGAATGGAAGCCAAAAATTTTATACTTTCAATTCTATTAGTTTGTATAGAATTACTACCAAAGTAATGATACAGAATTTATAGGAGCATTGTTAGTTTTGCATTTTCTTTTTTATGCAAATTTCATTTGGACTTAATGTTCATATTTGAACTTCCCTGTGCACTGGAGATTGGCCAACAACATCTGATTTGTTTTTCTTGCAGAAATCATTTGAAGAAGTTATGGAATCCATGGAAAAAGCAAAAACACAGAGTAGATGACTTGCAAGAGTTCAGCTTATATTCCCCAAGAATCATAACAAGAAATTTTGTACATATTATAATGTTAGAGATCTCAAAGGGTTTGTATAGTTCAAAAACATCATAGTTCTCCATATTCTTTTGACCTATTTGTGTGTGCTGGTAAAGATGTTGAACTGGTGAATAGATAAAAGCATTTCAATGACAAAAATAAGTTATAATGATATACCATTTAAATACCATACCTCAAATGTCTTTACATATTATGTAAATTACATAATACTTAAACCATAAAGATGAGGTAATTTTCAATTGTAATTTATGTATTCACAAATTTATTCTGGTCAATGAAGTGTATCATTTCTATACATATTGGGTTCCACCACATATAGAAACTCATTGGTAACTTTCGATATTGAGACAAAAGGATGTAGTTCATCAAAGCTATAACTTGGTGTACTTAACTACTTTTACTTTTCTACACAAAAGATCTTCATAAGAAGTTAACTTCAGTTAACAAATCACTGAAGGCATAAGACTTTTAGGAGTCTCTTCTTCTAGAAATGTTATCTTCACTACTGGTTTGTCCTATGCGACCAAATCGACTAGACGAAGAACTCCTTTGCGAATCAGTATTTTGGATTGAATTGATGTCACCAAATCCTCTAGAATCGCCTGAACTGAAGCCCCCAAAAGCACTAGAACGACTTGAACTGTTTGACTCACCAAATCCACTGGAACGACCTGAACCATAGCCCCCAAAAGCACTCGACTGGTCAGAGCCACCAAGCTCACCGAAACCACCGCTGCGATTAGAGCCAGAACCACCAAAATATCCTGGTTGGTTTCTGTTATAACCAGAGCGACCATATTCATTCATCTGACCAGAGAATTGGCCACCACGACCACCGGCACTTGCAAATCCAGGGTTTCTGTAGCTTCCAGAACGGCCATATCCATAATCTGCTTGACCACCAAATCGACCAAAACCAGTACCACCAGATTGGCGATCTCTTATAGAGCCAAATCGACTACTGCCCCTGTCACTAAACATATTTATGCTTCCATCGCCAACAATCCTAGGCAACTGCATAACATTAAAGAAAATATATGATCTTTCAACACAAAATACGACCAGCATAGTCGTATTCGGGTTTAAGGAATATATCTACAGAAGGAGTAGGATATGCACATTGTGACAGATATCCATATCACTGAACATTGGAAGAACATGATACAAAAGTGAACCTGAATCACAAAAACAGAAAAATGAACAGCATAGCACAACGATCGTTGTTAATTGTGCAAGTTACTACATAAGGCCGGATGGAAATAATTTCCTTTGCTCCAGTCACTGCTATCAACCTCCAAACATAAAAATCCACCAAGGTGATGAGGGACAAATAAAGAACATATAGCACGGGATTTAAATTGCAACTGTTATCAGGGCAGAGTTATTTAGTTAGACTAGGTACACGAAAACACAAAGATGTCATAACAGGAATGAAGTAGAAATTAAACTTTTGGTGCCTCAAGATAACATCAAATGATCCATATTGGATATGTGTAAATAGTTTCTTTCCAATATTGCAATATATATGGCAAGTAACAAGGAATATGATACTAACCTCTGTAAATCTGCAACCCACTTCCCGTTCAAATATCCTGACTTGCCTGGCTTGATCCTGTGAGTAAATGAGAATTGCAGTTCCTTTCTTTCCAGCACGACCAGTGCGGCCAGAACGATGGACAAAAATTTCTGGATTGTTTGGAATTTCGTAATGTATCACCTGTCCAACAGGAATATGTGGGGAACAAATGAACTTCTTAAAAAGGGAAACTGAGTACATGTCTCAAAATTAGTTCAAGGTTATTCAATTCATTTTCATACAGTTAGATGAAACACAACCAGTTCCAACTTAATTATATGCCTCACAAGTTACTGATCCCAGTTTTGGCTTTCTAAATCAGAATGCAACTCAAGTATCCGGTACTTGAAATCGAAGTGAAGTAAGACAGGTAGAGAACATGCCAAGCATTTCATTGAACTGTAAATCTAAACCGTCTTGAAATCGATGTGAAGTAAGACGGGTAGAGAACACGCCAAGCATTTCATTGAACTGTAAATCTAAACCGTTTCTAACTGTTTGGTTAGGGAAGGAATTAATGAACAAAGAATTGAAATAAAGGGACACGCCAAGGAATCACTCCTAAGATTTTAAAAATCACTCCCAAATAAAGGAAGTCTCATTTTAGTTCTGAACATATCAAAATATACTAATAAATTAAAGTAAGAACAGAGAAACCATTCTAATTCAACCATACTTCGAATTTAACTATGGCTAATTGAAATTCAAATCTTACTAGACAGATAAACTAACTAATCTATTACATCACTGATAACCTAAAGGAATGGATATGGCATGAGAAGTAAAAGTCTGCCTAATCTCCATCAAGATGGGATTCAAATATAGAGCACCTGGAAGGGGTTAGACTCCATCTACTGAGAAGAAATCAGGCTTGACAAACTAATAAAATAAGAAAAGAACTTCAGACTACTATTGGCTCACCAGATCAACATTAGGGATATCAAGGCCACGAGCAGCAACATCAGTAGCAATCAATATATTAAAATTTCCATTCCGAAAGCCAGAGAGAGTTCTTTCTCTCACAGCTTGTGAGATATCCCCATGCAAAGCTTCACAACTGTAGTTTCTTGCCATAGCACTTGCCAGTCGATCAGCATCACGTTTTGTTTGAGTGAAAACAATACATTTTCCTTCTTTTGCATGCTCCTAACAAACACATATTAGATTCTGAGAGTGTGCACATAATTGATGGGAACAAAAGCAAGTTTTGTACAAGACTGCATCAGCACCTGCAGCTTACAAAGCAAAAATAAGCTCAAACATTCAAAGTCTAGAAAAGCCTCAGCACATGACAATAAGTGGTCTAGATTCATACCGATATTAAGGGACCAAGAATTGATGCCTTCTCATACATTTCTGAGGCAACCGAATAAATCGTGATTCCATCAGGCAATTTCTTGTCAGAATCTCCAACCTACGGCACATCTAATGTTAAAATCCTAGAGAATCCCAGCAGCAATAAGAACGAAAGACAAACCATTATAGCAGCATTCAATCTAGACTGATTAATAACAATCCAAACTGTTTCGAGTCCCACACATGTAATGTTGACAAATCCATTTAAAAAGTTGCACAGCTGCTAGGAATTTATGTTCCCAAATATCTACCCAGTAATATCAAATACATTGCAACACTCACGAGATCAATAGTCAACGGATCTTTAAGATAATTCCTGACAAGTGTTCTAATCCAAGTAGGCCTTGTAGCAGAGAACAACATGCTATGCCGATTTTGTGGCAACCTTTGTAAAATGGTCTCAACATCATCCACAAAGCCCACACTAAGCATCTGATCAGCTTCATCAAGAACAACAAACTGAACCTCTGATAAGTTAAGAGATCCTCTCTTCATCAAGTCAATTATCCGCCCAGGCGTGCCAACAACAATGTCAACACCATAATCTAGCTCCCTCATTTGGCGCGTAATAGGTGTACCACCATACAGACATATGCTATCAAGGCTGGGAGCAGACTCACGAAATTCCTTCTCAACTTGGCGAGCCAATTCTCTAGTTGGAGCCATGACCAAGGCTAGAGGATTTCTCCCACGTCTATACAAATAGAATAGTGTAACTGATCCTATTACTGAAAAATATGCAAGGTTACTGAGTAACAAACATAAGATAATTGAAGTGAACCTACCCATGCTTAGCATTGAACTGAAGTATTTTGTCCATAATAGGAATACCAAAAGCAAGTGTTTTTCCTGTTCCTGTTCGAGCTCGCCCAAACAAATCACGCCCTTGCATTGCTGGTTCCAATACAGCTTTCTATATCAATTAAAAAAGGAAATTTTATGCACAGCATATATAAAAAAATTGATCTACAACATAACTTTGAAGAACTTGCTCAGAATTCAGGATAAACAATCACCTGAATTGGAAACAATTTGTTAATACCGCGTTTCGCCAAAGCAGAGACGATCTCTTGAGAAATGTTGAGTCTTGAAATATCTAAACCCTCTTCACCACCCCGTTTTAATCCTTTTTCATCATCATACCCATAATCGTCCACAGCACACTGCCCCGACCCATCCTGTATCCCTACTGAAGACTTAAACCCCAAAAATCCAGGCTTTACATGAAGCTCCCGGTTAGTTCCAAAATTCCATATCTCTGAAGTCGGTCTACTACCGACCGGACTTCCTTTCCTCGATTGAACAGTGTACGATTGTGTGGGATCATTAAAAAATGCAGCAAAAACCCTCTTTAAACATAGTGAACGCGATCTTCTCAGTACTATACTCATCGTCTTAGAATTACATTCAAGAGTTTTGGCTGCTTTTTCAGACAGACGAAGGGAACTATTGTACGGGTTTATGACACAGATATTTATGGATATGATATTTTGGATCACAGTTAAAAAGGGGACGCAACAAAACAAACTAATGAAAAACTTAACTAGAAATTATTCCGATAAAACAAAATATTTAAAATTTAATAAGTTAAATTAATATTAAATTATTATAAAATTGATGAAAAATTAAATAAAATTAAACAATTTAAAAATATATTTTTTATTTATAAAAAATTTAAAGCATAATTAAAAAAGGTCTGTTAAATAAAATTAATTAATTTATTTTGATATATAAAAACTTATAAATTTACTAAAATTGACAACAAAAGTTCTAAAAATAAATTAAACCTAATAGTTAGAAACTAAATATATCGAGGTTACAAAATAAAAATTTCAAAACCCTATATCGAGGTTACAAAATATATGTTTATATGTTTTTATTAATACTCTTGTCAAATAATTTTTTGTTATCACAATTACAGTAATATAAGACATTAATTTCTGAATCCATTATCAAGTTGAATCATAGTGATTGAAATAAGAATAAGAAGAACAAAAGAGAGTTAACTAAATTTCACAACTTTATACTTTACATGCATGCATAATTTCTTCTTTCTAGATTTTACCAGCCATAGGGATAATTTTTTATTAAAAAATTATGATATAGTTGATGTAGGTGACTAATCATACATGATCAACATTATAATCTATACTATAAATAAAGAAATTACTCAACAGCTTAGTTGTTATGATTACTCTCAGATTTTGCTGTTCCCACTTAAATTTTCTTCTTTCTATAAGGAATTGACATCATCATAAGGCAAAACAAAAAAAGGAAGAAGAAGATTTAAACTCTGTACTTAAATGGAAACAAAGAAAATTGTATAATGTACACCAAATCTGCAAAATTTTATGCATTGAAGAGTTTTCTGAAAGGTCCATCCTTCCGGTCTTTTGCAGCTTCAGTCAGGGCAAGGAACCTCTTGAAGCCTGTTGTGGCAGCCCCACGTCCAAGCGCAGCTGCTCGGGTGAGAACGTCTTCACGGGAAGCAGTAAGACCGGCCGAAGGATTGGCAATTGTTGTTGCAGGAACAACTGGGGCGGCCTGAACTACAGTGGGATGGATAGATGGTTGTGGAACGGCTGGAGCATGTTTGTTGAAGTCATCCAGTATGCTCTGCTGATCAGCCTTTTTAAGACCCTGAACATGCAGGATGGAATGTAAGGAAAATGCAGAATGCAATTCGATAGCTTGAGGTTAGCTACTGCAGGACAATAGTATTATTGAAGCCCCTACCATTAAAGGAAAATTTTGAAAATGTGAAAAAAAATGAAAAGAAAAATCCCGATACATGAAGCATCTACTTAGGCGTGAAAGACTGCAGAAACCTGAACTATACCGTCCAATATGTGCACAGCTAAAGTTCTAGTTCCTTATGTGTAAGGAGCTGGATAAATGACCATACAACTTTATGAGAAGAGAACAACTGATTACCTTAAGCTCTAAAATGCGCTGAAATTCCATTGGCGTTCCCTCTGGCAGTAATGCCCTATATGTATCAGCCACAGAATCAACTGGGGACAGTATAACCTGTCAAATGCATATTGCTGTGCTTTAGAAGCGTTTCAACAAACCAGGAAGTATAAAACTATATCAACAAAATGTGTAACCTTTAAAAGTGCTTCAGCTTTACTCATTTCTCGGCTCACAAACTTCGAATAGCTAGCAGCATGCGACATCTGTATCATAAAGAAGATATAAGTGGTGTAGCATGTTACCGGGTTAAAAAATACAAAGGACTAGCATCGTAAAAGAAAGAAAACTGAAACATAATTTCTGAAATTATGTTTAGAAGAGCTCTTCTGTTTTCGCATGAAAAATAATTGATGCATTAAGAGGCCCAAATCTTTTTGCATCTCATTCAGGAACCCTAGTTGTGTTAATTCTTCTTTATGACGACGGACAAGCTAGTAATGCCAGATATTACGCAAAACACTGATGATAGCTTAAACAAGGTCATGGAAGTCTAATTCACTCTTTGATACTGCTTGTGACAAGAAAGTGTTAGATTAAGTATTGACTCACCTGGTGACCAAGGGAAGGAATTTCTAAGAGAATTGTCTTTACGGCTTGAGTATCTAAAAGCATCTGCAACACCATAGACAAGAACTTAGTTTCACATGTATAATTGCATGTATAATTTGCTTGGTCTAAGCAATATTTTCGTTTCACGCATTCAACTAGACAAATATAAATGCATTAACCGCACCACAGATACATAGATGCACGTAATTATTAAATCTCTGCTAATCATACCCCAACACTTGGGAAAGTAACTAGCAAAGAGAACAATTAGGTTCCTACTTGTTGGGCTCCAGTTTCTGATATCTGCTTGCATTTGAAAATGTTGGCATAGAAACGTGGACCAAGTGATGATGCAAGCTGCAGAAAATAAGAATAACACCCAGTAAAGCTTGTTTTAGGAAAGCACTACATCAGAGAACCACTCTAGCCCAGAATCATCAACATTAAGTAACAATGGTAATATATTGTCAAGAGTCAATTAAGACACTAGCAAAGAGATGAGGAGTAATTTAGGACAAAGATTTATATTTGAAGCAAAATATTTGCAAATAATCATTCTTATAATTTTGCTCTTACCCATTCCAGGGCTGAAGGATTAACTTATCTTTAATTACCTTGTCTAAGAAGTACTGAAAATGAACTGATGAAAGATGGTTTCCAAGCATCGGGATGCTAGTCGTAAGGATCAAATTTATGCCATTGACATAACTGTGAGAGGGAGTTCCAGTCAATTGGTAATTTGTATCAGGCATCATTATAAATGACAACCTTAAAAAATGCATCTTACGCTGACTGGTCACCAACACTTTCAAGTGTACCCCAGGGAACTCGTGTCATTGCAGCCATTTCAGCATCAAATTTGGTTTCTAGGCCATGCACTAGGGTCATCAATGCTTCAGTGATAAGCCCTGAAAATTCTTCCTGCAGAATCACAATCAATCCATAACATATGAGGAGAAGAATGGCCATGAAAAAATCATGGAATGTAAAGAGCAGTACCTCAACTGCAGACATATCCACCCCCGCCACAAAGTGAGGATCAATTATTTTTGATACGCTTTCAGCCAGTTCAGCTGACTGTTGAAGAGCCAAAGAATGAACCAAGGTTACAAATGATTCATATAAGGGCTCATAAACGTGATAAAGACATTTCTACAAGATAAATAAGCTCTAGAAACACAACAATTGGATAGCATCCTATCCTTGCCATTAAGAACAAAACAAAGATTCAACGGAACAGAAGCTCACTAGATCTACAAAAAGAGTAGCTTCAGAACACAAGCTAGGCTTCCAAACGGTGAAAGCATGCTAGCATCTCTCATGAAAGAACCTGACATTGTTTCCTTTTAAGAATTCCAAAATTTATGCTTCTTTCAAACAGCTCATTAAACAATGAAGGGAATTACGTCTGAGACTTGTCTGTGATTCTCGAATAAGAAACACAAATCAAAAGTCTTTCAGCTACCCTGATTTTGACCATGGCTTACCATGAAATATTTGCTTCTTAGCCTTAGTCTAAACAGAAAGCATCATAATCTACCACCTAGATTCATAATATTGTGGCCCAACCAACAACAATTATCAGACAAATCTGAGAAATTACTAGTAAGAAGCTATCTTGTTATCTCACTGCTTTTAAATGTCAATTGACATTTGTCCTGATGTCAGTCTTTATCGATGTACTGATCAATCCGTATAAAAGGGGAAAAAAAAGAAGCTGCTAACCCAGTATTAAATGTTCTAAAGTTAGTCATGAGAATAGAAACCAACCGTTTTCCGGCAGTACTCAGCAGAATTAACAATATAACAAATCACCCTTTCATCCTTGTCGGTCATCTGGTGAAAATTGCCACAGAAATAACAAACAATATTTAGTAACTGGTAGCCACTCTCCAAAGAAAATTAGTAGACATGATAGCCATGTTGATACCTTTATTTGTCCATCCATACCCGTGGCAGCAGCAACAATTCCCACACCACCCTTTGGTAGTCTCGCCTTAAGCTTTACAACATATGCTTTCAGAATTCTTTCAAACACCTGAAATGTACAATAGAGAGGGTAAAATTTTCTATATGATCACCAAACCAGCTTCAAGGTCAGGTTATAACAATAAGTGCGTGATAGCTTTCGGTAACCAATTCTGAACTGTTTGAGATAAAATACTGCATGCCAGCTACATGCGATCCTATCTTCTGGAACAGCTTTTGGCACCCAAGAAAATGGAAGTTTTAGCAGATCAAAGCAGATAAGTGACATTTTCAATTATATCGTACAAAAAAGGGAACAATTTGGAAAAAATTGACATCTCAGAATCTGCCAAGATATTCTATTGGAGGAGATTCAGGTAAGACAAGAATAAGTGAATGCAATACATCATAATGGCTATTAATCATAAATTTCAGGAATGTACCTTGAACAAATTAAATAGCGTCTGATTCTTTGTTAATGCACTGCACCGCTTTAAGCTCCTCTTGATTATAAGAAAAAGCTAAAAACACAGCAAAAAAAAGACGATGAATAAATAGTGCAAGAAAGAGTGTCAACAAAATTTTCTATTTAGGATACATGAAACTAATTCTGGATATACAGAAGCATATCCTACAAATGGAAGTAATGTGTTAATCAAGTATCAGGCCCTAATAAATCTACCCAGATACACGAAATCATAAAATAGCTCCTGGAATGATCATATGAGACATACAGGCTGCATACCTGCATGCTACTGGACAAGACATTATTTTGACTTCCCTCCTCGATATCCCACGTTTCCTCCTGTGATAGAGACATTTAAATGAGGTCATCAGTAAGCAGAAGCTGTGAAAAGTGATGGTTAGAAGTCGTAAAACCAAATTACCTGAACAAGCTTCTCCAGATTCTCCATCAGAGTCTTCTGTTCTAGTTCCACGTATATTGTCAAGTGAGGTTCAAAGCAAGAAGAAATTATTCCACGGAAGTTAAACTGCAGCAAAGATGGCCAAAAAACTTTCAGAATAGATTTAATGTCACATATGAGCCAACTATATATGACTTGCTTAAATATACTAGCAATAATGTTACGAAACTAGAGAAAAAGGTCACATACCCCAGCTCCAGGCACTGACAAGTCCTTGATTCCATCCTTCTCCTGTGAACAAAGAATTGCATTGAAAAGTCATATCCGTAAACCATAACTTCAAATCATTTTCTACAAGAATTCAAAATCTGAGTAGACAGTGTAGAGTACAAACGTCATTCTCATTTCCTTGATTTGCAGCAAATTTCCTTTCATACTTCTTTCGAATGTCTGATACAGTTCGGTTGTTGTTTTCCCTTCCAATTTCTTCAATATCATTTCCAATCTCTCTATTTCGAGTTCCACCCCCAAATTTCTCTGCCAGCTCATCCTCAAATTCTAAAGTTCGTTGCAAGGCCTAGATGAAATTGTCAAAAGAAGGAAAACGTCAATCAAGGTAAAAATGCCATTAAGAGCCGCAATATCTAATATATGGTTATTCTTCACCCTTGATATTGATGAGAACTTCATAGATGTTCTGAAAGAGAACAAAATAGGGAAAATAAACAGCAGAAGATTAAAAAGATCACTCAAATGCATCTTAATAACTCTGAGTAGATTTGACTCATATGTCACACCTTGGCATACTCTGGGACAAGCATAACCTCTAAAATTTAAGTAAACAGATTGCGATTTTCGAAAACTTTCTCAGTTATATTATTAACTCAGACTAATGAATCCCAAAGGAAATTTGAATCTCTGAACCCACATCCAGATTACATTTTGGGTATTTGATTTATACCTACCTAGGGATTATTATGGGAAAAAGAAAAAAGAAAGGGGCATAGTTATTCCAATCACAAAAAACAAGAAAATCCATGGGAGCTCCCAAAAATGATAAGAAAACAAGGATTATTCCGACTGTAGGTCAACAAAAGAGAATACATCATATCAGAGCGATTCCAGGAAGCAACTTGGTCCCCAAAAAGAGAACTCTAAACATGGGTCAGTATATGTAGAGGCAATTCTGAGTTTGAGATATGCTAGAAGTTCTCATCTCAAGTTCTGCTATGCAGAAGAAACCAAAATTGCAGGATGAATAAAAAAGAGTAAGTTGCTAAAAAATTTGAAAGCCAAGTAAAAGAGAGCTTACCAACAACAGTGTTGCTACATCTGGCTTCTCTTTGAGGTTCTCAAGGATCCCCTCCAGTTGTTTCCTGAAAGAAAGAAGCGTGAAACATCTTCATGCAGTGCAAATCAATATCACATGCCAGTTTTCCTGTTAGTCAGCCTCAGAAGGTGATATTTTTTCCTTATAACTTTTACACAAACACAAGACAACACCTCCAGCAATTGAATTAACGCTACTTTTGTGATCCAGATTAACATTTTGCATTTTTTATGAAATTTAATGGAGTGGAAAAGTCACGTACCGGGTTTTCTTACAAAATTGGATGCATAGCCGATAGGAAACATGCCATGAAGGAGGAAATATTTTCCATAGCTCCTCATTTGTTCTTATTCGACGCTTGATCCATGCATATCGCCTCTCAGTTTTATCCAGCTTAGCAAGCTCTAGCAACGAAGAGAAGAACTGAAATTTCAAAGTTGAAGGTATACAGAAAATCTATGCTCTAAAATAGTAAAGAAGACACTTTAGGTTAAAAACTGACTAACCAGCTCCTTCAAAGATCTGCTCATATGAAGTAAGCTCCCTACTGCAAAAATTATTAACCAATTCTTCCCTCACAGATGGCTCCAAAGCATCAACAACTAAGCAAGCATCAGATAAGTGCTGCAATAAATTGATTTCTTCGGTTTCTTTCCCAGTACCTAAGCTGAAACAAAAATATTAAGAACAAGAGGAAAAGGTAGAAGAATTAAAAGCATGATAGCAATTTCACATGTTAAACAAGTAAATCCATCAGAATATGTAGGAATTTGATTCCATGAGCTCTGGGACTATAACAACTCTTTAACAAACAATAGCAATTAACTTTAAGAGCATGAAGGCAGATCACCATGTTCACTGGACTTAGCAAATTCATGAAACTAATTTTAGAATTTCCACAATAGTAATATAGTTCAACCCTTTTTTTTTTTGGTGGCCAATTAGCTGAACCAAGATGGAGTTTTTATTGGAGAAGGATTCCTTTTTATGTCAAGTATTTGTAAATACTTGATTCAAAGTACATGTTTAAACAAATGTACTTCCACAATAGACTGAAGTTGACATGTCTTAAATAAAAATTATACTCAGAAAAAAGAAACCAGATAAGGATAAAAACCTAAATTAAATGTTCAACTCTGCAAGCTATTGTCACTGAACTATAAATACCTTGAAAAATCTGAAAACACATGAGACTTGAGTATTTGTTTGATATTTTTAAACTTTTCTCGGAGCTCTGTGATCTTTGGTATATCTCTATAGGCTTCAAAGTGGCTGCATAATTGGTTTACAGCCTGGAACGAGCATGAACAATCATAATTTAACAAGATACAGTTAAATAAAGTACAGTGCTACAGAAAATTGTTTGAACAATCTTCTTTTCTGCGAAAACCAGGGTTTTTTAAATTAGAAAGAAAAAAGAAATGTTGGAAGCAACGCAAACTCCGTTCACAAATAGATGAAAAATTGGTTCTGTAAAAATAAAAGAACGATAGAGAATCAAGCTGCCTTAGAAGTGGTTAAATCTGAAGAGATCAAATGCAGATCAATAATTAAGATATTACATGGTGATGTGTTTAAAGTGATAATCATTAATACAAATCTTATAACTACATAACTAGAGAGGTACCTCCAGCTGAGCAGCAGCCTCTTTATACTGTCGTTTAGAAGCCATTACCTGAAGTTGTTCAACAGCAGATACTGGTGTATAGCAAAAAGCATCCATGTTAGTGCAGTAACTTGAAATATAGCAAAAAGATTTGGAAACCTTTAGAGGATCAATTTTCTTTAAGATGCCAAGCTTCAGGCAGTAATTGTTCTGGTGAATATTAGAAAGCAGTACAATTTAATTAATAAGTATCAATATCTTAGATGTTCCTCATCAAATAGACTAACCTAACATTGTCAGGCGATGGAGAGCAGTAATGGTAGTTGTTATATGTTTCTTTGCAAAGTCCAACTTCTTAATGTCACGGCATATTTCTTGAACCATAGTTTCACTCTGCTCTGCTTTAGTTTTTATTTCTCGAATCTTGTACATGAGCTCCTGCTTCCAATGAAACAACAGTAATAAAAGAAAAGCCCTTGAGATTCAATGAAGTTCTAATGAATAGAATGAACAACTGATCCTACTTTATATGCTATTTGACATCATGGAAATAAAGAATGCACATGAACCAAATCCCATAATCCCAAGAGGCATGGAATGAAAATCAGGAACGGGAATCAGAGACCACAATTTGCATTTACTATTTCCACTAAGTCAATGAGGGCTTAGTAGTGTGCAATATTTAAGCACAAATTTTTTGCTCAAACCTGGTTCTTAGAATCATCCACAAAGATTAGTGTTTAGGAGAGATAGATGCAAGAAACTTATATACTAGTGTAGATGAAAAATGCAAATTTTGAATCTTATGTATACACCTCAACAGCACGTGTAGCTGCAGCCAGATCTTCCTTGGCTTTGGTTCTGGAATCACTCTGAATCACAAAAGAGAAAAAAGAATCATCAGATACTGAATGCGTAGAACATTTTCTTTCCATGATTCTACTCCATGCAAGACAACAATCTAACCACAGTTTCATAGGCAAGAGTTCCATTTTCTTTCTTAAATTTATCCCCTTGAGAACTTATGCCACGATCTCATACCCGAGTATACACAAAGAATCCTTAAAAAAAAAACAGAAAACTAAGCAACATAACATATTATGCTGTGAACCATCGCAAACCAAATTATGGAAGGCCATAAAGTAGATGATGCTGGAAATGTCTCCAAATAAATACCAGGAAAAAAAAGCTTCAAACATCAAGACTCTCCATAGAAAGACAACCCCTAACATGGACAAGCTAGCTTCAAAATAAACATGGAAGCACATTTGAATTCATTAGCAAATACACATGTTTATAAGAACCTAAGAAAAGAGCTGTAGCATACAAAACAGGAGGGGAACATTAACCAAGATCCCACCACAAATGCACAATGGAGCACCATCCATGTCACAGTATTATCATCTTTCCACACATTTCCCACCTAAGGAAGCAACATGATTCAAAGCTGCCTAAACGAAGGAAATATAGAACAAAAATAGCTCATTCCTTTATTCAAACTTTCAGAAAGAAGAAATATCCTAGTCCTAATTTTTCATATGGAGTAGTAGGTATGTTCTCATTACTACAGAAAATAAATCCTTGCACTGTGATTCTGGACATAGTTTCCATGTGCACTAATTGTACAGTTTCATGGCCCATTTTTAAAAGAAAAGGGCCATAAAATAGGGAAAAAAAGAAGAAGAGGCAAGAGTAAATATAATAGCTGAACAAGGAGCAACAGGATATAGATTGCCATGGATAAAACATCAGAAAAAGATCTAATGAGATGGTCATAATAACAGCAATAACATGCCTCAAAAGGTTATGCTAGTTTTGGCATGCTTAGATAATTAATCAATGTACCCATGTAATCGCTACTATCATAACACGAACGATTAGAAACAAAGATCATGACCTGTTGCCGGACAGCTGCAAGTATTCCAGCATCTACACGCCGTATTTCACTATGTATTTTTTGCATTAATGGCTCAACACCAGATAAAGATGCCTCTGGATCAACCACCCATCGTAATGGCAACATGGTCACAAGCAGGAATAGGGAACATATATTAGCCAATGAGTTACCATAACAAAGCTATTTAAACTCATCAAATTACCCACAGATCTTCTCTGAGTAAATCAAATAGTTGCACTATCACACCATCAACTGAACCCAGATTGATAGTGCTTGACAAAATATCATATGATCTACCAAAATGACATCCAATTTATGATCTTCAACATTGGTTAGTGTTTCTATAAATTCAATAATATCTCCCATGTATCATTTATAACTTACACACTCAAATGAGTATATGCAACCTTTACACACTCAAATGAGAATATGCAACCCTTTGACCTTGTGTGACCTTTGACACTTTGTATCAATAAAGATAAGCTCTTATGGCAAACCCACACAAATCTAACATATTAACAATGCTCTAATTTTGTCTATGTTGGTATTGCTTTTAGTTCAACGTAGATACTAATTTTGACTTTTACCAATAATTTGGCATTTATTAGGGTTATCTAATGCAAGCTACACAACTAGAGACTAAGGTGTAACATGAACAATACTTTGGACTAGATGTCAAAAAATTATGCTGTCAAGAATCAATTTCAACTTGTTCTTCCTTTTGTTTAAATCTCATACTCTAGCCCATTAATCACAATTCTTTACCTCAAACCATTACCTAAATCACGAAATTGTGAAACCAGTAGTTCAAGCAAATCTTTCAATCGTATTTCTCGTATCCACAACACCTATAAGGTATCAACTTAAGTGGAATCACATAACAGTTACCAGCGTTTGATTCTAATTGTGAATAGGACAAAGTATATCCAAGTTGTCAACAGTAGTAATTTGTAGAGTCAAATCGAATCCTACCCCAGTACTTGGAAGTAATAGAATGAGAATTTGAATAGCTTCCAGAGAGAAACCTGTGGGGAACATCTGGTTGATGTAATCCAATGCGCTTGTTTTGTCCATCGTTCCTAGAAAATCAGAGTGCTGATCATTTGATGCTAATTTACCTACATATTGGATACCACAAAGAATCACTCACAGCCTAAGCACATTAGCACAAACAAGTCACCCAGACAAACTCACAGAACAACCTCTACAATACAGTAATGATCACTCAAAGAACAAAACCAGATAAGCCAAAAAGGGTGGGTCGTTTTCCCATTTACCATTCCTACTGCTTTTCGCCTACATGTCCTTCAGGGGCATTGATCAAACAATAAGAATTCATAAAGCATAAACTAACATCAATCTCAAAGACAGGAATTTCCACTCAACTCTCAGTCTCAGATCTCCAAGACAAAGAAAAACAACAATATAAGAAAATCCCTCAACAGGGTAGCAAGACATACTCACGGATCAGGCAAAGATCAAGTAATCAAAGCTTCAGATCAAATAGAAAGAGCTAAAGCAATACCTCGATTGAGAGGAATAGAAGAGGTATCATCAACTCTTGCAAGTTTATCATCCAACACATTATTACTACCGTCTGCGTGCATCCTTCTTATAATCTGTAATGTTCGGATCGAAGGGGAAAACAAAAAAAAAAAACGGCTTTACGGATTTTCAGATCGAGTTGGATGATTGTGGACCGAAGAGAGACGAACTTTTCCGACAGTTGTATTTTTCATATTTCCTTTTTTTTTAATTATCTGGGACTTGGCCCAACAATTTGGGTCTAATAGATAAGATAAATGGGCCGGGCCGGGCCTACTAACCCACTTTTTATTGCATTATAATCTTTATTGTATTCATTTTAATTTTCGTATTTTTAAAATTATTATTTTTGTTATATTTTGGTAATTTATTTATTTACTTATTATCAAAATATCTTATTATCAAAATTGTTATTTTTTGATAAATTATCATTTTAAATTTACAAATATATGAAAATTTAATAAAATATCACTAAAAAGTTATATAATAATTAAATAATATTATATAAATAATAATTTTTAATACGTAAAATTTGTATTAAAAGTTTCATATCATAAGATAATCTAGCGTAATTAATCCTTTGATTTATAATTATAATGATGTAGACTGAAAATCCGAAATTTTTATGTTTCTATTAAGTAATGTTTAGTCTCCTTTTATATAAATTCAAGGTGAATGAAAATAAGACATGATTAACAAAAGAAAGGTCCAAAACTAGGACCATATCAAATAAATCTTTAAAAATATATGAGCTTTATAAAATTAGGGATGACAAATGTGGCTTGACTTGTCCAACCCGACCTAGTTCAACTTGATTACTGTTCGAGTTGATCTTGTCATGGACCGAGATTGCTTAGCCCGATTGGGCCAAAAGTTGAGCTTAGATCAAAGCTGTCTTGATTCGGCTTGGCCTATAGCTCGATAGGAAGGTACAAAAAGATGTTAGTTTGTCAATTTAAAAATAATAATAAAGTTGGGCAGAGCCCGTGGCCTAGGGCAGCCCCCAACTCGTCGGGCTAAAGGTCAGTCAGGCTATGGAGTTGGGTCGGATCGGATCTTACCCTATATCAAACTATAATTATATTTGATATCATATTTAAATTTTTGTCACTCTCAATTTTATAGAAAGATATGATTATAAAGAAAAGGATAAAAAGCACTAGTAACACATGCATCCATAATTGGATATTTGTTGGGTGACTTATCATTAATTTTGATATTATATAAGAGTTTTATAAATTTTATTTTGAAAATGGGTGATTTATGTATAAAAGTAGCATTATATATGAATTCAAAACCTTAAAATATTTCTAAATATAAAATATACTTAATTCTTATATTTTTTCAATTTGAAAATTTATATACCTAACATATATATAGTTATTCTTGTTAAGTGTTGCAAATTTTAGTCATTAAATACTCGATTTTAAATGCGAAAAATGGTATATAAATAATTTTTAACAATTTTATGGTTATAACTTATAAATTTTGAGGTTTTAATATTTTTATTTTGAAGAATTTATGCTTTTAACATTTTTATGTTTTGGAACTTAAGATTTTTTTAAATATATTTATATTTTTGGTGTAAATAAAAAGGATAATTAATAATGAAATGAAGATTAAAAGAGAATAAGGTAGATCCCTACAAAAACTCATCAATCCAAGAAAAAACACTTGGGACCATCAAGAGGGCTTTTCTGCATATTGGAAGCAACGTCTCGGAGACATTCTCTAGCACAACCATCTTGAGGATCTTATTGATGTTGTTATTATTATCGTCATTGGAACAGATAACTGGGAAGAAATGCCCGTTTCTGTCAGTTTCATTTCACCCTGTAACACAAAAGCAAGAGATGTTTTAGATTCATCAATGGCTGATCGAGAATATTTCCCAGGTGCTTAAAGAATATCTGAAACCGTAACGATTTGGATCAGTAATGAAATCGTACTGTACATACTTGCTGCAGTCAGTGGAGCTGCTAATAGCGAAAGGAATCTGGACACCACATTTATCAGGAAGGGTAGCTGCATTGTCAGGTTTAATTCCAGGTAACTGACTGGCAACTTGTTGCAAGCACCGGCAAGTCTGTTGCCTATCGGGGGCGGTAACGGCGGCGTTGCTTACAGCTGCAACTCCCTCGCAGCAAGGTTTCGAGATATCCCCTCCATTCTGGACGTAGTTAATACATGTCACGAGTTTGGCTCCTATTGAATTGCAGTCTATAGCTGCTTTCACGTCAGGAGCAATCCCTACTATCACCATGAACAATACAAGCATGCCAAGCAACTTCATAAAAGCCATATCCCTGACGATCCTCTATGTCCAAATTGAAACTTTCAAGGTACGTATTTGGTGAATATAGAAGCTTATGAATTTGGAAGCTAAATGAGTTGAGAGGGCACAAGGGATGTTATTCTTGGAGGCTTTTATCAGAGATTTCACTTTCTACATATTTTATAATATAGTTTCTTCTATATTAGCCAGTCCTTTGGATTAAAATCAGCCGACATTCTAGCTCCTGCTTGTGCGGGCGCTTCTTAAACTTATGTATAATCACAAATTCAATCAATGAATATATATATGTATGGTTCTGTAATTACTTAAACTTATAAACATCGTAAGAAGTTCTAATCATCTAACAATTGTTTCTTTTTATTTGTTGCAGCATTAAATATTGATAGAAGACAGAATTCAAGATATATATATAGAATTAATATAAGATACCAAAATAATAAGCGTTATTGCTTATTATCTTTTATTTTTTTCCTCGTGTATTGAAATTTAATTGAGTTCTTACTAATTCTAAAAGTCATATATATGTGTAATACGTAATATAGATCTTATTACGTATCCCGGATCTACATGAAAGGATTAAAAACGAAGGTAATGTGGAATACCTAGATTTCGGTTCCATTGCTTATTCCGATGTTGATTCCGAGCTCCAAACGATCTCGAATCTCCCGGGACCTTTACGGAAAGTGCTCACCGAAATACGGGCTAGGTCTTTCTACAATTTTCTCAATACGTAAACTCCTCTAACAAGTCAGGATTCCTTATGCTTACGATTGAGACCTTAACCTTTATATAGCTTTCATATCAGGCTTTCCAATCACAAGGCCGATATGGACCAGGTCCACACTAGTTGGGACCCATTTTTCACACGGATTTTGACCTATTAATTTAGATCATTTATTGAGCTACTTTATTATCTTTATTTGGATCAAATTGCACAACTTAACCGATAATTTATTTAAAAACAAAAAAAATGCAATTAATATTGTCCAACTTTATGGGAGAAAAACAAAATTGTCCCTAAGGACAAAAATGTCTGACAATATATACTATCACAAAAAATATATAATAGTTGAAGTTTGTAACATTTACATTGTGATTTTATTGTCACAATTCTATCGCAATCTTTTACCTTTCTTATTCTATTTTATATGATATTTTATAGAAATACTGATATATGAAGAGCTGTAAAAAAAATTATATGATCTAAAAGTATATATGAAAATTTCATAATAAATTATACAGTCTAAACCTATATTTAAATAAAAATTTTGAAAAAAATTAACAATTTGTGAAAGTATTTATATTATGTTTTTAATAGAATACACAAAAAATATAATACAACTATAAAACTTTCAACTTCTTAACTAAGTAAATATTGTGCTAATTAAGCTGAGTATTTAAATAAGGATATAAGAACTATGAAATTTCTAAAATTGATACATTTTCGAATTCTTGAAATGGTTCATACTGAATATCCATAAACGCAGAAAATTTACAAAGCGAATTAATAAAAAAAAAGACATGCGTTTTTATCAATACAGTAACATAAATAAAATGCGAGTAACTAGGCTTTGCTACTGATATTATTGCAACAATACATATAAAGTTTTAGGAATTAGGATCAAGCCAATAACATGATTCAACCCACAAAAATTATTGGAAAGAAGACGAGAAACGAACACAATCAACTAAGAGCAGCTTAAATAAACACGAGCACTCCATATGATTTCTGAAAATCTGATGATTCTGTGTGTCATGGGATGCAAGTCATCTCAATTCCAATTCATTCAGAGCTGAAACAAGGACAAGGAAACGATACTTTCATTCACTAAAGCGTAACTTCATGTGATTAATGTATTAAATGATTTGATCAAACTAACATATAACATATATGAGAGACATTAGCAAATTAGAAAAAACAGAATAAGAATATAATATCCAACAACTTGTATTTCACCATCTTATTATTCAAGTCCTCTTATGTTAATGCTTTTATTAATATTTTTGGTGTAAAACTTACACATAAATCACTCTTATCAATACGATTTAGACATGGTTTTATCCAAATTACCTTATGGTGGCAAAACTTTTTTTTTTGGTTCTTATAACAATAGATAAGGTGGGGAAATTTTTTAGTTTGATTCAAGTTGAAGTTAACCAATTAAACTTAATTTTGTTAGACTCAAACACGATTTTAGATATTTAGATTGACTAAATTTGTATTCAAGTTTGATAACTTTTTCGATTTAATCATTTATAAACAATTAGATCAAATAGATCCTACATCAATCAATCAATTATATTTAATAAAGTTCATATTCCAATTTTTTGAGCCTCGGGTCTTTGGTGCCTAGTTCTATCGAGACTTTGTTACTCATAATGTTGGACAAATCGCAATAATAATCACGCGCACAATCACAAAAGTACCGAAAATAAAGAAAAACGACACGAAGATTTAACGAAGTTTAGCCAATGATGCCTATATCCTTAGGTAAGAGCAAAGAGAGAATTTCACTTAGAAGAAAATGATACATATAGATCCCTTTACAACCTGGTGGCTCAAGCCCTTTGCTTCCAATGCAGATTTCCGTTTTTTACTAATTTGGGTTGCACCACGAGCTTATGGGATCAGGTCGTCATTCAGATCCACCAAATTTCAAAACAAAATAACAACATATAACAATAGGATAACTTCAATAATTGACAAATATGACATTTATAAGACATATTCTACAGGTACAAGAGGATGTAGGGGAAACCTGTTACAAGATCATATATAAAATTTAAAAAAAAATCAGGATTATTAAGGTTTGATGCTATTACTGCTTTAACGCATTCTTGCAACTTTACATGCAAGTTTCAAGACAAAACATCCAAGACAAACTTAAGAACAGGAACACTTCATGTATGATTTTCTGGAGACTCTTGTATCGAGGGGATGGAAGTCTTGATCCTCTGAGCTCACCTCATTTAATGCTGAAACCAGAACAGAGAAACAATTTTCGACCGAAACTTCAAATGATTAATGCATCCTTAATAAAAAAACAAAGAATCAAGAAACATACAATGAGGTGATGATGCATACCTCTTGCAATTAGTGGAGGTAGAGATAACGAAAGGGGGGACCCTCGTGCGGTGGACTAAGCCTGCTTTTGGGTGGGTGAAAGTCAACACCGATGGCGCGACTCCCTCGGGTGCTCAGACGGCTTCCGCTGGGGGGCTTATTCGGGGCTGGACTGGGGCCTGGCAAGGGGGGTTTCAACAGCACCTCGAGCGGGGGTCCCCGTTATCGGCTGAGTTATGGGGGGTGCTTTCCGGTCTTACTTTGGCTTGGAATCTCGGCTTTCGCTGGGTGGTGCTCGAGACGGACTCTCTCGAGGTCATTAACCTTCTCTCTGTTCCGCCCCTCTTTCTAACAAACGTTTCCTTTTTGGTGACAGGTATCCAGTAGCTGTTGCACCGGGAGTGGCCGTGTAGTATCCAACATGTTTATCGGGAAGGGAATCAGTGTGCAGACAATCTCGCTCGGCTTGCGGGCCGTCTTAGTCCCGGCATGCATATCCTTCAAGAGCCCCCCCTGGGCCTCCGGGAGTTTATTCTCTACGATGCGCAAGGCACCGTGTACCCTCGGGCGTTAACATAGTGTTGTAGTTTTGGTTTTTTTTTTTTCCCTTTGTAACAAAAAAAAGAGATAACGAAAGGGAGTTTAAGGTGACAGTCTTTAGGTATAGAAGCTACTTGATCGGGTTTGAACATAGCAGGGAATTCATTGGCAGTGTCCTTCAAGCACTGGCAGGTGTCTTTGTTGGAAAATAAATGCAAGATTGTATTTAAGCGCAGCGGAATAAATTTAAAAACTTTCACATAATTAACTTTAACGAAATTTAATTTCAAACATAAAACAAGAAATTAATAAAGTTATAACGACTTGTTTTGATTTCCAGTTGTAATTTTCCTTTCGCCTTGAATCTGTTAATCCACGAGCCGTTCAATCGTCCGACCTCTAATGGTATCTACAGATCTATTCAGAGAAAACTCAAATATAATTTGAGAGGAGAAATGCAAGAATTGTTAGCTCCAAGTTTTTTAGTTTTTCCTTTTATATGAAAAATCATATCTTTCATATCCTTGGATTTTATCAAAAATTACAACTAAAGTCAAACTTTATTCATAATTATGAATTAGTACTTATAAGATCAAATATTATATGTTGATCCTTAAAGTTTCTAGAACTTCTATTAAGTCCAACTCAATTCAAATTTCACTTTCTCTATAGACCTTTTATGTGTGACCCATTAGGTTCCTAATATATTGGCATAATTATAAATTATAATTATAATTCATAATTAAAATTAGATAAATTAAAACTCCTTTTAATTTATCTTTAATTCTCTAATTAAATAATTTATAATAACAGATTATGATTATTGTTTAGCAACATATCATGACCACCCAAATATTATGAATGTCAATGTAGTTTGACTTAACCTGTCTATGCATGACTATGATGTATAAATTAATCATTTCGTCATTTAATGTTCCAATTAGAATTAGAGCATGAAATTCGTGTCTACTCTAAATAATCAAATCATGTTCGTTCTTACTAATTAGTAAATGATTTAAAATTGATATTTGAAAACAACTTTTCTAAATTTGAATTTACTCTAGCCAAAGATTCCCAAAATTATTACTAATCAAGAACATCATAACATTATCCCTAATTACTTTAGGACAATGAATTCTTTATTGATTTACTAAACTATCTTTATATAGTTCATACTATCCAATAACTACCGAATTGGACTACTCCAAGAGTAGAACAAAAATAACACCAAAACATAGTAATTCCTACAGGAGATAACTTTGGTCATCTTAAGTCCAAGGATCAATTATATAATCATCATAATGAGATAATCCACAGACGCACAAGTAATGTTTCGTTAGGGATTCTCATAATCGGGTTAGTTCAATGAACTTATTCTCTAATAAGTTCCCATGTGTTTGTTTAAGTATCTCCATACTTTAATCTATGAGATCAAATACTTTCTTCGTAAGAAAGAAACAAACATGTCATAGTCTAACTATTTCATCAATACCCCGTTCTGATGATACTATGATTTATCTTGATAAAACTGTGATTAAGAACATTTTAGGAATAATATAAAATACAATTCGAATCTCATAATTATAATCGCATTATAATTTCAAATTGCATAACAATTATTCTAGAAATTTTATCTTTATGATTAATAATTAAATAATTAATAAATACACAAAGATAAAGAATGCCTTTTATTGAATTAAAATAATGTCATACAAATAAATTTATAACAACAAAATTGGCTGCAAAGGTATAAACTAACAGTAGGAGTAGTTTTAGCATTATTGAAGATAGGCACTGATCCCATTGCAGCAACCTGGAGGTGGTGTTGAGACATCACCTTGAACGTAACTAAGACATGGTTCCAGAGTCTAGAGGACTTGGTTATAGACTATAGTTATATAGCCAAGGCTATTAACATGTATGTTAGAGCCAAGCAAGCCATCTTCTTGACAGAAGCTGAAGAAAAGTTTACTGCCGATGAGAAATATTCCTTATTTCTTCATGCTTGATGTACACAAGAAAAAGATATTTATACTAAACTTACGAGACTACTATTGGTTAGTTGGGAATCTGTAACAGAATTGTCAGCGTGGCAACTAATACTATGTACAGTGAGAGAAGGAATGAAATAAAGGACAAGGAATAAAATGAGGCTCCTTGTATTATATCTTGCTTGGTCCGAATGAGTTGTCTTTTGTCTCCATGTGCTTGGTTCGAATGGGATTTATTATTGTGTCTTGGGTGTCTTGGGTCGTCCGTGGGTCAGCCCACTCTCTTATCACCCCTCTTTAAGTCAGAGCTCCGGAAAGGTTGACGGATCCACACTTGAGTTTTAGGGCTTCAAACACGCGTGCAGTGAGAGGCTTTGTGAAGAGATCTGTGAGTTGCTGTCGGCTTCGTACATGTTGGAGATCTAGAAAACCCGAGTTCGCTGCGTCCCGCACGAGATGGAGGTCGATCTCCAGGTGTTTCGTCTGTTCGTGGAAGACGGGATTCTTTGAGATGTAAATCGCCACTTGATTGTCACAGTGTAAAGGTATGGCTCCAAGATTTTCCACTTTCAAACACTGTAATAAGTGAGTGATCCACTTGAGTTCACACGTAGTGGCTGCTAAACTTCGATATTCAACCTTGGTTGACGAGCGACTAATAGTCATTTGCTTTTTCATTTTCCAGGAGATGGGAGATTTGCCGAGGAAGACATAAAAACCAGTCAACGATCATTAGCTGAACACGCAGCTTGCCCAGTCGGTGTCGGAATACACGGTGAGTTGTAGATCTAAGTCTGAAGCGTAAAATAAGCCTTGAGTCTGCGTTCCTTTAAGATACTTAAGGACATGTTTTACTGCGTTCCAGTGGGGCTTTCGTGGTGTTTGCATAAATTGACTTAGTTGTTGTGTGATGTAGGTGAGGTCGGGTCTGCTGAAGCTCAAATATTGGAGACGACCGACGATACGTCTGTACAATTCCGGATCTTGGAGCAGCTCCCCTTCATTCGTGGTGAGCTTCTAACCTGGAACTATGGGTGTTATGCAGGGTTTGCAGTCCAGTAGATTGGTTTCGTGGAGGATATCCCGTATGTACTTGCATTGGCTGAGTACTGTGCCTTTATCCGATCTTGCTATTTCAACCCCTAGGAAAAATTTAGCATGCCCTAGGTCTTTGATTGTGAATTCTTAGTGTAGAGCATCCTTGATAGTATTCAAATGGTCTTCCCTTACTCCAGTGATAAGGATGTCATCTACGTAAATAATGATGGCCATGAAATTGGTACCCTGACCTTTAGTGTATAGGTAATGATCTGCTTCAGCTTTGTCAAAGCCTAATTGTAACATCCCACCCCCGACGGGAAAGGTAGAATAGTAATTTGGAAAGGGGTGAGGTGATTAGGACTGATTGGAAATCTTCATGCATATTTTTATTTGTGAACAGTGAAATTTTGCATATGAAAAATAACTGTACATGCATTCATGACATTTCCCGGTATTTGTGCCTAAATGAAATTCTATTGTGGATAATGTGGTATTTGTGTGTGGAAAATTAATTGAAGTGATTTCTTGTGCGTTTTACATTTTAGGGGAATTTTAGGAATTTTTCTGGAATTTTTCGGGAAAAATTTTCGGACCAAAAAAATCGCCAAGTGGCGAACCGACTGGTTTTCGGTACTGAAAATTTCTGTCAAATGGCACTAGAATGTTGGGTACATTATTTTGGGATTGTAATTGGGACCCTTGATAATGGATTAAAGATTTAATTTTTATTAGGATTATTTTATTACAAGTGATTAATTGATTTTGTCTTTTTCTTCTTAATGGACAAGTGTCATAGTGACACATCTCGACTTCATTTAATGCTTACTTGCTTCATTCTCGGTTGTTCCTAGTTGAATGAATGAAAAAGATGAGTTTATTGCTTATTTCCTTCTTCATCCAAAACGTCCTCCCATTTTCTTCTTCTTTGATTTTCTCCATTGGTTCTAGTTAAACTACTACTCTTTTCTCCTCCCTTAAGTGT
>JANKOD010000003.1:2167233-2183120 GCA_026284645.1 Erythroxylum acuminatum
CCAATGTTGAGGCTCATAACTTAGCAAGAGTCTCACATTTATATGCTAGCCGTTGTAGTTGGGATTTCCCCCTAACTATCTAATTAATGCTATTGATATTGACTTTGTTTAAAAAAAAAACTATATTGCTGAAGTAAAAAATGATCTACTATTAAATTATGAATATTTAATCCAACAAGAAAAGTTAGTTCATAGACGTTTCTAACCTAATGCATTTACTCATCAGATTTTTTAAGATAACATATTAGTTAGAAAAAAAAAAAAGAACATGTACTTCTGGTACTCAAAATATTTATTAATTTTAGCAATTAGAATCTAAACTTTAATATTCATACAAATTAAATCCTAATAAAAGCAAAAACTAGTTTTAATCTCTCGTAGAGCTATTCCTAATCCAAAACATAGGATAATAATAAAAACTTGAATTGACTGATTTTTCGATTAAATTTTTAATATCAATTCATTTTATTTTAATAATTCTTTTTTTAAAAAACCGATAGATTTATTAATTAATCGGATAGTTTCGTAAATTAATCAATTTTATAAATCAAAATAAATGAATTAATTTTTATTTAATAATATATTTTTTCAGTTAAACTTTAAATCATTTAATAGGTAAAGGTAGTCTCCTTTAATTATATTTTAAATTTTGGTATTTTATTTAATCTTTAACTGATTTTATGACGATCTAATATCTATTGAACCTTTCAAACCTTAAATTTTTTGTTTTACTGATTTAATTTTTCATTTGATTTATAAAACATTGATAAAAAAAGCCAACATGGATGGGAAAGGATAGTTTAAATCGTTATGTTGCCTCAAGATCGAATGACACTCCCAAAGGCCAAGCTTGATTGAGTTTATAACATTGATCCTTTGTAGATTTGAAGAGTTTTAGGATTGGATCGCGCAAATTTGTTTATTTGGTAGGAAGTTCGAGTGTGGATGATATCCCTTCTCCTCTATTAAAGGTAATTTGAATTTTAATAGAGAAAATTGAATATTCTACTAAACTAGGTACAATTTAATGCAAATTCTATATTTTGGTTTTATAAATAAGTTAAATTTGTGTGATAAAAGGATTTTCTTGTCTTAAATTAAAAAATTGATTAATATAAGTACTCCTTTTTAAGTACATCCCGAAGTATACAATAACTTATATTTATGCCCCTAAATAAATTAAAGAATCTAATTATCGAATTATTAGATAATAGATGAGGGTTAACACTACATTTTCATATTGAAATCTTGTCTTTACTCCAATTAAGCTTATACTTTACTTTTTATACACAATTCAATATATTCTATAAGTATATATTAATTTAATGTTGAAAGAATTAAATTAAAATAATTTAAAATAAACTAAATTTAATATCTAAATATTAAACTAATTTGAAGCTCGATAGAATTTTTTTAAAGATAAATTGAGCATTTTTTAATAAACTGATTTTCTTATCTTTTAAATTGTAAAAATTTTTTATTGACTAAACGTAATTGGCCTTCAACAACATAATTATCATCTCATATGGGTCTAAATTTCATTTTAAACATTTTAAATAATGACATAAGTCAACTCTAAGTATCCCATTTCAATACAAGTTTTTAAGTGCAGATTGATGCTAGAGTATGCAATCTGGACTGGAACTTTCCCTTTTATCAATATTATTCCTATGCTCAAGCAATAGATGACTTAAGAGTTTTCTTAGTATTATCCAATGTAAGTATAACAAAGGAGCACGCATATGTGTGTAGGTGAAGGTTTTGATGTTTTTTCCTGAAAGAATAACAGAAACAATAGCGTACCAAAATTCTGAAACTGAGCCCATAGTCAAGTGGATATTCTGGCTCTTGTCCCTTCGTTTAGGTACATACAACAAAATCAATCTAAGCAAGAAAAGACACGAAAGAGTAAAGCATAGCATCAAAACCATTGAACTGGGACCAGCAATGTACTGTTTTGGATGCTAAATTTTGTTTCCAGTCACTAATCTTCTATATGTCACCGCCCTGCTTGTAAGTAATCTTCCAAGTCACTTCACTTTCCAACTTAAAACCTTCCTGACTCTCCTATAATTTTAGTCGTGAGGATGGCTTGTGTAAAGCTGCTTTGCTTGACTATATTGTGCACGGCATTGGCAGTAGGTATTGCTACTATTACAGTACGAGCCGACTTACGAACTTGTGAAAGCGTGCTTCTCAAGTTGGAACCATGCCTCAGTTACGTTCAGGGTGTTAGCTCAGTCCCGTCTCCAAGTTGCTGCAATGGAGTTAAGACCATCATAAGTGATGCTAAAACCACAGATGACAGACAAATGACATGCAAGTGCATAAAAGAAGAAGTCAACGAGTTCCCATTTCCTGGTACCATCAGCGTGAATCGCACTGTTCAACTTCCCACAATTTGTGGGATTAACATGCCATACAATATCAGTTCCTCTACTGAATGTAAAAGGTTTGCGTCAGTCCATCATCTAGATATTATGATTAATTGATTATATCTGTATTAGCCAGCCAAAACCCTTGTAGTATCAGAATCTTATTTGTCCTTGGTTGTTTCTGCAGTATCAAATAAGGT
Source organism: Erythroxylum acuminatum (assembly GCA_026284645.1). Taxonomy (NCBI): domain Eukaryota; kingdom Viridiplantae; phylum Streptophyta; class Magnoliopsida; order Malpighiales; family Erythroxylaceae; genus Erythroxylum; species Erythroxylum acuminatum. The sequence continues at coordinate 2,169,809 of JANKOD010000003.1, forward strand.
AGATTCAGAGAACCCTTCGTGCATCAAGCAGGATTTGCAGAAAGAAACTACATGAATGATGGAGGCGATTATTCTTAATTTGCTCTTCTGGAATTTTTGTGTCTGTATGTTCCTTCAACAGAAATAATGGTTAAAAGAATGAATCTTTATCTCTAACTCTCCTCAAGTTCTATGTTGGATGCTTGGTTATGTACTCATTGGTTAAAATAATGATAAGAGCAAAAATAAAACCTTATGCTCTTCTTAGTTCTCTTTTCTTTTTGTTATATATGTTTCCCCTTTTATAATGTTGTTATTAATTAGACAAGACATGTGGAACTCAATCTCTTCTAAATTAGAGATTATAGCTTATATGTATAGAAAATGTGTCTATCAAAATTAACAAAATTATTAAATAGTCATAACGATAATTAAGTGTTATATCTCTCGTTAGTACTCCAAAATTTGAGTTTAGCTTGATTCGATCGAATAATATTAAATTTTAATACTCAAATTTAAATTCAAGAATTCAATTTTAATTTTAATTTTATTTAGTAATTTAAAATGTTAAAACTTTTAATATTAGACATTATTATTTAATAATTTTAGTAATATCATATCAATTCCAAAGTTAATTAGCATCTATATATCAAATAACAAGTTGCAAAGGAAGGAGAAAGGTAGGAGCCATATTTTGCGGATCACCCACCATCACTGATGGTGACAACATTATTATGTATTCATATAGCCTGAAACATCGACTCAGACACAGTAGTTACATTACAAGACTCTAAAACCCATATTATAGAACTAAGAAAAGAAAGTCTCTGATCAGGAGACTCGAGCAGAAATCACCACCCATTTTATTCCTCACTGGATCACGACGAAATGGCTGCTCTTCGAACTTCATTTAACGCTGCAACCACACAAGCAAAGCAAAAAGAACCAGTCAAATGATAAGAATTACCTCAAGTATAATAATATGTTTTTACCAATGTTTTGGAGTGAATAATCATCCTAAGACTGAGTTTAAGCATTCATAGTCGGTGTATAAAGACGCATACGTCTTGCAGTTGGTGGTGATGCTGATCTGGTAGGGAATGTTAACTTTGCAGATCTTGGGAAGGGCATTTGCCTTCCTGGTGTCAAGTCCCGTGATTCTGCCGGCAGCTTGTTTCAAGCACTCGCAAACTTGTTGACGGTCTGCGGTTGTCCGGGCGGAGCTTTGGACGCTAGAAACACCGCTACAGCAATTTGGGGGGACCGTGCCACCGTTCTTCAGGAAGTTAATGCACGGAGCCAACTTGCTTGACACAGTATTGCAGGCTATGAAAGCTTGCACGGTCACTGGTGCAGCCACCAGCATGCACGCTAACACCAAGCAGACCAACTTGAGACAAGCCATTTTCCTGACTCTGGTTAAGTGATGAACTACAAAGAGACAGGCACTATGTACTGCAAATGAAGATGATATAAGAGTGATTGTCACTGTATACTTGTGACGTTTATATAGAAGAGAAGGAGAATGTGAACATAGGGAAGGAGGGTTGGTTGGTTGTTGGGGCCAAATTTAATGCGAGGAAGATGGTGTTCTTGTTCGTTTATGTATGTGTTTCAACACGTTGAGTGCTCTTACGAAAGCGAAGAGTAAGAGACTTCAAGCTGCGTAGTATTATTTGGTTTGAGCATAGCAAAGAGACAAGATAGGGTAAGAATAGTTACTTTCATCTCCTCTGAAATTCTTTAATTGTGTAAAGAAAGATTACAAAAGAGAAATTACATTAAAAAAGGAATTTTATAAATAATAAATTATTTTTATAAATAAAATTTATTTATTAATAATGATAGTCATGAAAAGCTATTAAATCATCATATTGTTGATCCTTGCATCAAAGAAATAAAATATTTAAATCATTTTAATTTTTAATTTTTTTTAATATTATGTAACAATATACTAAAAAAATTTAGTATGCAAATAATTAATAGGCATGAATAGCCATTAAATCCATAAATAATAAAATTTTATTTTATATTTAATTTACTGATAATCATGATGTAATACATCTCTTGTCAGGACATATTGTTTTCTTTGGAAAAAAGTCATCAAATAACTGGTATAAGGTTGAGAGTGCTAGTGTAAGAAAGTCCAGATGTGCTTATGCATGGAGAGGTCTCCAAGGTAAACACACGTATACATGGTCAAGCTATTCTTTTTATGTAGGACATACTCATTTATTTCCAAGCTTTCAGAATTTTAATTTAGACATACCAGTGCTGTTCTGCTGGTATGCATGCATGTTAAAGCAACCCATAAAGCCAAACTTGATCTGGTAAAAACCATGGCAACCATTAATGAGCTTATGTAGATGAAGTAGGATCAAAATTGTTGTCTACAGAAAGAATGTTAAATGTACAGCACCTATTTTGACTGTCACACCTCTCCATGACATGACAAAACATTCAATGAATATTATTACCCAGAGTTGCAATGACCAATCTTTCAATTTTCACTACCAACCGTGGAAAAAGTTGACATTGATGCTAATACCATAAGACAACGCAGTTTAGCCTTCTTCACTGCAATTCATCTGCATGAATGATTCCTGAGAGACGCTGATATGCAGTAAAACCAATTAGTCTACGACATAAGTTCACCGGAGCACACTTCTTGGGCTAGGTTTTGTTAGTGCTTCGAGAAACCTGAACATCCATCTATCCAGCATTCCTGTGAGAGCACCAAAGTTATTACCATAAGGTGTCAGAAAAGATGGGAACAAATTGAGAATATGAATAGCTAGCTGCTGCATACGAATGTTGGCTTGCGAATATCAGTTGAATACCAAGAGTTTAGTAATTTCATTTCATTCACCACGAAAACTGAAGCTCATGCCTTAAACTGCAACCAGGATTGATATGTATACACTGTTTCCTAGAATCGGTGCCGTTGTTCCCATACAGAAGGATCAGCAAAAATGTGACTAAGTTTGATGTAATTATTCATCTCCTCAAAGACTAGTAATGTTAGTCCAGTGTAGGATCACCACCCTGCTGCGAACCAAATTTGCTCGAATCTACCCAACTTTGGTTAAATTTAAAGCATACCATCAGAAATTGTGAACTAACCTGTTAAAGCAAATGTGCCACCTAGAACTGCACAAAGACGAGTAATGAAATGGAGAAAACTACGTCGCTCCTCTTTGATTGTTACAGTGATGGGGGATAAATCATACAAGAAGTAAACAGCTGCATAAATAGACAATAATCAAGCAATTAGCAGCCAACCAAGGTTAAAGCAGGGAAAATGATGTTGGGAACAGTAAATCCAACCTGGCCATGACCTATCAAATTCAGTCATGGGAGTTAAGTACTCAGTGACAGAGAATTGATTTGTAGGCAAAACTTGTTTTGAGAGGTGTCGGTATTCAGTTGGAACAATCTGCGAGATATAACGCAAAAATTGCAGTCATTAATGTAGGCCATATCAATCAAGGGTAACCTTCAGTCAAAACCAACAATCTTTCAGATCCCTTGAAGCAAAAATCAACTATGAATATTTACAGGGGAATTTATAATGTAAGAAACTGGAAAATTACCAAACCTCCTCTGGAATTAGGCCATCCTCTAAACTGAACTACTGATATCTTTATCATCAAATATTATAGACGATAATGGAGGCATAAATGTACCAACTTAACAGTAAGGTTTGATGAAGGTTGAAAACTTGGTATTTCTACTGCATGACAAGAAGAGAGAGACAGGCTAATTCAAGAAGGAAGTCATTTTAACGTCAGGCTTTCCAGGAATGGCTATAATTTTGTTTCCTTCAGGAGTTCATAGTTGAAGAGGTTTCACTTTGGCTTAACCCTAGAAAACATAGGCCTAACAAACTTGTTGCATACGGAATACAAGTATCATGCCCCATGTCAAGAGGCAGGTATCATAAATATAGATCTGTTAGAAAAAAGAAAGTAATCTCAGGCTTAACCTTAATATAATATTTGAAAATTCCACTTGTTTGATGCAGAATTCGCACTGTCCCGTCGAGAGGGTTGTGAATTCCCGGATATTTTGGTCCAAAGGATAAATCATGAATAATGTGGCTTACATTTACATGAGTAGCTCCTTCAAAAATCTGTAGTACAAATTGAACAAATCATCTTAATGGAACTGATTTATAAAGTTAATGCACAAATAATCACAACATAATACCATCAAAGATTAAGCCATATGGCTCAAAGGGAAAGGAGGTCAAACACCTCCTCCTCCCTACCAGGATTTAATCTAGGTGCACTTTATACATTCCATTATAAAATATGATCCATAGAAAAAGAAGAAGAAGAAGAAGCTTACAACATATAAACAGAAAAGTAAATAACACACTCAGTGCACTATAGTTCTGACCATTTGGGCAATGAAGATATTTAGACCATGAACTGAGATATGAAAATTCCCAGCAACCCTTTGGACATCTAGATAACCATACACCTGCAAAAGAAATTAACCCAACAGATATACCATGTCTTCCATCATTGTTGGATCAATAGTGAGGTTAGCATCAGACAATAACTGAAATGTTAAAAGCTGAATACCCGGCATCCTTCTCCATTTGACAATGATTGCTTCACCTTCTTGACAAAAGTTTCAGCATCCTGATCAAAGCCATGAGTATGATGTTTCGAATCACCATCACCATGATGATCTGGTCACAGTAATTGGTAAACAAAGTCTCAAACAAAACATCTATTGCATTTTAAAAACTTAACGGACATTAAAAGTATCAGATTTCAATCATCCAAACAAAAATAGAAAAAGAAAAAAATGATCGGAAATATGAAAGATAAATCCATGCCCATAAATTCATATAGAATTAATAAACTCTTAAGTGTGTAAACAATTATAGACAAGGATTATAAAGAAGTTATCTATTAAATTAAATCAGAAGAAAAATGTATAATTTTTGATAAGCATACCATGTTTATGACCCTCATGCTCCTTTTCCACAAGGTCTGACAAATACTCAGTGCCAATGACATGACCATGTCTGTCCAGACCAATCTGCAAAACTTTTGATCTGGTTAGCTTAACACATACTATATACTAGCTTTACATTGGCATGCAGACGGAAAAAGACAAAATAGGAAAACCTTTTTTTTAAACAACTAGCACTAAAATGTAAGCATTTAGTTTGTGTAAAAGAGGACTAAGATGACATTTCCTTCAGCATTACTATCCCATCATACCCTCTTTGAGAAGAGAACAATATAAATAAGAACAAAAAGCTCCAGAAATCAACGTGCATGGATGGATTACAAAGGGAAACCATGCACAAACTTCTTTTAATTTTTTCCATAAAGACATGGATTTTTTTTTAAAATAATGAAGACAAGGAAGTTGATAGAGTTTCCGGGTATCGAAAATATACTTGTTACCAAAAACTGTGTGTATATATATATATATATATATATGTGCACATGAGTGTGGGTAACATATAAGTTACACAAAAATGGCTTCCCTGTGGGCATGAACAAAAAGGGAAAAAAAAAAAGAAGAAGAAATGGGTAACTAACATCTTCCAACGTTTCAAAAGGAGCCAGCAAAGCAAATGAATAGTTTACACTGTGTAGTACTCAAAGCAATTCATCACTCATCTAGTCTTTTAACAAGAAAGAGGAATCTTACTTTCCATATGTTTGTATCAAGATCCACTTCATGCTTTCCCGACAGGTCAATAGCATCCACACTTAAGACTACATTTATTAATTCATAAGTGTACAAAATAAATAACTGAAAACAAATACGCGAGCACTGCATCATCATGAAAGGTGAGATGAATAAAGGATCGAAATTCAAACTTGAAGTTAGTTGAAAAGAATGGCTAACCATCACATGGTAATGATGGAAATGTCATATTTATGTGAATTGGAAGAGTATCTCCTCGTTTCACGTCTACAGCCATCTAGAAAACACAAGCAACGTCAGTTCACATACATACTTTTTAGGCATAACTGATAGAATATGCTGAATTTACATATAAGGTTAGATATGCAATCACAAGACCAACAAAGCTATGGTTTATCCATACTCTGTTTACAAAGTCTGATCAAGAAAGGTACCGCCAACGAATATTATGTCATGAGAGATATAGGCATATCCAATTGTAAGGTGAACATGCATCCGGGATGGTTCTATGTCAACTAGGCTTTGGACAGCATTATTAGGAAGTCAAACCCAAATGATAGAAATCATTTCCCTATAACCAGTGCTTTACATCTTATATAGTTATGTCATCAATTCCTAACATATAGATTCCTTAGATGATGAGTTATACTTGAATCAAGCTTGTAAGAATGTTTGTGATACAGTATTTGCTTTTCAAATAGTATAATAAAAATCTGCTTCCCTAAAAGAGAAACAAAAAACATTTATTTGTTTTACAGTAGTACAATAACAATCTGCTGCCCTAAAAGAGCAACAGAAACCATAAATAAAATTTTACTTCCAGTTGTCACCATTTAGCTAGAAAATGAAAAGGCAAGAATTCTAAGAAAATCACAGAGCAATAACATTCCTCATTCCAACTACAGTGTTTTACAGCCTACAAGGAGTGTGTTTAATTAATAAACAATTAAATATAATGAATTTGCCAGACTGATTTCTGAAGCCTCATTTATACCATTTTTCTTAGGATGCTAAACTCTGCAGGTTTCACTTTTCATAGCTAGTCGATCTCAATCAAAAAATTACATAGGCAACAAAGGGATAAAGATTCAACACCAACCTGATGAACAGTGTATGTGCTAAGATAATATGTCAGCTCGTGAAAGAACAGCGTAGCCATTATCACCAGGCCAACTACGGAGACTAAACGAAATGAGAAAAATTCAACAAAATGTTTAACAGTTAGATACGAATAAAATTGCAGTCAATATAAAAGTACTAGCTTGGAAGCTTTCAGCTAATCCAGACCTATAAACAATGCTAGTGCATGGGTTCTTCAACCTAAAGTTGAAAAGAAAAAACGTATGGCTTTAAGTTATAAAACAAAATATAAAATCGGGAAGAGGGGAAAGAGAAAAATTGCATTACCAAGAGCACCAGATCGTGTTTTCTGCAGCAAGTGCTCCTCTGCACGAGGAAAAGCATCCAGGCTCTTTACTGCCTGTTTCAGTCCCATCTTTCACTTACTTACCACACAATGAACAATCAATTAACCAATCACCTGCAACAAAACCAAACCATCCCCAATTACAATTTCATCACCAAAAGCAAAGAACATAATTAAATCCCTCAAAATCAAATCCTTTCTAATGATCTCACATCCCACCAAAACACTGCAAGCAATCAACGCAATCACACTAGAAACGTTATGAAAGAATTGATCTACCCAACTAAAGTCGATCAAAGGAATTGCATTTGACGGAAAGAACCAATCTTTTTTCTCTTGTTATTTTCAATAAACGGTGAAATCATACGTAGATCAAGCAAGAGAAATTTCTACTTAGAGGAAACAAGAAGAAAGAGAAAGATTCGAAATACAAGGGCAGAAGAAAGTTACCGGAAAGAGCGGACGAGAGAGACGGAGGTGGGGGGCAGAGTTGACGACGCCGTCGTCGTTTTTGCAGTTGTCGGAATGGACTTAATATAGTTCAAGTGGCCGTCCTCGTAGCCTTAGAATGAGGACTAGTTAATAAATTAAAGATACTATAAATATTTTTGGAGAAAAAGAAAATTTAGCAAATTGACTTTACTTCAAATTTCAAATAATAATTATAGTATCAATGTTTTATGAATTTAATTATAAATTCTTCAATGTTTTATCATAATAGCTAAATTGTAAATTATTAATAACTTTATTTTTAAATATTTATTTAATATGTATAATTTAATTTTGTTTGTATAAATTTTATACAAACAAAATTAAATTATACATATTAAATAAATATTTAAAAATAATTTATACAAACAAAATTAAATTATACATATTAAATAAATATTTAAAAATAAAGTTATTAATAATTTAATTTATAAATAGCATGCTAATACGTTTTCTGCGTACTTTAAATTTTTTTAACTTTTTTAAACTAATAACTAAAAAATCAATGCTTTATGAATTTAATTTATAATTTTGTATATTATAAATTTTAAAATATTTTGGGATTAAAAATACAAAATTAAGATTCAATTATTATGCCTAATATCACAATTTGCAATGGAAATGCTTTCCATTGTGCTAATAAAAAACATAAAATAAACAATAGAATGGAAATTTTTACTTTAAAATAAGAAGAAAAAATATATAAAAAACAAAATTCAAATTCCTTATATGTATGCTTCACGTGTTCTTTGCCTTGGTGCCTGCTTCTTCACTGGCCATTGTTCCTCTTTTCTTCTTCGTTGCCATCTTAGATGAATTTTGGAGCTGAGTTAGTTATGGAGATCGTTGATGTTGATTCTACTGGACGATTGCTTACTTGGTCCAATAATCAACAAGGAACTCTACTTGTGAGGAAGAAACTTGACCGGGCTCTTGTGAGCACCATATGGTTAAATCACTTTCCTTCCTCATTTGTTTACTTTGGTGAGAACTTGATGTCTGATCACTCACCCTTGCTGATTCAGAGACTCGCTCACTTTAAATCTACAAGTGCTCCGTTCAGATTCTTCAATGCACTAACTAGTATGGTGGGATTCTCAGATCTTGTTATTACTTATTGGCACACCAATGTTACGGGATATAAAGCTTATCAGTTCATGTATAAGCTCCTATGTGTGAAGGTAACTATTAAACATTTTATGCTCGACAGAAGAACTCATTTGCATACCCTGAAAGAAAAGCTCACTCTTACTTATCACAATTGTTATTTGAATCCCCACAATCTTGTATATTGACAGACGAAGGTTCACTCTTTACAATCCTATCAAGAAGCCCTCCAGTTTTCATAACTTAGTCCTAGTACAGAAAGCTAGACTGCACTGGTTGCAGGATGGGGATTCCAATACTAAATATTTTCATGCCTCCTTGCTTAGCTCGCAAGGATGTTAATCAGATTCCCATGCTTCTTAATGGTAGCTAGCGAGAATGTACTAATCAAAATAGCCTCATGGAACTAGCTCGACAATATTTCTTGGATTTAATGAGTACTACAGATACTGTTTCATCAAGCCCTAATATTTGCAGCCCGTTTGAATGCAATCTTAGACAGGATACTGTGAATGCTATTCTCTCGCCTATCACGATTCATGATATCAAAAGGGTCTTATTTAGTCTACATCCATCTAAATCCCCTGGCCCGATGGTTTTACTGTGTTGTTTTTTCAACATACTTGGGACATTACTAGTGAGCTACTTACTAAGACCGTTCAGAAATTCTTTAAGTCACCAAACTTCTGCAGGAAATTAATCATACTTACATTTGCTTAGTCTGCAATAAGCAAAGACCCTTTACTATGAGTAATTTTCGGCCAATATCTTATTGTAACACTATCTATAAGGTGATATCATAGCTTTTTGATGAAAAACTTAAATTAGCCTTATCAAACATTATCAACCCTACTCAAGGAGCTTTTATGCTTGATAGACATATTGGAGATCATATTATGCTGGTTCAAGAGCAGCTGAAAGATTATAACACAGGTAAAAACGTCAAACGTTGCTTATTAAAGATTTATTTCTTTAAAGCATTTGATACTATAAGTTGGGATTTTATAAGAATATGTCTTGAGGCTATTCATTTCCCTTCTCATTTACTGCAATTGATCATGGCTTGTCTACAATCTTCCTTATTGAGTGTTCTTGTTAATGGCATCCCTACCAAACCATTCAAACCAGTTAGAGGCATTCGACAAGGAGATCTATTATCCCCTTACATTATTTCAGTTCTTAGTAGTTTACATATCTATTTGACAACACATATATCTCTTCCTCGAAAGGCGATTAAGGAGATGGATAGAATTATGAAGGCATTCCTATGTTCTGGTATAATTGATAATTCCAGGAAAACTAGAATTAAATGGAGTGATGTTACTGTATCGAAAAGGAAGGGAGGGTTTGGTATCATTCCTATCTCCACAATGTAAAAGGTTCTGATGTGCAAGAGGTTATAGAGATTGTACACTAACCAAAATACATTATGGATCAAATGGTACGTGAACACAATGTGAAACATACAAATTTCTGGCAGCTGGATTGCTCTAGAGCTGGGTCACCTATTTTTAAGCAAATGATGATGTTGAGAGAGTTTATTTATCCTTCCATACAACATAAAATTGGCAATGGAGGTAGGACTTGGATTTGGTATGACAAATGGCTTGACATAAACTCTTTAGCTTACCAACCAGACTTTCAGCACTTAAGGAACATATCGCCTTTGAACTCTCGAGTTTCATCTCTGATTTTGAATGGTGAATGGTGAATGGTATGGGGATTTTAGAGGATTCCATAATATGTTGAATCACCTTCGTCTGAATGATCTTCAGAATGCTGATGTCTTTTCTTGGTCTCTAAATAGGAATGGTAATTTCTCTAATCACTCTTGCTATCAATTATTTACAGATATATTACCTGATGTGCCGTGGTCTGATCTCCTTTGGGGAAAGGTAGTGTGTCCAAGGGCTTCTTTCATCTCTTTGGTTGGCAATGAAGAATAGACTTCAAACCAAGAGCCAATAGGATAGCAATACTGATACAACTTGTTTATTGTGTACTATTGCTGTTGAGGATAAGGATCATTTGTTCTTCCAATGTTCCTATACTAAGGTTATCTGGAGTAGAATCTTTCACATGTTACTTTATAATTTTTGTGGTTATTATTAGGAGCAAATATTACCTTGGATCATTGAGAATTCAGCATGGAGGAAACCTAACACTCCTCTCTTCAAAGCAACATTTACGATTCCCATATATATCATATGGAAAGAGCGGGACAGTAGACAGTTTACTGATAAGAAGATAAAGAAATACCAGTTGGCTAATAAAGTTATCAATAGTATCAGAGCTTGCATCTGTGCTAAACAGTTGCAGGAGCTTTTGACTACGGATATGAAGGACATGTGGGGCTTCTAATTTGTACATTTTCATATTAAGACTATTTTTCTAGCTTTGTTACGTGTAACTAGTTCTCCTTGAAGAGCAAAAGGCGAACTCATTGTAATGTGGTATTAATTTGAACTCATTGTAATGTGGTATTAATTTCATCTATACAATACTTTATTCATTTTTTTTAAAAAAATAGTATATTATTAACTATTTAAATTAAATTTATTTTATTTTAAAATATTAATTTATTAGATAATATTTTAAAATTTGTAATTTAAAAATCATTACATACACTCAAAATTTTATTTGATATACATTAAAAATAATAATTACAAATTTCTCCAATATTGAAACGAAAAGGGCAATTTTAAGAAGCAAACTCATTTATTTCGATATTTTGAAAACTGTATTGTTCACGAACTCATTCTCCAAAATTGCTTCAGAATCAACAACACTGTAAATATACCTATCAAACTATTTCTTCTGAGTGTCCTCCTGCAATATAACGTTAGTTCCATAATCAACGTCAACAAATTCTATCTCTCTCTCATTCTTCATCTATCTTCTGTTTCCATTCTAGGGATTATTGTTGTTACCTGCTTCCCTGCGCATCCTTCTCTCTTCTTCTCTTCTGTACCTTATGCCACAAGCATTACACAGTGTCTGAAAGTGAAACACACAAACAGCAAAACATATTTAACATAGTAAGCAATAAGCATATTAAGGTGTTAGGGTTCTTTATAATTAATGAGACACTATAAGTCAATTAATAATATTAGTAAAAATGTATTAATGTCAAAATCACAGAATTCCTCACCAAGCATAGAATCATACCAAAGTAATTGAAATTAAACAAACATTTGAAGCAAAAAATAAAAATAAAATTGAATCATACATACCCTAGGGCCATGGGGGCCTCTACGCCACATAGGAGTTTGAAAAGTGGTGCAGTTGCAGAGGGTGCACCGCCTGTTGGGATCATTGTATAGATACTCTTCACTTGTACTTCCTCCACCTGGACGTAAACCAACAGAGGCTCCGGTCACAAGATCGCCGATGATGTTTCTTGTGGCGTAACCGAGAAGGGCACCATTGTTGTTCACGTTTGGCATCAGAGGGACCAAGTTACCATGGTAATAACTGAGGTTGTTCTGATTGGGAACAGGAACTCCCACCATAAAGCCTGCGGTGACTGTATTCATCCCATTTGGGTTCATGTTAAAATGAGGCACAGTCCTCATCCCTTCTACAGTAATTCCCGCAGCCTGGTTCGTACCTACTCCTCTAACCATTCCATGGAGGTTCGTGCTATGATTAGCTGCCATATTTGTTGGTTCATTGTAGACAACTTCCTGTTCAAGCAAGTAGCTGCCTTGTTATGATATGTGTGACAAAGCATATATCTTCTAAAGAATTATAGATTTTAAAATTCTTTAAACTAGAATTGAGAGAATACATTGTGTGTCATATAATTGTTCTTTTAGAAGATATATAAGAGATAAATTTATCTAAAATATAAAATTCTAAAAGTTGAGAGAATAATAAATAAAAATGTCGATTTCAATTTATATTTGATTTTTATAATATTTTTTGTAATTTATCTTTTAAAAAATATTCAAACTCACTCTTAACTCAAATTAATCTATCACTTTTAAAATTATTGAACTATTAAATTATTTAATAACCTAAACATAAATATTGCCTTTCACTTTCCCTTGTATCTTTGTTTCAAGTTAGACTCTTCATCTCTTTCATTTCTCTTTTTTTTTTACTTGTAGTTACTTCTTCTTTTTCTTTTTAGTTGTGTATATGTAGTATGAATTTTCTCGATTTTATTTTTTAAATTTTGTTTAGAGAGTCGGGACTTATTTTTGCCATTTAATATATAGCATTTTTTCTTAATATTTAGCTGAACATTTTTTCACTTAATTTAAATATTTTTTTACAATAGCTTGTTTGATTTATTTATTTACTTTTCTTCTTTTTTGTTTGAATACTTATTTACTTATTTTATTTTTTATTTTATTCTTTACTTTGTTCTTTTAATTATTATTACTTATTATTTCAATATATATATGTGTGTGCGCGCGTGTATACTTAATATATGCACACACACATATATATACTTATATATATTTATGTAAAATATCGAAAATAATCTCTCTATTATACAGGAATAAAGTTATATATTACTGAATATTTCCAGACTCTGTATATTAGCGACACTTTCACCGAATGTTGTTGTTTGTTTAATGCTTTTGCATTTTAATACCACATTTATGTATTTTTGCATTTTAA
>JANKOD010000003.1:2219290-2229886 GCA_026284645.1 Erythroxylum acuminatum
GGTAGCCAGGTATGTTTGCGCTGAATGGGGAATTGGTATGGAGATTGACAATGATATGAAGAGAGATGATGTGGCTACTCTTGTGAGAGAGTTGATGGAAGGAGAGAAAGGTAAGGAACTGAGAAACAGAGCGATGGAGTGGAAAAAATTGGCAGCAGAGGCTACTGGTCCTAAAGGGTCATCGTCCTTGAACATTGAGAAGCTCGTAAATGACTTTATTTTATCAGGAAAATGCATGGTTGAAAAAAATTGATTAATACTATCAAGAACCAACTGTACACCTTTCTTGATTTAGAGTTTAGACTGAAATGTGTAGTGTTAAGTTTGTTGCAATAAGCTTGCATTCTACCATCCTATGCTTCTCCAACAAATCCGTAGTATAATGTGCTGAAATAAGAAAAATCCATCCTTTGTGCGCTCATGGTTTAACTCTCCTAAAGCATTCATTTGGAAATGTTTTGATCAATCTCAGCAACTTCATCACCTGTGATGATAAGGTCAGCTATATAGACCAAAACTATAGCCAACAGTTCACCTTGTACATTCGTAAACAAGGTGGAGTCATGTGGTGCCATCGTCTAACTACTCTATATCAAAAACTCTGCTATCAAACTCTCACTGCTTGCTTCAATCTATAGAGTGCATTCTTTAGCTTGGACATGTAACTAGGACGAACATTGCTTTCAAAACTTTGAGGCTACTCTATGTATATTTCTTGATCAAACTCACCATGCAGGAAAGTATTCTTCACGTCTATCTTCCAAAGCTTCCAATCCTTATAAGCAGCTAAGGCAAATAAAACATGTATCGTAATCTTTGCCATTGGACTAAATATATCGCCATAGTCCAGACCATACTTTTACAAGAATCTCTGAGCTACCAATTGAGTTTTATATCTTTCAACCGATCCATCAAGACAACTCTTTTCTTTTTAAATCCATTTGCAAAAAATTGACTACATATCTTTAGGTTTGGGCACTAAAACTCAAGTCCCATTTTACTTTAAGGCATCTATTATTTTCTTTTTCTACAGCCTTCCTCCACTTCTTGCTTATGGATAACCCTTCATTAGTTGTAGATTCTTTTGTATTATCATCCTCAACAAGTGCTGTATTGGCATATTTAAGTTTTTTTCTTGTATTTTCTTTCCATCCTTCATAAATGAGGCACATTTTCTACAGCTTCAGCAACCTCTTAAATCTCTTCATGTTGGCTTTGTTGTGCTTCTTCAGGTGTTTGATAATGCACTTATGTGCACTACTGAGACTGAGTCTTTTTATATGACTCGCTATTGATATTTTTCTTCTTTTTTTTTTCCAGCTCTTATGTAATTTCTTTAATCACTTCATCTCCTTACAAGCCTTTCTTGTAACTTCTCCTTAATTTCCTTTAAATCAGGTAGGACCAATTCATGAGGAGACCTTCAAGATGAAACCTTATCAAATATCACATTTCTTGAAATACGATACCTTTCTGTTATTGGATCATAACATTTTTACCTCTTTCTTTGATTGTCATAACCTAAAAAGATGCACCTTATTGCTTTCTTAACTAAAATTGTTGCATAAATAACATAGATGAAAACATAACAAATGTAGCCAAACAAACTTGAAAATGACTTATAATGTTGGAAAGAATGATTCAAAGTTAGTTAGGATTTTAGAGTTGTTAAAAATTCCTTTAGAATAGGTCTTAGTTTATCTTTAATCTTATCTTATAAGCCAAATTTGTTGGCTGAAATATCTATTTTAGTTTTTGTATTTTGTCTATATAAGGCAATTAAGTTTAATAATAAAAATATGGGAGTTTATCTTATCCCATCTTATTTGTCTTCTTCTTTTCTTCAAATTCCCAACAGTGGTATTAGAGCTTTAGATCCTTAAGGGACTGTGAGATTGAGTGAGAAAATTATCTAAGATGGGCTGTTAAGATAAAAGGTCATTTAAAAGTGTCTTAGCTTGTGGCAGTGGGTAGAAAATGAAAGAGAATTACCACCTTTGGGTAATAATCCAACACTGACAAGGAGGAGAAAAGGGATGCAGACTATTAGGAGAATGGCAGCTAAAAGAAAGAGATCAGAGAAGCAAAGAAATTTGAAGGCAATGAAGGAAAGAAATAGGGGGGTTTAGCGAAGAGGGATGTGAGGAGAATAAAAGAAATAATGGCACCATTGGCAATCATCCTAATTATCATCGAGAACAACTTCTCAAGGCTTCAGGAGCTAGTGTGGAACTGGTGCGAGTGCCTTTTTCCTAAGGGTCCATTGGATCACAAGGTAGTGGGTCATTAGGAATATCAGAAGCCTCAATGCTATAACTACAAAAGATTTGATCATTTGCAAAAGAATTGTAGATTTTTTAAAAAACATGCAAATTTTGTTGAAGTGGCTGAAGAAGAAACTTTTTTTTAATTAGTTGAGAGAAGTGCTCAACAATGGAAAGATGATGAGAAGTGCATCATACAGTGAAGAGATGTGCTTCACAAATAAGAAATCTGGAAAGATGTGCTCCATGGAGTTTGAATTTTCTGCAACTTTGAATTAAGGGAGAATGTTGGATATAATGATTCACAGTTAGTTAAGATTTTAGACTTGTTAAAAATTCCTTTAAAATAGGTCTTAGTTTATTTTTAATCTTATCTTAAAAGCAAGATTTGTTGGCTGAAATAATAAAAGTATCGGAGTTTATCTTATCCCATCTTATTCATCTTCTTCTTTTCTTCAAATTCCCAACATATAATAGGTTTTATGTTCCATAGCTTCTTGGATAGTGGAATCGATCCAAGTATTGCTGGTGGTAACTTATCAATGATATGTGCAAAAATTGCATGCACTCTGCCTAGAATTGAGGTGGAGATGTTAAGCTATTTTATTTATTATTTTGGGCATTATTTGTAGTTTGATATATTTGATACATCTTTTACGATAAGAAGTTGACTTGGTATAGGATGATTATGTAGTTTTTGTTTTGGAAGATAAGATAGTGTGAAAAGAAAAAATCCTACATGTGATAGAATCCTAAAAAAGATAGGATTTGCTGGAGATAAATATGCAGTACATCTATCATGAGATAAAATCCTAAAGGAGGAAGGACTTATCATATTTTATCTAATAAGCAATTCATGGTGAAATTATCATGGATTTTGGTGCTGCTGCATATTTTGGAGGTTTTGAAGAGATAACTTACATGTTTGGCAATAGAATTTTGTTTGTATAAGAAGTTTATCCTATGAAATACATCTATCAACTTTTTAGGCTGCTGTATATGTTTTTGTGTGCTTTGAACGAGAGATTAAAAAGTTTCACAGTAGATGGTTGATTGATTTTTGCAGCTGCATTTTTGTAAACGTGGGTGAACTATTGCACCACTATTTTATAGATTTTGTGAGAGAAAAAAAGCTGTCAATTGATAAATATTTGCAGCTGTGTTTTTGTCTTATTTTAGTGATGAAACATATGTCCGATTGATGATATTTATGGTTGCTATGTGTGGGTTTCTTCGGTGATCAATTTGAAATGTTCACAATAGATTTTAGTTAGACAACTTCCTACCTCACGAGGCTGAACAAATAGGAGAGTGTCTTTTGACTCAAGTGTTTCTTTGTTTATGTATTTATTGATTTAATCACTTGAGATATTATTTTCATCTTTATTATCATTCGTTATTGGAAAAATCCTCTGTTAAAGTTAGCATGAAATGGTCATGCTATTGGGTATGAAATACTTTCACAAGGTGTGAGTACGAGTGGGTAGCGTCAAGGGGTGAGTGGTGTCAGCTTAGTAAAGCCTTGTATAAGACTATTGTACTTAGGTGAAAGTTGATTAATCTGGGTGAGAGCCCTTCAAACGTAGGCATGTGTGCCAAACTGCGTTGACAAATTTCATGTATTGATTTATTTGTTGTATATTAAGTTTTTCTACTTGTGATTAGTTTCTGTAAAATTCACAGTTGTTATTCCAGTTGCTTTTTGAGAAGCAACCGACAGTTTCAGTTTGAAGCAATTATGGCAGAACATACATATTGCAAAGCTACAACCTTCGGTTGTTTTAATTGGTATCAGAGCTTGGTTTACCTCATCAAAGCTTGGTGTTTCAAGTTGGTGTAGATCAATGTTTCACACGTATGGTCACTAGAGAAAGAGCATTGATTACAAGGCCACCGCTAGTAGACGGTTCCAACTATCCTTCTTAAAAATCAAGAATGAAAGTATTTATTCAAGCACAAGGAACTAAAGCATCAACTTTTGTGTTGAATAGCTAGACTCATCCTATAACAATTGATGAAAAGAATGAAGCGATACCTAAAGATCCATCTGAATGGATAAGAGTTGAAGAAGAGGGAGCACTTGGTAAATCTTAAGCGATGCGTGCAATTTTCAGTGCTATAAATGAAAGACATTTTAGTATGATATCAGAGTGTGAATCAACAAAAGAAGCGTGGGATACATTACAGTCAATACATGAGGGGTCAAGATCGGTGATAGCTTCAAAACTTCAATTGTTGGCTACTAGATTTGAAGAGCTTAAGATGGAGGAAAGTGAAACTATTGGAGACTTTCATGAGTTGCAGCGTGATATTGCAAATCAAGCACATCATTTTGGGAAGAAGTATTCAAATTTGAAACTTTTCAAGAAAACCTTGAGATCATTGCCTCTGAGATTTATACTAAAGATTGCAGCTACTAAAGAAGTTCATGATATTAATGAGTTATCATTGGACAAGGTAATTGAAATTCTCACAAACTTTGAGATGAACATATTGAGAGACAAGCATGAGAAGAACAAAGGATTAGCACTACAAGTTGAAGTCGTCAAATGTGTGAATGATTCAGGAGACGACTTTGATGAAAATGATGATCTAGTATTGCTGACAACAAATTTCAATAAGTGGCTAAAGAATGGTGGGAGTTCATCAAACAATAATTTCAAATAGCAAGCAAAAAATAAAAAACGCAAAAGGAAGACAAAGAAGATACAATGTCATGAATGTCAAGGCTTTGAATATGTGCACGCGGAATGTGCTAACACTTTTAAAAGAAGAAAAGGCAGGTCATATGCAAGCACTTAGAGTGAAAATGAATCTGAAAGTGAGTACAACAGTGAAGAAGAAACTGAGTAATCATGATGTGTTGGTTGCTTTATATAGTAAAAGTCCAATTGCTTGCTTAGTAGTAACCAGTAAAGAAACTGATGAAAAAAAACAAATGTTTCAGTTCTAAACTCTAATTCAGATTGTCACAACGATGATAGTGACTCACAATTCAAAAAGGAAGACATATGCAAGGCCTATGAATTAATCTATGCCAAATGGGTGAAAACGTGTAAACTGAATGAGAAGTTAAATAGAGAGAATTCAACCATGAAATATGTCATTCAAAATCTACAAATGAACTTATTGTCAACACTATATGAACTTAATGAAACAAGGCTAAGGTTGGTCAATACAGAAAAAGGAATAAGAATGTTGAATGGTGGTATCGAGAAGCCAGACAAGTTGTTGGAAGTTGGTAAAAACAAAAGGGAACTTTAAGGTGTTGGTTATAAAGGTGAATGTTCACAGATGAATAATGAGCAAAATAGTGAAGTTAGATTTGTTAAAGAAGAAACCTAAAAAAGAAGCCGAAAGTTTATGCCTACATGTCACTTTTGTGGTGTAAACGATCACATAAGGCCAAATTGTTACAAGCTACTGCAAATTCAATTTCATAATGCTCAAAATAGAAAATCTAGACATTCTTGGAAGAATTTTCAGCAGAAAAAGTTACCAAAGCATATTTGGGTTCGAAAGAATCAACTACACGCACTTGTGGCTCTTAAATCCATGTGCGCTGCTTCTCACAATGAATGGTATTTTGACAGTAGACGTTCAAGGCATATGATAGGTGAAAGAAGCCACTTGATGGATTATCAAAGTTTTGTGGATGGTCATGTCACTTTCAGTGATGGGAAGAAAGCAAAGGTGATTGGTAGAGGGAACTCTTTACTTGGAAGGACCGCTTTACTTCAAAAATGTGCTTCATATGGATGGTTTAAAAACCAACTTGGTAAGTATTAGTCCATTTTGTGATGACAGGTTGTTAGTTAAATTTACTAGTGATGGATGTAAGGTGTTGAACAAACAAGGAAAGTGTTTAGTAAGTGATAGAAGATCAGTGCATAATTGTTATATGTTGCAAGTTATTACTTCCTGTAATTCAGCAGCATCTAATAATATGACTCTATGGCACCAATTGATTGATAAGGTGGTAGAATATAATCTTCCAAATCAGCTTCTCACATTAGATCAGAGGGGCAACAAAGTTAAAAGCAAAGAACATTCAGACTCATAGTTAGTTGTTTCCAAAATAGAAACCAACCAGATAGAGGAATAGTTAGTTGCTTCTAAGGAGGAACCCAACTAGACATTTGATGCATAAACATACTTGGTGGATAAAACTCAAGGGAACATAATTTCAACAAAGATCCTCCATCACAAATCAGACGGAATCATCCTATTGAGAACGTAATTGGTGAGATTAGTGATAGAAGAAGAACTAGAGAAAGAAAAAGGATAGATTATAGGGAACTTGCAGGGCTTATATGTTAGATTTCTTTTTTGAACCAAAGAATGAGAAAGAAGCATTACAAGATGAATTCTGGATAGCTATAATGCAAGAGGAGTTGGCATAGTTTGCTAGAAATTATGTATGGGAATTGGTGCCAAGGCCATCGAATGTGAACATAATTGGAACAAAATGGATGTTTCACAACAAAACTAATGACAGAAGTAATGTGATGAGGAATAAGGCCAAGTTAATTGCTCATGGATACTCTTAAATAGAAGGCATTGATTTGAAGTATCATTTCATTCGAGAGCTAGTGGAGACTAAAGTTGCAGTTCTTTCCTATGTAACAACTGAGAAGTAACTGGCCAATATTTTTACGAAATCTCTTGACTCGATCATGTTTGAACTTCTTCGTAGAGCACTAGGATTGTGTGCTTTACAATTTTATAGTATATTGATGTAGTTTATTACAAAAAAAGGTTCGAAGGAGTTAATGTCTAGGCCTTCTGGGTTTTTCATTTATAAATTTTCTAAGGCTCAGTTGATTGGTGTGTGTTTGGCTTTTCCTTACTTGTTAAATAGTAAATTTGATGTGAAAATAAAGCTCTGCTTGATGATTTTGATTTACGGAGTTATGTTGAGGAAAATGTTGATGTTTGGTTAGAGACTTATAGGAAGATTAAGGTTTTCTATGATTTGGATTTTTCAAGTTTGATCTTTGTTTCTCTTTATATCGTAGGTTGTATGAGTTTGGACAATATGTTTTTAATGGAAATTTGCTCATGAAATGGGATTTGCAAACAATGCTTTATGTGTGAAAATCTTTGTTCACTTGCATGGCACTAGTATGGAATTGCAGGAACTATTTGATTGTCTTCTCAATGATGGGATTAGTTTCTCAAATGTTTGTAGTCTGAAATGATAGTTGACAAACTACCTGTGCCATGAGATGGGTTGCTCTTTGCATGATCCTGTCGCTTTTCTTACACTTTTGCGTCCAAGAGCTAGTTGTGGAAAAGGCTTTGTGTCCGGATGCTCTTAAACATTTTTTGTCGGCATTGTTTTGTCCTATGGCAGAGATTATCTAATTTTGGACATCCATTACTGTGGTTGTTTATTTCAGGGAGGTTCCCAATTATGTTATTCATGGGGAGTTCCAAATTTCTTGTGTTCAAGAGGAGTTCTTCATCTGACAAATAATGCAAAAAAAGGGGGAGATTGCTAAGCTATTTTATTTATTATTTTAGGCATTATTTATAGTTTGATATATTTGGTATATCTTTTATGATAGAAGTTGACTTGGTATAGTATTTCACTATCTTGGATTATGTAGTATTTTTGGAAGATAAGATAGTGTGGAAAGAAGAAATCCTACGTGTGATAGAATCCTAAAGAAGATAGGATTTGTTGGAGATAAGCCTACAGTACATCTATCTTGAGATAGAATCCTAAAGGAGGAAGGAATTATCATATTTTATCTAATAAGCAATTCAGGTGAGATTATCGTGGATTTTGGTGCTGCCGCATTTTTTTGGAGGTTTTGAAGATATAACTTGTATGTTTTGGCAGTAGACTTTTGTTTGTCTAAGGAGTTTATCATGTGAAATCCATCTATCGACTTTTTGGCCTGCTGTATGTGTTTTCGTGTGCTTTGAGTGAGAGATTAAAAAGTTTCATACTAGATGGTTAATTGATTTTTGTAGCTGCGTTTTTGCAAATGTACGTGAACTATTGCACCACTGTTCTATCATTTTTATAAGAGAAAATCAAGCAGCCAATTGATCAATATTTGCAGCTGTGTTTTTGGCATGTTTTGGTGATAAAATACATGTTTGATTGATGATATTTGTGGTTGTCGTGCGTTGGTTTCTTCAGTGATAAATTCAAAATGTTCACAACAGATTTTAATTGGACAACTTCCCATGATTTCGGCTTAACGAGGTTACATATATAGTGGAGTGTCTTGACTCAAGTGTTTCTTTGTTTACGTCTTTATTGATTTAATCACTTAAGATATTACTTTTATCTTTTTCACCATTTATTGTTGCAAAAATTCTTTGTTGAGATTAGCATGAGGTGGTCATACTATTGAGTGTAAAATACTTTCATAGGGTTTGAGTATGAGTGGGTAGTGTCGAGGGGTGAGTGGTGTCGGCTCAGTAAAATCTTGTGTAAGACTATTGTACTTAAGTGAAAGTTGATTAATCTAGGTGAGGGCCCCATAAACGTATGTCATATATACCAAACTGCGTTAACAAATTTCGTGTGATAATTTATTTGTTGCATATTAAGTTTTTCTACTGTGATTAATTTTTGGAAAATTCGCAGTTACTAATCCAGTTGCTTTTTGAGAAGCAACCAACAGTTTCAGTGTGAAGCGACTGTAGCAGAACATATATATTGCAGAACTACAACCTGCAAGTGTTTTAGGAACATTCTTTGCATATAGCATGCCTCTGTGTATCTCAACAAGGTATCTGATCTTCTTTTTTGCTACTTTATTTTTTTACGGAGAATTAGAGAAATTCAACTAACATTGTATCTTACACTCATGTAAATATCTTAAGAACTCGTCTGAAGTATAGTCGCCTCTATTGTCAATATGAAGGCATCGAATTTTCCATTCAAGTTCTTTCTCAACTCTCTATTTGAACTCCTTGAACTTGCTCAATGCTTCTGATTTCTCTTTAAAACACCCATACGTTCCTTGAGAAGTTATCAATAAAAGTTATCATATATTGATAACCACTAATTGATGGTTTCTTGACATATAACTAAATACATAAGAATGTCACTAGCTCGAGAGACTCCACTCTCAGTACTCCGAATCTTCACACGGGTTGGTGTGCTTTCCTATATACTAGCATCCAGCATATATGAAATCTTCTAGGATATCCAATTGTAGAAGTCCTTGAGCATAGACTTATCATCAGCTTTAATTTGTGATGGCGCACGTGTATTAGGCGTGCTTGTACATATTTTCTGTCTCTTTCATTCTAGTCTTGTTTATGTAAGCCGTTTATCCAGATACAATATAGAAAGACTCCGGCTTTTGTCCCTCCGTGAGTAATTTGCTCATTGGTCTCAAAATTATATAAACTTTGTCTTTAGGTTGAAAATATTAGCTGCAATACTGATATCAAATTCTTATTTGTCCTAGGTACATGAAACACATTCTCTAATTGCAATTGTTTTTAATTATATCGAGGTATCACCACTATCCAATATAAGCGACAGTTAGCTTTGAGTTGTTTATAGTGAAAACAACTTGGTCCCCTTTGTACTCTATCATACTCGACAAATTTTCTTTATCTCCTATCATATGATTTGAACACCAAAAGTTTACTATCTAATCTTTGTTATAATTAATACATTTATCACTCACTGTCAAAAGCAATTGATCTTTTTTACTTTGGCTTTGGAGGATGTGAATGTATCACATTTACTAATTATCGGCTGTAATAGCACATGAAGCCTGGAAGTCCCGTTCTTTTTTTTTCCTATTGACTTGGGAGTGAGAGGATGTCTTCATATTTCTTTTTACTTTCTTGTATCGACAATCTCGAACATAGTGTTATCTGTTGACATAAATAAAATATTGATTACTCGATGTTTCTTGTCCTCCATTTCATTATGGTCATAGCAAGCTCCGACTTGTTACCAAATTCCCTTCCTTGTTGCCTTTCCTATGCTCCCTATTGTTTAGATTTTCTTTTCCTTTTTGATCTTGCAACTTTTGGATCTTTAGGTTCTGTTTGATTTGAGGGTTAATAATGGGATGGGATGGAACGTAACACATTTCCATCGTTTGTTTGAAAGTTTCATAATGCAATAGAATGGACTGGGATGGAAGTGGAGGGTTTCATGTTACGTTCCATTCCATCTTAAATAGTTAAAATAAGAAACCCCCGATTCGGAGGGTTTAGGATAGAACGTAAACTAATAAATACATACTACCTAATATACCCTTAATAATTCTTCTTAGTATCAACTCTGACCAAATCATAATATTAATATTAAATAGAATATAGTAATATTTAATATAATAAATTT
>JANKOD010000003.1:2273902-2283976 GCA_026284645.1 Erythroxylum acuminatum
AACAAGGTGAGAGTTTAAGGTTCGATATGTAATGCTTATTTAGTGGAGGAAGCAATCATATTTTGTTCATATTATTTTGACCGCATGTTCACACAAGAGAAAGAAAAGTTCCTCATAATGACGATGAGGGAGGAACAGGTGATGCTGATGGTAACTTATCTATTTTCACATATCCTGGACAAACATATGGACATTCAACAAGAAGAATGTTAACAGAGGAACAAATAGAGGTCACCCATGGTTACGTTTTATTGAACTGTCAAGAGGTTCAACCTTTTGTGCAATAAGTTGAAATTGATTATTTGGGTTTTGAAATTTAGTGCTCTTCACAACTGAAATACATAATAATGTCTTTAGATTATACAAGGAATGGTTATGCGAGCTAATTCCTAAGAAAACACAGGATGATATCAATAAAGAAGTTGGAAGACACTTTCTTTGATGGTTTAAGAAATATGTAAGTTTTCACTTACAATTATTGAAATGATTGAATTATAAGATTAAAGTGTTTCAATGACTTTATACTATTTAATATAATAATTAGTTTTGTGTAGGCCTTAGAAAATCTAATAGAGAACAAGTTCATATGTCATCTTGCGAAAGGACTTTTACGAACTGTTAAATCGTATCTGGTGTATTTTGTTAATAGATACAAATATCATACAGAATACTATGGTCATAGCATGACAATAGTAAATAGTGGAGTTTACATAAAGGGAGAATTGATGAATTACTATAGTAAAATATTTTAAATACTTGAAATTGAGTACCCTACATTGCCAATAAAATGGAGTGTGATATTTAACTGTGACTGGTTTGATCCAACTCCTAATGTTGGTATAAAAGTGTATAGTCGATACAATCTAGTTAAAATCAACCGGCGAAGAAGATTTAGACAATTTGAACCTTTCATGTTAGCAATGTAAGCGATCCAAGTGTATTATGTCCCTTTTCCTAGCTTACGTCAAGATAAGTTGGCCATCTGTAAAGTTAAACCTAGAGATGTTTTTGAATCACACAGAAAAGGAGAACAGAGAATTGAAAGTAAAGCATTTCAGAAAGATGCTGACAGAGATACCCAACATTGATGGACCCAATCACATATATCATTCCATAATTAACTCCATCACTGCATCAGCTAAGCAATAGCCTCAAATCACTCTTAATTCATATCCATACTTAGCATGTAAATATATGTAATAGCTTCATTCTAGGAGAGTATATCTTGTAACACAACTCTAAGAGATACACCATCTATATATATAAAGATGCAAGCCATGATATGAAATACACAAGGAATCACATTGCTTACATCTTTACCTTATATAAATATGGTTACTAGATGTTCATAAAAAAGATTAAAAAATAAAGCAAACCTATCCTTATCCATAATAGTCATTTTGACCTTTAATAAGTCGCTAATTATTTGGTTCAATGCATCAATATATTGTTTCAGATTTGTTATCTCCTACATCTTCAACTTATGTAGTCTTTATTTCAGATATAACTTTTTCATAAGAGACTTTGACATGTATTAGCTCTCTAACTTCTTCCATATCTACTCAAGAGATGTAATATCTATAACGTAGTATATGACCTCATCTATCAAACAAAGTTATATGATTCCAGCTACTTGCGCCTGTAACTTCTTCAAATTAACTACATCCTTATCTTTCAACTTATTGTCTAATAATCCCTTTAATGTGCCTTGTTCGCCAACATATACTTCACTCATTGTTTCCATAATATGAAATTCTTAATTCTATTGCATTTTTCCATTTAAAACTTTGTAAACAAAGTTATTATTGCTTCAATTATGCTCTGATACTAATTATTAAGAACTGATATGTAATAAGAATAGAGAAGAAAGAAAGAAACAAATAAGAACACAATAATATTTTAACAAAGTTTTGCCAATTTGTGTACTTACATCCTTAAAAGTTAAGCACGACTAATTCTCTATTGAATCAATGATCATGAAGATTACAACTCTATTGCAAAACTAGGTCTATAAAAGTATAGTTATATGTAAACTTTAACTTGTACAGTTTAACACAACTTGTCACCTACCGAATTCAACTTATATAATTTAACAAAACTTGTTTCTTATCAAATCTTATATTTCTTTCAGAGTTTGAAATATACAAAAATATGTTTTCAAATAAGGCCTTTTCTTGCAAATACCTGTGTAATTTACTGATTCTTTTTAAAATGTGGACACGGGTTCTAATACATCCATATACCAAATCATATAACTCACTATGTCTTTTCAGAATATAAAGATGGGCTCTAACTACGAATTGTGTTCTTTTTTTGAAAAATAATGCCCTAGAACATAGTGGTGTGAGAAGCCATATTAATCTAAAGACTTCCAAAAAATGCTTGCATTCTTTTTGAAACTTCCTAAGATTGCATACTCATATAGATAAACCATACACAATAATCTTCACCTCGACAAATATACCACATTTAGCTAAGACATTCCAAGAAATACCCCCAAAATTGTATATTCATATATATGAACTGCACACAATAATTTCTACCTTAACACATATATCGTGTTCAACTAACATATTTTAGAAAATGCTTATAAGATTATGCGTTCGTATATATGAACCATACACACTAATAATTATGTTAAGATATATTGTATATATATCTTTTTATTTAGTTTTGGCATCTTATTTATTAATTGGACATATAAGATATTAATTAGAATGGGATTCAAAAAGATGTGGTTATTACAGTTATAACTATGAAAGAATCCTACACAAAATGGAAGTCTATTCTCTAACAAATTTGTGATATATCACGTTGGTGATTAAGATATGTACTGCTGGATTTTTGTAGATAGGAGATAAGAAAATTTGTTTTCTTGCGTGTTGGTTAAGGGCTGTAGCTAGGAGTATCGTACACGTCTTCATTGATGACAGTTGTGTAAACCGTGGGTGTTGCAAAAATTGTGAAGTGTGTGTTAATTGGGTTCTGGAAAATATATAACTGAAGTGGTGCATGTGTTCGGAGTTGGGAAATACACGTTGGTTTAACTTTTGATTTTCCATACTTGTTCTTCTGGGATTGTGCGTGAAAAATACATGGTGTGTGTAGTGTCCCATATGGTTTAATTAGAGTTGCTGAAGCTAGACAATGGGCTTTTGACTGGAAGATAGTTGAGTTGGTTAATTGAGCAGCTGTGGTCTTGTTCTGAAGCTAGCAATGAATCAGTCCAACTGATGGACAATTATTCAGATGTATTTCAGGAAGCTGAAACTATAGGGAAGTATTTAGTTTATCTCAAGTATATCATTGTTCTGTTCTTAGTTGATTGATTACTTAAGATATTTTTCTTAAATTATCTTTTATTAAAAGTTGTTTAGAAAAATTCTCTGATGAGATTAACACGAGTCGGTCGTATTATTGGGTGTGAAAATCTTTAACGGGAAGTAAGGTTGAGAGACAGTTACAAGGATTGAATGGTATTGCTTTAGCGTGACCTTAGTGTAAATCTATTGCACTTTTGTGAAAGTATTAAGCTAGGTGAGGGCCTCGCAAATATAGGCAAGGTGTGCTGAACTGCGTTACCAAATTTTTGGTGCTTTTTATTATTTCGTTTTGATTACTTTTGTTTTTGTTTGTGCTATAAACGTTCGTGGTAAAATTAGAAAGTTTACGAAATTACTACCCCTTCGGTTTTTCAATTGGTATCAGAGAAAGGTCACCGATTCAAAACTTGGTAGCAAGTTGGTGCAGATCCTAGTTTCGCAAACATGGCTATAAGAGAGGGTGCATCAATCACCAGAGAACCACTATTAGATGGATCTAACTATCCCACAAGGAAATCACAGATGAGAGTCTTCATCCAAGTTCAGGGTACAAAAGCTTGGCATTCGGTAGTACATGGGTGAACGCATCCGATGATTACTGATAATAAAAGAGAGGCAATTCAAAAAGATCAAACTGAATGGACAAGAGCCGAAGAAGAAAGTGCACTTGAAAATTCATAAGCAATGCATGCAATATTCAGTGTTATTGATGAGGGACGCTTCTCAATGATATCAGCCTGTGAATCGACTAAAGAAGTGTGGGATGCTTTGCACACTATTCATGAATGGTCTAAATTTGTGATAGCATGAAAACTACAGATGCTAGCTGTGAGGTTTGAAGAACTGAATATAGATGAAATTGAGACTATTGGAGGCTTTCATGAAAGATTGCGAGATATAATGAATCAGGCACATTAACTCGGGAAGAAATATTCCAATATGAAACTAGTCAAGAAAGAGTAGAGATCACTACCTCCGAGATTTATTCCGAAAATTGCAACAATAGAGGAGGCCCACGACATTAATGATCTACCATTGAAGAAAGAAATCAGAATTCTTACAAATTTTGAAATGAATATTTTAAGGGGTAAGCAAGAAATAAGCAAAGGATTGGCACTACAGGTTGAAACTGGAAAAGGTGTAAATGATATGGAAGATGAATCGGATGAAAATGAAGACTTGGTACTACTCACATGAAACTTTGGTAAATGGTTGAAAAGAATGAAAAAGGACAGACCTGACTTTAGACAACTTGGTGGGAGTTCTTCGAATAACAACTTAAAACAACAAGCCAAAACTCAAAAGGGTGAAAGGAAGGTGAGGAGAATCCAATGTCATGAATGTCAAGGTTTCGAACACGTTCAAGGCGAATGTGCTAATACTTTAAAGAAGAGAAAAGGAAAATCCTTTACTAGCACCTAGAGTGAGAGTGATTTCGAGAGTGAACATGATAGTAAAGAAAAAATCGCTAATGGTGCTACATTAGTTGCCTTATATAGCTAGAGTCCAGTTACTTGTTTAACAGTAACTGAGAAGGAAGTAAATGAAGTCGAAAAAAGGGGGAAATCGGAAATTTTGAGAAAAATGAAAACAAATTAGCTCAAGACCTAATATTAGATTATGAAAATGATGGAAGTGGCCTAGATGATAAAAAGGAGAATATTTACGAGGCTTACAAAGCTATGTACGAAAAATGGGTGAAAACGTGTAGAAAGAATGAAAGATTGAAGGAAGAGAACCTCTCAATGAAGAACACCATCCAAGAGTTGGAAAAGAAATTAATGTTGGCATCAGATGAGCTTGATGAAGCTAGAATGAAATTAGTAAGGGAATGAGAATGTTGAATGGAGGTACAAAAAAACTAGAAAAGTTAATAGAAATTGGTAAGATTAAAGGGGATCTTCAAGGCATCGACTATAAGAGTGAGTGCTCCAAAGTGAATGAGGAGAAAAATGATATGTCCAGATTTGTCCGAGAAGAAGAAACATCGAGAAAGAATCGAAGATTTGTACCCACGTGCCATTTTTGCAGAGTTATTGGGTATATAAGGCCAAGATGTTACCAGCTACTACAGATGTTGTTTCAAAGAAGCCAAAGCTGAAAAATTCTACGTCCCTCACAAAATTTTCAACATCAACTCTTAGTACTGAAATCTACTTGGGTGAAAAAGAGTGAATTGCAAGCTCTCGTGGTTCTTAAATCGATGAAGGCAACTTTGCAATATGGTTAGTACTTTGATAATGGATGTTCACGCCACATGACAGGGGAAAAGAATTACTTAACTAACTATCAAAGTTGTATGGATGGTCATGTGAACTTCAGAGATGGAAAGAAGGCTTCGATAATCGGTAGAGGAATATTATGCGTGGATGGATTGCCTACCCTCAAGAATGTGCTTCTTGTCGATGGACTAAAAGCAAATTTGGTAAGTACAAGCCAACTTTATGATGATGGTTTGTTAGTTAAATTTACAAGTGATGAATGTAGGGTACTAACCCAAAAAGGAGAATGTCTTGTGAGCGGCAAGCGATCAGCCGACAATTGCTACATGTTGCAGGTCATAAATACTAGTAAATCAGCCACTCATGACAATAACATTGATTTGTGGCACCAAAAGTTTGGGCAAGTAAATTTTGATCTCATTAGCAAAATGACGAAATTGGAAGCTGTGAAGGGTCTAGCTAAAATGAACAAAGAAGGAAAATCAATTTGTAGTGCGTGCCAAATGGGTAAACAGATAAAAGTGCCACATAAAAAGGTTAGACATGTTACCTCATCCCACATATTTGAATTACTTCACATGGATTTGGTTGGTCGAACACAACATGATAGTATTAGTGGAATGAGATATTTTTTAACTTGTGTTGATGATTATTCGAGATATACTTGGGTATCATTTTTTAAAGAAAATTTAGATGGTCTCAAGGCTTTTAGAAGCCTATGTATGCAAGTCATGAATCTGAAAAATATGACTATATTGAGAATTCGATCAGATCACGGAAGGGAATTTGAGAATACAAGCTTTAATAACTTTTGTGATGAGTATGACATTACACAAGAATTTTCAGCACCTAAAACTCCACAACAAAAAGGAGTTGCTGAAAGGAAAAATAGAATACTTCAGGAAATGGCCTGATCTGTGTTGAATGGAAGTAAATTGTCTATGTGATTTTGGGTTGAAGCAGTTAATACAGTATGCTACATATGTAACAGAGTTTATCTTTAAAGCATCTTGAACAAGACATCCTATGAACTCTGGAAGGGAAAGAAACCAGATGTAAGTTACTTTCATGTTTTTGGAAGTAAGTGTTACATTCTCAGAGATTGACAACAGCTCGAAAAATTCGAGAGCAAAAGTGATGAAAGAATCTTCATTGGTTATTCAACTTATAGTAAAGCTTACCGAGTGTATAATCAAAGAACCAAGAAAGTGCTAGAGTCCATAAATATTGTCATAGATAATGTATATTTGTTGAATGGTCAAGTGACAGAAGAAAATCTACATAACCGACCCTCTGAACTAGCTCAAATAAGCAACAAGACAAGATTGAAAAATTGCCTAGATTTGCAGTTAGTTGTTGCTGAGGAAGTAACTAGGCAAATTGAAGATCTGTCAGTTACTTTAGATGATGAACCAACCAAAACACTATGAGCAAAAATTATTCCTTTAAATGTTAAAAACTCGGGAGAAGTTGATTTGAGCCGAGATTCTCCATCTCGAATTAGAAGAAATCATCCAGTATAGAACGTCATTGGAGATGTTAGTGAAAGAAAAAAAAAACAAGAAAAAGAAAAAGGGTTGATTATTGAGAACTTGTTGGATACTTACGTTACACATCTTCATTCGAGCCAAAGAACATTAAAGAAGCTCTACAAGATGAGTTTTGGACAGCAGTTATGCAAGATGAATTGATTCAATTTGCAAGAAATAATGTATGGAAATTAGTGTTAAGACCATCAGATACTAATGTAATTGGAACAAAATGGGTGTTTCGAAATAAAATAGATGAAAAGGGTAATGTAACCAGAAATAAATCAAGGTTAGTAACTCAGGGATATTCTTAGGTTGGAGGAATAGACTTTGATGAAACTTTTGCATCTGCGGCACGACTTAAGTCTTTTGAATGGAGTTATACAGGAAGAAGTGTATGTTGAGCAACCG
The DNA here is from genome assembly GCA_026284645.1 of Erythroxylum acuminatum. Classification (NCBI taxonomy): domain Eukaryota; kingdom Viridiplantae; phylum Streptophyta; class Magnoliopsida; order Malpighiales; family Erythroxylaceae; genus Erythroxylum; species Erythroxylum acuminatum. Next base: position 2,281,388 of record JANKOD010000003.1, read on the forward strand.
AAAGGATTTATTGATTCAGCCCATACATATCACATTTTTAAGCTAAAGAAAGCTCTTTACGGTCTTAAACAAGCATCAAGGGCTTGGTACAAAAGGCTTACATAATATCTTATTAGGCAATGATATAAACGAGGTAGTGTTGACAAAATTCTGTTTATTAAAAGGTTCAAATCTGATGGTGTGTGTAGTGTCCCATATGGTTTAATTGGAGTTGTTGAAGCTGGACAATGGGCTTTCGACTGGTAGATAGTTGAGCACTGCATGCACATTTATGTTGTGTATCGTTGGTTAATTGAGCAACTGTGGTCTTGTTTTGAAGTTGGCAATGAATCAGTCCAACTGGTGGACAATTATTCAGTTGTATTTCAGGAAGCTGAAACTATAGGGAAGTCCTTCGTTTATCTCAAGTATATCATTATTCTGTTCTTAGTTGATTGATTACTTGAGATATTTTTCTTAAATTATCTTTTATTAAAAGTTGTTTAAAAAGATCTTCTGATGAGGTTAACATGAGTTGGTCGTGTTATTAGATGTAAAAATCTTTCACGAAAAATGAGGTTAAGAGATAGTTACAAGAATTGAGTGGTGTTGCTTTAGTGTGACCTTATATAAACCTATTGCACTTTCGTGAAAATATTAAGCTGAGTGAGGGGCCCGCAGGAATAGGCAAGGTATGTTAAACTGCGTTACCAAATTTCTGGTGCTTTTTATTATTTCGTTTTAATTGCTTTTGTTTTTATTTGTGCTATAGATGTCCGTAGTAAAATTGAAAAGTTTGTAAAATTACTACCCTTCGGTTTTTTAAATTAACTAATGAAAATTGCCAAGAATTCAACGCAATGACCATGATTTGAAACCTTGGCTATTCTGTTCAGCCTTAGAATATGTCCGGAGAGTAGAAAAAAGATTTCTCATGTTACCTTCTTGCCTATTATGTATTTACAAACAAATTTCTTGTATTCAGCCTTCCATCGAGAGATGCCTACGTTGAACGTCACGGCAAAAAGTACCGATGAAATTCTAGCCCCCAAGGGCTTGTGAAATTATAACTATCAACTCCTTGTAACGACTCCTCGGTAGAGATGTCTCTTGGCTTGCTAAATAACTTACTCTATGCACATAATGTTAGAATTATTACGTATTGTCATATGTTTGCTAAATACACGACAGAATTAATAGGTGATAACAACAATATAAAGCTGATCCTATATTTCGATCATATCTTATGATTTGTTACCTTACATAGAAAATAATTATTAAAACGTATTGGAGGTACTCTTGACAGGGAAATGAATAGAATATCTGCCATATACAAACAAATATACGATGCCACCCTTAGCGAGAACTTCCGTGCACAAACCAAATTCCAATAGCTATAAATAAGATATAAACATTGTGAAGCACAAAAGTGTAGAACTAGGTTCAGAGATGGGTACTGAATTTACTGCACCTCAACATAAACCTCATGCAGTTTTCATCCCACTACCAGCTCAGAGCCACATAAAAGCAATGCTTAAGCTAGCCAAGGTACTTCACCACAAAGGTTTTCACATAACATTTGTCCACTTTGAGATTAACTATAGATGCATACTTGAATCAAGAGGTCCAGACTCTATGGATGGCTTGCCAGATTTCCGCTTCGAATTCATTCCAGATGGCCTTCCTTTGACAGACACTAATGTTTGGCCGCATATGGGGCAACTCTCTGAGTCCGCATTGGAGGGTGCCTACCTTGCACCGTTTAGTGATCTCATTTCAAAACTCAATGACAGTAGGTCTTCCAATGTTCCACCAGTGACTTGCATAGTTTCTGATGGATTCATGTCAAACTTTACTATTGCCGCAGCGGAAGAACATGGACTTCCTATTGCAATATTTTTTACTCTCTCTGCCTCTGGCTTCATGGGCATGGATCAGACCCGACTACTCGCAGAAAGGGGTCTACTACCCTTGAAAGGTATATGCAAGAAAGAGTCATTTTTTGTTTAATTACATAGTTTTATGGGGCATAATGTTTTCGTTGTCCATGCACTTAAGTAACGTATTTCATCTAAACAACTATTTTGTTTAGTAGATGAAAGCTTTCAGAAAAATGGCTACTTGGACCAAGTCGTAGACTTCATTCCAGGAATGAAAAAAATGCGTTTAAAGGATTTTTCAACTACCGGAACTCAAGCGAAAAGTACTGACGAACTCGGGTTTCGGATGGCAGTAGAACTAACTAAAAAATCTCGCGATGCTGCAGCACTCATTTTGCACACTTTTGAAGCTTTAGAACCTGAACTTTTGGACACCATATCCTCTATGTTTCGTGCTGTTTATTTCATTGGCCCGCTGCAACTACATCTCAATCAAATACAGCAAAATGATCTGAGATCAATTGGATGTAATCTATGGAAAGAAGAACCCGAGTGTCTTCAATGGCTTGATTCCAGGGAGCCTTACTCGGTGCTTTATGTAAATTTTGGAAGCATAACGTGGTTGACTACCGAACAACTCATCGAATTCGGGATGGGACTGGCCAAAAGCAACCACCCATTTCTGTGGATAATAAGGCCTGATATGGTAGTTGGTGGTTCTGCAATATTA
>JANKOD010000003.1:2285990-2298124 GCA_026284645.1 Erythroxylum acuminatum
CTTTATATTCAGGTTCTAGACTACAGCCTAAGGTTCGAGCCCAAAAGCTAAATTTCAGGCTTGGCTAAAAAATGGATAGATCTAGCCCAATTCAGCCTATTATCATACGCAAGGACGGATCTAGAAATTTTTTTGAGTAGGGGCAAAATTTTACTGGAGGCTAAAAAAAATTTCAGTGGGGACAAAAATTTTGATTTTTTTATGAGTTAAAAATTAAAATTAATAATTTTTTATGTAAAAGTTTGTGGCTACGTAATTTTAATTAACGATGATGACTTGAAAAATAAAATGGTTTGGACTAAACTTTTAATGAATTGATTTGGTTTTATTTAGATTGAATTCAAGCAGGAACTGAGTTGATAAAGTTTAAATCCATTTCATCAAACGTATTAGGCGCTAGTATATTTGTTACGCCAAGATAGCAAGAGTATTGACTTGGTCAAATTTAATATATTTAACACAAGATGAAAGAAATTATCGTCTTCTTACATTAATTACATGCATAGTTACCGAATGATTTAGTCTAATTAGATTCTCTGAGAAGCTATTTATAAACGAAATTTGGAGTATATATACTAATTACTATATCAATCAATGCAAAGACATCCTTAGATGAATACATGAATGGAAGTTCACTGTCGATCTCGTGTTTTAGTTGAAGACGAAACCAACCAAGAGATGACATCAATTTCCTGCACTAATTTTTCACTCTTAAAATAATAAACCAAGATCTCCTTAAAGCTACTGAAGTAGACCCGTTTCATTTTTGGTAAAGAATTGGCAATGCACTTCTTTTTAATGATTGATAATGAAGCGTTAGGCACACTAAGGGCTCTATATATAAGAAGTAACAGTTCTTATGTACAAACTGTTGTTACCTTACGATTCTTTTGGAGTCCTTTGTGAATTCTAAATATTCTAACAAATGTTTTAACAATTGAACTAGAAGGTATAACAGTAAGGCAAGTTTTATGATTTAAAAAATTCAACTATTATTAAATCGTCATCAAATTAATTAAAGATTAAATAAAATTAAAGAATTTAAAAACTGATCAAAGAAAATTATCCGTACCTAGAAAAAAAGTTAAAGTTTAATTGAAAAGAAAGACACTTTAAAGAAAACTAGTTGATTTATTTTTTGTTTATAAAAATCTTATTAGTTTAATAAAATTTGCGCCGGTTAGTTAATAAACTGATTAATTTTTAACAACAAAGATTATTAAATTAAATCGAACCAAAAAGTTATATTGGTTTAAAATTTTCACTGTTAAATCAACTGAACCGATTCAAGTTTTAAAATATTGATTTTACCTCTAAGTGAGTCTATATTTGTAAATTCGTATTTATATTAGACTATCGACTCTTTTTCAGGTTGAATAAAAATTCATTTTTATCAAAACTAGCCTTTCTTATAATGAGCTCATTTTGACTATGATAATATTAGACCGGTGAAGGAGACTACATATAATGAGAACAATTAAAAAATTGAGTTCATGCATAAACCAAAAAAAGCCAAAAAGGAGTATTTTAAACCTTAACGTTTACATAAAAATCTAAGTTAAACCCTAACGTTATGAGATATTCAATTTAAATCTCAACATTTACAAAACGTTCAAACTAAACCTTACGAGAATAGAAAATCTAACAGAGGTTACCCTCTATCAGTTAAATGCCACGTGTCTTTTTTTTAATTTTACATATTAGTGAGACTCATTTCTTCCTGACGTGTCATTCTTAGTTTTAAATAAAAGTGGGTCTCATTAATATGCAATAGGCACCTTTTTGACTTCCCTTTAATCAAACACATAAATTGCAACATGCCTTATACTTTCCACCAATTGGCGGCAAAATCAATTACGATCCATTATTTATTTTTATCTATTTCACTTAAAATGACTACCTTTTTTTGACAATCGCAATTTAGATCTTAAAAGAAATGCAAATCAACAGTTTAAACATAATCGAATAGAGTAGTAACTTAAAGAAATTACCGACCTATTCTTCAACAACATTGTTATTGAAGTTACCAGGATTAGTGGTTGCAAGATAAAGACAAGCAATATAATTCAAAAGCCACTAAAAAATCTTCCATAATTTAAATTTTCTATTGTTCGTTTTTTGAAAAATAATGAATTCATTAAGAGTTATGAAAGGCATTAAAAGAAGGATTACAAGGCAGTGCCTAACTGTTTGGAATCATACAACAAAAACTACAAAATCAGACTATTATCTAAGAAAAGCTAGAGACATGATAAATTAAAGGTTGCATCTTCTTCTGTAGAAAGACTCGGTTTTCCTATACATTGATGAGCTCTTATAATTTCTCTAACCCAGCTTTGAATTATGTGGACTAAAGCATACTTTTCAGTTTTCTTTATGTGGAAAAGCCTTTGGTTTCTTTCCATTCAAATCACATATACTGATCAATTTAAAATGAGACTAAGATACATTTGATCCTTTCCCAGCTTTAGGAATTGTTTGTCAGCCCAAATCAGAATATTATGCCAATCAATCTTTGAATAGGTAAAGTTCATTGTGTGTTGCATTCTAGCCTAAATTGGTGCAGTGTAATTACATTTGAAGAAAAGATGGTCAATATATTCAGCCTCTAAACAACATAACTCATATACAAGATCATTAGAATCAATAATTTTGTCTTTTGTTTTCAGTCTTCTCCTGGCAGCCAACCAAGTGGTGAAAAAGGCCTCCTTCCATACAATGTTAAAGCAAGGGATGAGAGGAGGTTTGATAGCTTTAATACAAGATGAATTAGTGAAAGAGCCATTGTTATTGAGGCCCCAGATAGGTTTATCCATTTATGTACTGTTAGGAAAATAGTCAGGATAGTAATTCAGGAGCTTATCATCCTCTCTTTCAGAGAAATGTTAAGAATTGTAAGAAATAACCTTGTTAACCCTAGCATGAACTAGTATTCTAGCTGAGAGTGTTGCTAAATCATCCCTCAAATATAAAAGGCTTTGGTTGGACCAATGATCAAACTAAAACCAGATATTCTCCTCATTACCCACTTGAATTCTAATGAATGGATATACCAATGACCTAATTCTAAGGATGTGAATTAGGGGCCAAGAGTTTTCTTGTTTTTTAGAAATTTGCCACAAGCTGGTTCATAAGGATCCTTTGTCATTAAATAGTTTCCAAATTTTTTTAGCAACCTGTGTTATTTAGAGTAACTGAATTAAGACCAAACGAGGTCAACCTTCTTGCTTTCTCCAGCGGAGTTGTTCCCATTTGATCTTATCACCTTTAGGATTACTATATTTGTTTGTAAGCTATACACTTCCAAATCAAAGATTTGTTGTAAGTTTCTAGTGTTAAAGATGTTTTAGGAGAAGTATATGGAACTCTTTAAAGAGTTAATATAAACACTAGAAAACTTGCAAAAAGTTTGAAGAGAATTGTACAATAAAGAGATGGAAAAATGATCAACCTTACATAGCATTAAGAGGTCATCGGCAAATCAAAGATGAGATAGAACCATTTCCTTACATTTATGGTGAAATCTGAAGAGATGAGCTCTTGAAATATTAATCCTAAATATTTTGTTAAGGATTTCCACAGAGATGACAAAACGGTAAGGAGATAGTGGATCTTGCCTAATTACTGTGGAGCCTCTGAATTGTTTAAAAGGAGCACCATTAATCAAAATGATGTATGAAGGAGTTAAGATAGAAGAATTGACCCATTTATTAAAAGAGTTGGGAAAGCCAAACCACTCTAAGCTGAGAGTAATGAAATTCTAATGTAATATATCAAAAGCTTTGGAAAAGTCTACTTTAATGGCACTTCTTCTTATAGATCTGCTGGGGTTGTAATCTTTAAGCAATTATTAAACCAAGAGGATATTATCTGATATGTTTCTCCCAAGTATGAAAGAACTTTGAGAATGTATGAATTGATTAAGAGAATCCTTCAATTTGTTCGTAAAAAGCTTCGAGATCACCTTGTAAACAATATTACACATAAGATGGGTATGAAATGATCAAGACAATTTGCATTAGTCACTTTTAGAATAAGACAAATATGAGTGGCATTGATTTCTCTTCGCAATTTTCTAGTACTCAAGAATTCCAGAATTAATTCCACAAGGAGGTTGCCAGTTATATTTCAAGTGGTTTGGAAAAAATAAGCATTAAACCCATCTAGCTCAGGAGCCTTTCTGGGATTTAGGCGAAGTCGGTTTTTCTAGTTTTAGTATTAATTTTTGAGTTAGAGAGTTGGGGGAACCAATCAATCTTTCAAGTTTTTGCAAATTGGAAATTCCATGAGTTCTAGACTTACCTAACAGACAAGTAATTTTATTGGAGTTTCACCTTGCCAACATTGAGTTATAAAAGAATTTGGAGTTGAAGTCCACCTCCTTTAACTAATTGATTCTTTCATTTTGCATCAATATGGAATTATGATAAAGTATTGCATTATTATAAATCTCCACTTTCCTTAGTTTATCATTTCTCACGTCAAGATTGTAAGGATTGTGATAGCAAGCTTCTTGTAATTTTCTCAGCTCATTTTTAAGATCCTGGATGATTGAGACAGAACTTTATTACTAGATTTAAGAAATATCTTAATTATAGATCTCAACATCTGAAGCTTCATCATGAATTGATAGGCTTTACAACCAGCAACATTATGATTCTAGACCTTGTAAACCAAATCCATAAAACCCTCTTTGCATGTCAAGAAACTGAAAATTCTAAAAGGTGCTTTGAATGAAACAAAAGAGAGGCAACCTTTGATTTCCATATAAGAGTGATTGGAATAGAGTGGTGGACCAAAGAATGAGTAAGAGATAGGAAAATTATTCATCCAATGTTGATTGATAAGAGTTCTGTCTAGCTTTTTTCTTACACGGCAACGTCTTGATTGTTTGTTACTCCAAGTGAATAAATTGCACACTGATCTTAAATCTGTCAGTTCTAGCTTATTAAGCACACTCTTAAGTTCTTTCCCAAGGTTAGTAAAGTTAACTCTATCTCTAAAGGCTTCAGAAGGGTGGAGTATACATTTTACATCTCCAGTTAATAGCCAAGGTTTTTTTAGAGAACTATAGATTGAGGATAGATCCACCCAAAACTGAACTCTCTGAAATTAAAAATTTGAAGCATAGATGATAGAGAGTTCGAATATGGAATTGGAATCAAATAAGAAGCAAGAAAAATGCATGAGTTAGTCTGAACTTCTAGTAACTAAAATCTACACCTTTTCTCTGTTAAAACAAAAACAATTCTTCCATTAAAATTATGAGTATACTTAAGACCAAAGCTCCTGTATCTTCCTAAAAATTTCATAGCATTCTGCAAGTTGTGAGCTTTGACTTTAGTTTTCAACAATCCCAAGATAATAGGATTCTTTTCCATCAAAAATATCCCCAACTACTTATCTCTTATGATATTCATTAAAACCTCTAATATTCCAAAAAATCATGTAAGTAGTTTAGAGGATTAGTATAGATGAAGCACGTGTGTCTTGTATAGTTGTTAAGATAGGATTCTTTTGTATATACTGTTAACTAGTTATTAGGAAGATTTGATTAGCTAGTTATTAGAAAGATTTGAATTTAAATCTCTCCTAGAATATAGGAGTTACCTTGTGTAAAATCTTGTATTTAACTCTTGTAAATTTCATCAATAGAATTCATTTAATTTCCTCAACAATCACTGTTATCTTTATGGTATCAGAGCCATTTCACTCTAGCCGAGAAATACCAGTTTTTTTCCGCTCCTCACGCCTTAGCCTTCCCATTTCTTGACATAATGACTGGCGTAACCGTCAACGGAGACACCAACAATGCCACCAGCCCAATCATTCAGTTTAATCCGGCGTCTCAACTCCCGATTAAGCTATCCGGAAGTGTTAACTTTTCCACTTGGAAGGCTCAAGTGTCTATGCTGATGCATGGACATGATCTTTTTGGCCATCTTGATGGCACCAAGGACATTCCCTCTTGTACCATTGGTGAGACCAGCAACCCCAACCCAGCCTACAGTTTATGGTTCAGTCAGGACTAGCTCATCCAGAATGCAATCATGGCGTCTGTCGGCCTAACTATTGCCCCAACCGTTGCCAATGCTCGTTCTTCTCAGCGTGCCTGGGAAGCCCTTCATGCTACATACACAAACAAGTCTCAATCGAGGCTTTTTAGTCTCCGTGATCAGCTTGCACGGCTCAACAAAGACACTCAGACAATGTCCGACTACCTTCATCGGGTTCGAGCCTTGGCCGATGAGCTTGGTCAAGCCGGTGCACCTCTTGCAAATGAGGAATTGATTGTCCAAATCTTACGAGGTCTCGGATCTAAATATCGTGAGATCTCAGCCGCTATTCGAGCTCGGGATACGACTATTACGTATGAGGATTTGTATGACAAGCTGATGGATCAAGAAGATTTTCTTCAACATGAAGAATCCAAGAAACTGGCAACCACTATTACTGCTGCAGTTGCTCAACGCACTACGCCATCCAATACCAACTATCCTCCTCGCCACAATCGACGTAATAATCAATCCTGGCGTCTAAATGATCGGTATCAAAATCAATCCTCTCAGTGGCGTGGCAATAATTGTTCGAATAATGGACGCAAAGGTGCCGCTGATTTGGTTTGCTGCCAGCTGTGCAAGAAACCTGATCATGAGGCTGATGTGTGCCAATCCATGTCTCATAATCATCATGAAGCCAAAGCCAATTATGCCATGGTTCAATCGTCTCATCCTGATTCTTGGCTGGTAGACTCAGGCGCTTCACATCACATGACATCTGAGCCGTATGATATGCCACGATACTATAGCAATGACGGTATTACAGTTGGGAATGGTATGAAGATCCCAATTACTCATTCTGGCACTACTCAATTAATTGCCTCTAATACTTCTTTCATGCTTCCTAACACTTTGTGTGCACCCGTATGAAACGTAATCTTATTTCGGTTTCTCAATTTTGTCATGATAACAAGACCTCTATTGAATTTTTCCTACTTCTTTTTGTGTGAAGGATCTCAAAACGAGGACACCATTGGTGCACGGACGGAGTAAAGATGGCTTGTACGTATGGCCTCAACTGACGCAAACACCACCTCAAGCCCTTACCGCTGCCAAAACCACTCCTCTTGATGTCTGGCACCATAGATTAGGTCATCCTCATTTAAAGATTTTGAACTTTGTTTGCAGCAAGTTTTGTTTACCTATTTCAAATAAAGACAATTTTACATCTTGTAATTCTTGTCAGTGCAATAAATCGCATAGGTTACCATTCAAAGAGTTTACTTTAACCAGTACAAAGCCTTTGCAAACTGTGTTTAGCGATCTCTGGGGTCCCTCACCAGTGCTTTCCATTGATAAAAAATTATATTACTGCATCTTTGTTGATCAATATACTAAGTACACTTGGTTATATACACTGAAAAAAAAAAGTGAAGTCAAAGAAATTTTTCAAACCTTGAAACCGATTCTTGAAAAGCATTTTTCAACACATATTTTGTCTTTCTACACTGATGGTGGCACTGAATACAAAAGCCTTGATCCATATCTTGCCACTAATGGTATCGAACACCTAGTAAGTCCCCCCTACACCCCACAAAGAGTAGCCATAGTTGAGCGTCGTCACCGGCACATTGTCGAAACCACAAAAACCTTGCTCTCTCAAGCTGAATTGCCGTCTGCCTTATGGTCTTTTGCCTGTCATCATGCTGTGTATCTTATCAATCGGCTACCCACACCGTTGCTGCACTATCAATCTCCCTATGAAAAGCTATTCGCCAAACAACCAACCTATGCAACCTTGAAAAGCTTCGGATGTCTATGTTACCCTTGGCTAAAACCAAATAAAAATCATAAACTCGACCCAAAATCGACACCTTGTGTGTATCTAGGTATGTATCTCAGTCACCATTGCCACATATGGTATGATCCCATGACCAACAAGCTCTATTTGTCTCGAGATGTAACCTTTGTCGAAACTGAATTTCTATACAAAACACGGTTCAAAAACTTGCTGCCAAGAACAAATGTTGCCTGGGATATGTCACCTGTTGTCAGCCAAGATCGACAATCGATAGTACCTCAGCCTCCCCATGAGCTGCCTCCGCCGATCATTGTTCCCTCACCCACAGCCGACTTGTCACAAGCCCGAACATTACCACCGCAACAAGCCATCGACTCCGGTGCTGATCCAATGCAATCCTCGTCAAATCAAGGTACTTCAATTTCACACTCTACCATTTCATTGCCTAATGTTAGTTCACATATCCATACTATTGTTCAACCAGAGAGCACTACCCCTCCCTTACGAACTGCTACCATCACCCAAAATGCCCAAACCGAGAGCATCACCCAGGTTTCCCAACCCACCACCTCCCAAGCTGAAATCGAAAGCCTTAATCCTCTTTCCTCTGAAACCGTCCCTTTACCAGCCCTTAATCCTACCTCAACAGCCAATCGTGTTGTCACCAGGTCCCAAAACAACATTTTTAAACCGAAGCCGAAATTCAACTATGTTGCCAATTTATCCACTGATGTTGTCCCAACCACTATTAAACAAGCCCAAAAACACAAAGACTGGAGGGATGCAATGAAAGAAGAGTATGATGCATTAATTAGAACTAATACATGGGAATTGGTTCCTCGGGATGATACAAAAAATATTGTTGCTTGTAAGTGGATTTTCAGGATTAAACGCAAACTGGATGGGTCGATTGATAGGTACAAGGCACGGTTGGTTGCAAAGGGGTTCACTCAAAAACCGGGAATTGATTATCACTCCACCTTTAGTCCGGTTGTCAAGCAAACAACGGTTCGGGTTGTTCTTACTATTGCTGTCTCGAGAAATTGGGTGATAAGGCAACTTGATGTCAACAATGCGTTCTTGCAAGAAGACCTAAAATAAGAGGTCTACATGTCTCAACCACAAGGGTTCGAAGCATCAGCAGCTCCAAATCACGTTTGTCGCCTTCGGAAAGCGATTTATGGACTCAAACAGGCTCCATTGGCATGGTACTTGGCTTTGACAAATTACTTGCATGATCTTGGTTTTCAAAAATCAAAATCGAATCCATCTCTTTTTATGTTCAGCCATGGTTTGGTTCAGATATTTGCTTTAGTTTATGTCGATGATATCATACTTACTGGCAGCCATGAGACCACTATTGCAAGGGTTATTGCCTCTCTTCATAGTCGGTTTTCTATCAAGAATCTGGGTCAGCTTCATTATTTCTTGGGAGTTGAGGTAACTCGGAATGAGAAAAGTTTGTTTTTGGCTCAGACTGGTTATATTGATGACCTATTGGCCGCTGAAAATATGCATGAGTGTAATGCAGCCCCGACACCGATGAGTAGCTCCGAGATGCTCACATTACACGATGGAGCTCCTTCTTTTGATGCCACACGATACCGCTCTGTTCTTGGGAAATTACAGTACCTATCTTTCACGAGACCTGACATCAATTATGCAGTCAATAAGTTGTCTCAGTTTATGCATCGACCCTCGGAGTTGCATTGGAAAGCTCTAAAACGTGTTCTCCGTTATTTACGCGGTACTTCAAGGCTTGGACTGCAATTGCCACGAACGAATAGCACAGTTTTGTCTATGTATGTTGATGCCGATTGGGCAGGGGATACTGACGGTCGAAACTCCACTTCCGGACAGATTCTCTTTCTTGGTGCAAATCCGGTGAGCTGGTCTTCTAAAAAGCAACAGACCGTAGCTCGGTCCTCCACAGAAGCCGAGTTTAAAGCTGTTGCGAATTCTGTATCTGAAGTTTGCTGGGTTCAAAATCTGCTTGCTGAGCTTCGTATCTTTCCAACTAGTGCTCCAACAGTCTACTGTGACAATGATGGTGTCACATATCTTAGCAAGAATCCGGCCATAACCACGAGAATGAAACATGTCGCAGTTGATTTTCACTATGTTTGCAACAAAGTTCAACTCAATGAACTCAAAGTTGTTCATGCCCATGCCCATGATCAACTCGCTGATGCTCTAACCAAACCATTGGCAAAGTCTTTTTTCCAACACCACTTATTCAAGCTTGGAGTTGCTTCCAACTGCAAGCTTGAGGGGGGCGTATAGATGAAGCACGTGTGTGTCTTGTATAGTTGTTAAGATAGGATTCTTTGGTATATACTGTTAGCTAGTTATTAGGAAGATTTGATTAGCTAGTTATTAAGAAGATTTGATTTTAAATTTCTCTCCTAGAATGTGGGAGTTACTTTGTGTAAAATCTTGTATTTAACTCTTGTAAATTTCATCAATAGAATCAATTCAATTTCATCAACAATCACTGGTGTCTTTACTATATATATATGCACTTCACGGTCATTTTAAACTATCAAGTCAATAAAAGGCAATAATGCATCTGTAAATTTTATTGCTATCTCTCTGTTTTCAACACATTTTGTGTTTATATACATATAAACTCTTTCTGTTAGTTTTTCTATTAAAAATTAAACAAAACTAAGATATATTATAGTTTGAAATACATTACCTGTTAATTTGTCAAAAAATTAAAAATAATGATATTAGTGTTTGTTCGTAACTTATTTTAGAAATACCAGATGATTGATTTTTCATAAATTAGTCAAATTATAAAAGAGGTGCATGCATTTATCCGTTTATAACACAAGCAACATACAAAGTTGCAGATTTCAGTTCTTTGAACTGAATAGAATGTTAGAAATGTTAGAATGCTAATATTTTATGAGTAAGTCCATTGATAATTGTATATGGAAGAACGAAATTAAGATATAGAAATGATAGGAATGTGTTAATTAAAAGGTTATTAATACTCACATAAAAAAGTGAAAATTGATAAAAATTAGGAGATAAACATATATAATTAGCTGGATGTTATGATTAAAAAAATTGAACCGATTTGAACGTAAAAATCTCGAACTGATCAATTTCTGTTCGATTTTTAACTTTTTCAATTTGATTTATTTTAATAACCTTTGTTATTAAAAATTGATCAATTTATTAATTAATCTGCCGATTTTATAATTTAATTGATTTTTATAAATCAAAATAAATTAATTAATTTTCATTTAATTTAAAGTACAATCTCCTTTAGTCTTATTTTAAATTCTTTAATTTCATTTAATCTTTAGCTGATTTTATAGCGATCTAATACTGGTTAAACCTTATAAACTTTAAATCTTTTGCTTTATTAGTTTAAACCTGTTTATGTTGCTTTGGCATTAACTATAGAGCATTTAGAATAATTAATCAACTCTTCTTCATTGACCACATATAAGTAATCTTCATGTAAACCAATGAGTAACATGTATTTCTTCTTTAAGGGTAAACATTTTAAGAATTACTAACAATCATAAGGTTTGATTAGCAGTATAATTAAGAAGTTGAAAATCTCTCCCTTTTTTTCTTTAAAAAAATCTTAGGAGGAGCGCACTTGAGTTCAAAAGATTACTTATGTAGTATTAAGTAGATAACCTCATTATCAATACCTAGTTGAAATTCCGCTAAAATGCGGGGTATAGGGTATTAAGTAAATAACTTATATTCCTAAAACGGTTGAAATAATTAATTCAATGGAAGAAATACAAATTAATAAACATTATGTGTCAAATTTATAGTTAATAATTTTTTATGTCCATTTTATTTTAAAAAGAAAGATAAGAAAAGAATCCATGTAATGTTGTTACTTCTTTATTAGGTAATTATATAACGAAGAGACTCAATATATTTTCATTAACAGAACAGTTCAGTTCCTTTCTTTAATTGTAGAATGTGCTTCAGCTTCTCGACAAGGCCTATCGAGAAAGGAACATGATATAATTATAATAGAAGTTGGTTGGGAAAATAGGGTAATTTTTTCCTTTAAGATAAGCAATTAGTTAAGTGAACCAATTCAGTAATATTCAGGAAAGACTGCCAAACGGACTCCTAAGACAGTATTACCATTCCGCGTAAAATCTCAGGAAAGGACGGAGGGGTCACAAATGGTCCCACTTAGAATCCGGCTTCCTAGACAGAAATTGCGCGCACGGTGTATTTATCACAACCTAACCAGTGTACACACACGAACAGTAAATACACCCAAATAATTGAACACAACACTACAAATATACCCGACAAATAATATTTAATACTATAAATGCGGAATA
>JANKOD010000003.1:2308709-2323416 GCA_026284645.1 Erythroxylum acuminatum
TGAGCTTCACATTACAGATGTATTCGCTCTCTTTCTTTCGTAATTGAATATAGAGTTTCTCTAAGTATTGTACAATCAGATTTTCTCTCTTTTTTATTGTATCTCGTTACAAAAACGTTATCTTTTTTGTTTACGACTATACCTAGTATTTATAACCTAAGTCTTCAATTTTCTTCTTAAGAAAACTACTTCTTGAATCTTCTAGAAGCCGTTATTAGTTAAGTCCTTTAACTAACTCCAACTAACTAACTGACTGATGCTTTAGAATCTTTTTCATTTGCATCGTCTGGTACTATGCTTCTTCTGGTGTTGCGTTTCGTCTGGTGTCACGCTTATATCTTCTATGTTGACCTTCTTATGTTCTTATGTTGACCTTCTTATATTGGTCGTCTGTAGTTTGACCGTCTTAAGTGTAAAGTATCTTCTGGATTTGACTATGCATCATCTTAAGTTGACGATTTGTGTCACTTACATTTTTCTACACACTTAACAAACTCATCAATATAATTCGCACATTTATAAGATTATTATTATTTTATTGTCATCAAAATTAATAGAAGTGAAGTCTTCTTGACTTAACATTCCCTACGTCACTGCCTCCCATCATCCATTTAGCTTGTATTTCCTATTTAATTTCAGTTTTATTGTTGTATAAAATTGGATTGAATAGTTGATGATAGGATCTAGAATGTTAAGGATATTATAAACTCACCTCAGGAATTTTATTACTGAATTAATGAAAATCTGATTTTTTATATGTTTATTGTGTTTGTTGTGATTTGATTCTGCAATTGCATAATTTGATAATAAACTGAGAGGGAGAGTCAAATGAAAAATGATTAAATTGGACTAACGAGTGTTAGTTGATTTAATAGGAACAAGAATTGAATCAGATCAAGAAATTTTGCGAAGAGAGATCTTGTACAGGTTTCTGATAGTTTTTTAGAGAACTTCAGAACTAATTAGGGTTTTAGATAGATTGTGAATTGAGAGATTGCAACTCCCATAATCTGATTAAGGTTAATGGTTATAACTCAAGAGAGAGTAATTAACCTTAGGATAGTCTAGAACCAACAATATGATAATTCATAATCAGTTAAGTTAAAGTTAAGGATAGGTAAAATTTCTTTTCTCTCAATTAGTAATTCCTTTCGGTTGATTTTTATGTGTGTTGCAATTGCTTAGTATTTAGTATTTCGTATTTGATTCTTAATTTAATTGATTGAATTAAGTTCTCATATTAGTTTCATGCAACTTGAATTTTTGATATTGTTCCTAGCCTTAGATTTTAGGATTAGATTAACTCCCTCCTCGTGGGATCCACACCTTTAGTATTACGCTAACGAACCGTACGCTTGCATATTATCAAGAGTTATTAATTAAAACTTACACATAACAAATCACCCGATCAATAGTCTTGAGAAATATATTAACATAAGATAGGAATTTGCATGGTCTAATAATCAATAGTTTAATTTCATGATAAATGGTTAGTATTTAAGAATTCTTAGGGGGATTCATCACCTAGGTACTATTTTCTTAATATTAACTTTTCAAAGTATTTTCCTTTGTCTAAGTTCATTATTGTGTTAATTTTAGTTTAGTTAGTTTAGTTAGATTTTTAATTAAATCTACAATTTGATTCAATAGTTAGATAATAGGAAAAGGATGAATACTAGTGCTTATAATCCTTGTGGGATTGACTCGTACTTGTTAGTGCTAGTTATAACTACACCATTCGTTTGCAGTTAAAACTGATAAATCTTTAAAAGCATAAAAATCATTAGTCAAGTTTTTCGCTCCATTTTTGGGATAGTAATATTAGGAAAGCTTAGCTTTTATTAATCTAACCATTATTTGTATTTATTTTATTTTATTTATATTTTTATTGTGATTTTGTTTTTGTTTTTGTTTTTGTTTTTAATTTTAATTTAATTATTCATTTATTTATGTTTTGAATTTCTATATTCTTACTTAGTGTTTGTGGCATATTGTTAGGATTTAAAGTTCATCCCTATAGCTACAAACCACAATGGAAGGATAGATAGGACAGTATTATGATAGGAGTTATAGTATGTCATCGCATATGGCAACATCACAAATTTGGGACGAGAGAATGGTGACATGTATTTGGAAGTTGAATCGATATCTACACTGTGTTATGACATTTGTGAGGGAAAACCATTACAATTATGAATGTCAGGCACCAAATTATATATGGGAGCAACCATATTGCATGCAAAATTGGCCTCAAAGTACAACATATAAGAATACTTATAATTCATAATAGAGTTACCCTTATGTTGATGGATGGAATTATTATGCTTTAATTAAATCCTTACAACCACAACAATAAGAAGAATGACTTACAAATATAATAACAAAATATCTTGCCAAAAGTGAAGCTAGTCAACATAAATTTGAAAAGAAATTTTCTTTAGTTGAATATATTAAGCTAAATGCAACATATCATTTGAGCTTATTAACGCCTCAGAATGCAGAAAAGATAAAGTTCAACTTTATGAATGAAGTTATATTTCAAGAAGACTAGGGGATAACTACTATTGTAGAAGAGAAAGAAGAACAAATGACAGAGGAAGTAGAGGAAGAAGCCTCTGTCCAAGAAGAGTAAGTAAAAGAGTGGCAAAAGATGAATGAAGAAGAGGAGGAGGAGGAAGCCTCTGTCTAAGAAGAGGAAGCTGAAGAATGGACAAAGGTGATTAAGGAAGAACAAGAGGAGGACCCAAATGAGGAAACTATAGATGAATCATTGGTAGTCACCTTGAGGAATGATTCCCACTTCCTCGAAGACAAACTGTTAAAGTCAACTAAAGATTTAGGGATTTTTATTATTCGTTATTTTATTAACTGTTTGTTGTTGAAAAGGGAATTAATGGAGTCGTCAAATTTTAATTTGATACATTATGACCTTATTATTATCTTATAACTTGTGGCGTATTAACATATTATATGGAGAAATGAGTGGAAGCAAGTCACTAATTGTAGACCAATATTGATGGTAAATATGAAAGGTACATCGAGTAACGACATTAAACCAGTGCTATTTAGGAGGCAACCTAAGCCTTGGGATATGTTTTATTTCTATTTCATGTTGTTTCCATTTTTTTAAGTTAGCATAGGACTTTATATTTATATATTTTTGTTATTTCCATGTTCGATAGTTATTTTCGTTATTATTTTTCTTTTAACTTTTTATCCCTTTTTGTTTATATTTTGTAAGGATGATTGTATATAATATAAGATGGACCCTTCATCAAATTCAAAACTCTATAATTCTTATTATTCAAGGTAGTACCAATTAAAACCCTTTCTTACTTTTTGAGTTTTAATTGATATTTTATTTATCTGTGCTTATATTATGTACATTGGGGATAATGTATAATTTTAAATATAGAGAAGGGATTTCTTAAGTTTATTATAATCTTTTTTTATTTTGTATTATTAACTAATATACCAAATTAGTTAAAATCTTTCCTAAATACTTAAGATCATTATTGATTATTAAACTGAATGAGTATGCAAAAGGATGAAAGTTAGAAAAAACTTGTTTTTATGGTTTATATTTTTAGTAATCATTACAATAGTTGATTTGAATGAAAATTGCCTATTGTTTACACACATAAGACATTTTTATGAGCTTTTATACCTAAGAGCAAATACATCATTATTTTAAGCTCTTTTATTCTTTCATAGGTGTTATCATACATAATTGGATAATTCTAGAACTTACTTTTATTATTCATATTGAGACCACATTTGTTAAATTCAAAGCATTGAAATGATCCATATTTGTTAAATTAAAAGCATTGAAATGACGGAGGCATTTAGATTGAACCCTTGTTTAGCTTTTTTTGGATAATTATCCCACCATATTTTATCCCTTAGGAGTAACCAATTTTGAGACTTAGCCTTTTTCTTTGAGTATAACCACATTGTTAGCCTTTACCATATTTTTCTTGAAGCTTTGTTTGGTTATTTACATTTAATTGATTGCTTGAAACTTGGATTTTATTAAAGAAGTTTAAAGAGGTCTAATATTTCTTTAATTGTTGGTACGTAATGAATGCTATAAATAAATAAATAATATATGTTGCCAGGGTAGTTTAAAAAAACAATGAACTTATGGTATGAAGGGCCTATATTATGAAGAACTAAGTTTCTTGTAATTTTGTTTTTGTAAATTTCGTTCAATTTTATCACCTTCCCTAAGCCCCATTAAAACCTTGTAATAAGGCCTTTTGAGTTTTGTTTCTAGTTTACTTCTAAATGGAGGGAATGATTTTTATTACAATCCTATGGTTAAATTTCTTTTATGTATTGATTTAAAAGTTCTTATACCTTTCACCCTAAACACTTTGAGTACATGATTTAATACTTGGTAAAGGTGTGAAAATTTATGCTTTCGATTTCAAAAAGATTATCAATGTGATTATTGTTGATATTGAATTATGAAGGTCAGTTCTAGGATAACTTGAATCTAATTGTATGTTAATTTGATTGATATGATATGATAATTTAGAGTTTGGATGGGGAGGTTGAGATTAATAAGGTATGGATGTTTGTAAGATTGATGATCTAGGTTATGATTTGTTTGAGGACAAGCAAAAGCTTAAGTATGGGATGTTTGATAAATGATTATTTAACTATATTTATATACCCATATTTAGTGTGTTTTGCTTATTAATTAATAATTTGATAGTATTTTTGTCACTTAATTATCTTCAAGTGTGAACATAGGTGATTGCCTTCTTGGACCCAAAAGAGAAAAATTCGAATGAAATCGTGCCATAAAACAAAGATTTGAAGCAATTTAGGGATACACATATGGGCACAGTGATCGTATAAGTCTTAGTACCCATGTAGTCACAAATTCAGGTATTTTTGGAGATACATGATTACTACATAGTCATGTAAGTGATCGTGTGTTTCCTAGAAACCCTAGTTTTTACTATAAAAGGATGTTATTAGAGGGAGATAAAGGAGAGGCAAGTTTTAGAGCATTTTTTAGCCGTAAGAAACATAGAGAAGAGGCAATTCTTGACAGAGGACAAGGAAAACATGAAGATTACGTCAGATAACATCATTCAATGCAAATTATAAAAAGATTCATTAGAGACAAAAGGGAGATTTAGAATATTATTTCTTTGTTTTCTTTTTGTTAATTTGAATATTTGTTATTAATTTTTTTTCTATGTGTAGGAACTAAATAGTTTAGTGTCTAAGTGAGATAAAACCTAAGATATGATTACAATATGATTTAATCTTTTATTTAATGCAGTTTTATTGATTGATTTATTGTGATTCAATTATGCGCTAGATTCTTGATCCAATATGTCAAGCATACTAGTTCATTATCTGATTTCATATGATTAAGATTGAGAAATTATTTTCTGTGAATAGATCTACCATAATTGGAAGTAGTTGTATACAAACATAAAGGTAGGTCAACATAAATCCTCTAGATTAAGGTCAAACCTAATAGTGAAATTCACAAATCAATAACATAATCTTAAAGCTTTTAACTTGAAATAGATTTCAGGATTTCAGTTAATCAACCAAGGGGTTAGTTGTTAATAGTCTTGAGAAAGATTTTAACATAAGATAGGAATTTTCATAGTCCGATAATCAATAGTTTGATTGCATGATAAAGGCTTAGTATTTAAGAATTATTAGGGGGATTCATCACCTAGGTACTATTTACTTAATACTTCCTTTATCTGAGTTTATTATTATGTTAATTTTAGTTTAATTTCTTTGGTTTAATTTTTAATTAAATCCAGAATCTAATTTAATGTTTAGATAATAGGAAAAAGGTGAATACTAGTACTTACAATCCTTGTGAGATCGACTAGTACTTGCTAGTACTAGCTATAGCTACACCGTGCACTTGCGGTTAAAATTGATAAATCTTTATAAGCATGGAAATCATTAGTCAGTTGGTATGGAGGTTTACATGAGAACTACCGCTACATCAAAAGGTGAAGAAGCCCTAACACTTTATTAAGAATGTTAAGAATGATTATAACATTTTATATTAAATAAATTAATATAATATTATTATCTAATAATAAAATTTATATTAATAAAGCTAATAAAATTAATGGTAAGATTGAAACATAACTTATAAATTAGGCATATTATTTGGTTAAAAAAATTTAATTTTAGAGTATACATTATTACTAATTAGATTGTCCAGTGAATTAAATAAGTTGATCATCGATTTGATATTTAGCAAAAAGTGCAGTTTTAACCCTAAAATTGTCATTAGAATATTAGTGACCAAAAGTGCAATTTAAACCTTATTTTTTATCATAATACAACTTAAATCCTAATGTTTTAGAGTGTTCATATTCAACCCCAACATTTTTAGAACATTCCCTCAATGGTTAAATTTTTTAACAAAGTTAAACTTCCATTAGCTAAGTGTCATGTTGAAAACAGAGAAAAATGAGTTGAATTTTATTTTAGTAAGTATTGTAATAGTATTTCTTGTGCTTATGATGAGTGTATTTTCAAAAATACTATTTGAAATATAACTTAATTGCAATGTTTTGCTTTAAAACTGAATCCTAATGAATGTAATGATTGTGCACTAGAAATTCTGTTGAAATATAATATATAATTACATATTGAATATAATGATTTCCTATCATTTCTCATATGGCACTTGTAATATTTAGTCAATAGTAATATATTTAGAATTCATTAATCAAGAATAAAAATAAAATTAATGAAAAATAAAAACAAATAAAATACATGTTCTTCATTCTCAAATTAAACAAGGTCTTTTCCAAATGATTTTGTTTCTTTATATAAAACATTAAAAAATGCTCCAATTTCATTCATAACTTGATATAGAAGATGTTTAACTTAGTAATTTAATAGCTAGTTTTCTCAATGTTGAAGCCTTTTCACTGAATAATCTCCATCACTCAACTGTATTTTAAATTAATAGTTATATGAAATAAAAATGTATATTATTAATAAGTAAAGGATGAAAAAAAAGTATAAAAACTTATTAGGCTACATTTTTTTCATCATTAGTTCTTTCTTTGTAGATGATATAACAAAACTCTCTAAACCTTCACGATACAACTTAATTTCATTTATCGCCTATGATTGCTCTTCAATTGAGAAAATACCTTTTCATTCAATCACATTAAAGAGATCGTCTATATGCATCTCCACTTTGTAAGCAATAATGACTGAGAAAATAAGTCTGCTAAGTAAATCCTTTGAGTAAGATGCTTATCCTATCGTCAGTCAAGATTATCTATATAGACTTGCATAATTTCTTCTTCCTTTTAAAAAGATTCATAACTATTTTGCTAGCTCTATACATACCATCATATATATACCCAAAAGATGGTTTGTCATTTGAGTCAAAAAACCTCAACAACTTTATAAGAGGAGTCATAATCTTCACAATGATCATGCCAGCATCCCAAAATTTGTTATCTAGAATAATAACATAAACTTCTCTTCCTTTCTCACTCTTTGATTACTTATTGACTTGAAAATTGTGTACCTTTCACTAAATTTTGAAGTAGTTGTTTATGTTCATAAATACTTTCCAAAGTAATAAATGTAGTTGCAAACCTAGTAGCAGCAGGATGCATAATTTCAATCAAATCATCTTGCTTCATTAACCAACACAAAATATAATATGATTATACAAAAAAATGATAATCTTACATACACATGAAGAAAGACTAAAAATATGGTTCATGCCACCAATATCTTTTAAAATAAGATTTATATAATGAGCAGCACATGGAGACTAAAAAATATGCTCATACTTTGATGTAACAAGTACCTAGATGATACATAATTATCTGCATTATTTATAACAAAATACACAACATTTTTTGGTCCAACCCACTCGACAAAACGACATAAAAAAATTGTTTCAATATTTCAATAAAACAAGAAATTAATCAAGGTTCTTTATCTTTGATTAGTCAACCCATTTGCCATAATAGTGCACCTGTTGTTTCCCAACAAGACTTATATGTACCCCATAATCAACTATCATTTCGTTTTAAAATCTTAAAACAAAGGCACATGAATCTCATAATAAGAAGGTGTCTTAAATCATGGACCTATTGTTATTGCAGCATCTATTGTTTCTTGAAAATATGGTGAATTTAAAGCATTTAAAGGAATATATGACTGATAAAACCATCTAACCCATGCTTGTTTACATCGTAAAATAAAATCCTTATCAACCAAAATACATTTTAAACTAGTTATTAAAAGAAAATAATAATCTATGTTAACAACATCTTTCCTTTTTTTTGTTATCTAATACTTATTATGCTTTATCATCTCCAAAAGATATATTATGAGTCTCTTTATTTTCTTTCTTTTTTTTTCTTATTGCTTCAAATAATTTCCAATCCTCTCTTATACATGAAAAGGTAAAATCAATGAATTAGAGGTTGTACTAAACTTAATAACTTATATTATAGTAATAAAGTGATTAATGTTGATAAGTACAATATAGAACTCAATTCACAAGTTATTATATAAGTAATTATATTATTATTCTCTTTGACTTAATTTTTTCTTAAAAATAAAACTCACTGCAAATATTAAAAGAGTCAATATAACTTCTAGTAATATCAAATTAAATTTAATTATGGTACAATTAAAAATTATAGTTTAAATAAGGTTTAAAGTAAATTTTAGAAAAAAAAATTAAAAACACAAAATGAAGTAATTAGATGGACACAAACACTCGGAAAAAAATTGTTGATTAAATTGAAAGCATGTTGAAAGCTAAAGAACAACACATACCTATTCCTTCACCTTTCTTTTCTTTAGTGTTACCACAAAAACAAGTAACTTTATAATAGAATAATAGTTCTTGACGAAGAAAGAGGATAATTATGTTTTTCAAAAAAATTCATTGCTATAATGTATAAGTCTATATCTCATTATAACTAAGAAATGTAATAATTCAGTTGGTAGCAAAAAGTAAAAAGTATGAATAAACTTACAAAACCTCATTACATGTTATTGATATCTCTCAAACAATCTATCAAACATAACTACAACGTGTACAGAGTCTCCAAGACAGTTGTAAATAAACTGACTTGTTTTTATTCAACTACTGAACTGTACACCAAGTCAGATTTAAGATATATACAGAACAAGACAACACTAGGCTAATAAGTACAAAACTACAATACTGTAACATAAAACAACAACAGTGGGTAACTACAACACTTAAACAGAAACGACATCATAATACTATACACTATCACTTAACATCCCCCCCTCAAGGTTGATTTGGTGAACATCAACCAAACCCAACTTGGACAGAAGAGAAGCAAAAAGAGGAGCTGCCAATATCTTGGTGAAGACATCAGCCAACTGATCCTTAGAAGAGACATGAGCAGGAGCGATAAACCCACGCTTAAACTGATCCCGAACCACATGACAGTCAATATCCAAATGCTTAGTCCGTTCATGAAAAACAGGATTAGCAGTAATATGCAAAGCCGCCTTGTTATCACACCACAAGGGAATAGGAGAAACAAAAGAAATCTGCAGATCGCGCAAGAGATAAGAGAGCCACAACAATTCACATACAGTAGTAGCCATACTACGATACTCAGCCTCAGCAGACGAACGGGAAACAGTGGGCTGTTTCTTAGTCTTCCAAGAGACTAAGGAAGAACCCAAGAAAACACAAAAACCAGAAACGGACCGACGAGTAGTCAAACAAGCACCCCAATCAGCATCACAAAAAGCCACAAGAGAACAAAGAGAAGACATAACAGAATCTGAAGAGGCAGTAGAAGCAGGAAAGAACAAACCCTTAGAAGGACAGCCCTTCAAATACCTCAACAAATGAAGAGCAGCATCCCAATGACCCACACAAGGAGCAGCAACAAACTGACTCAATTGTTGGACAACAAATGTGATATCAGGCCTTGTAAAGCCCAAATAAAGAAGTCTACCAATCAGCCGCCGATAGGCCCCAGCATCCTCCAACAAAGAACCAGAAGCAACATCTAGTTTTAACCCCTTAGGCAAAGGGGTAGTAGCGGGCTTGGCACCAGTTAAACCCGAATCACACAGCAAATCCAAGACATATTTACGCTGATTAACATAAAGACCAGTAGAAGAACAGGCAATTTCCAAACCTAGGAAATATCTAGCAGGACCAATATCTTTAACAGTAAAGGCAGAATGCAGAAAGTGTTTAACATCAGTTAAGACATCTTCAGATGGGCCAGCCAATAGAATATCATCCACATAGATAAGAAGTGCAACAAAAGTAGAACCAGTGGATTTCACAAACAAACAATGATCATGTTGAGACTGAATAAAACCAAAGGAAAGGAGGTGCTTAGTAAATTCACAATTCCACTGACGAGAAGCTTGCTTTAAACCATACAAGGAACGATTCAGCCGACAAACTTCATGAGGACCAGCTTTAGTATACCCATCCGGAGGTAACATATAAACTTCCTCATCAAGAAACCCATGTAGAAAGGCATTATTAACATCTAACTGATGTATGTGCCAAGAAAAATGGGCTGCAACTGCTAACAACAATCTAACAGTGACTGTCTTAGCTACAGGAGAGAAAGAATCAGTAAAATCCACCCCCTCAACTTGATGATAACCCTTGGCTACTAACCTAGCCTTATACCTATCCACAGTCCCATCAGGTTTAAGTTTCACCTTGTAAACCCATCTAGAGCCAATAGCCTTTTTACCGGCTGGTAAAGAAGTTAAAACCCATGTGTCATTGGCTTCCAATGCAGCCAACTCCTGCTGCATGGCCGTCACCCAATGGTCATGATACTTAGCCTGATGGTAAGATTGGGGTTCATGAACAGTAGAAACATTTGCCAAAAAGGACATGTATGTAGAGGATAAATGTGGGGTAGGAATAAAAGGGAAAGTAGGAATAGAATAGGCTGAGGAACTAGCACCAAAAAATGAAGGAAAAGAAGAAGAAGACACACTTGGGTTAGTTGATGCATGAGAGACAAAATCTGTGAGCCAGGATGGTTTATGAGACACTCTAGTGCTTCTTCTCAACACGGGAATAGAATCAATGGGAAGTGTAGAGGCAGATGGAGATGAAGAATCAGTGGAAGAGACAGTAGGAACTGCAACAGGTGAAGGAAGAGGAGAGCTAACAGGTGCAGAAGGCAATACATCCAGAATATCCGAAGACTGACCAAATGGAACTAAAGGAAGTGAAATGTCTGAAGTTCTGATAGAGGAAGACTGATAAGGATAAGAGAATTCATGAAACACCACATCCCTAGAAACCAGAACAGAATGTGTGTCTAGATCAAACAACTTATATCCCTTTTGGCCAGGACTATATCCCAAAAAATACACCTAGAAGCTCTTGGGTCAAACTTAGTCTTAGAAGGCCGAACATTGGTAGCAAAACAAAGACAACCAAAAGACTTCAAGTGATCATACTTAGGTGGACTTCCAAACAAAACCTCATAAGGTGTTTTCCACCTAAGAAGTGAGGTAGGAAGCCTATTAAGGATATAAGTGGTTGTAAGAATGGACTCTCCCCAAAAATGATTAGGCAAATGAGCTTGAAACATGAGAGCTCTAGCTATCTCCAATAAGTGTCGATGTTTTCTCTCCACCACTCCATTTTGTTGTGGTGAATAAACACATGATTTGTGATGTAAAATACCTAAGTCCTGAAACAATTTCTGACATTCCTTACTTAAAAACTCAGTACCATTATCAGTTCGAATAATCTGAACAGATAACAATATGTTAGTCTTCTTTTCTCTCTTTCTCCAATATGGGACAAACTCCCACTCTTTATATTTCAACAATATTCTAAACATTGTTTTCAATTAAATGCTGAGTTTAAAGATTCCATACCAAAATTAAAATAATTAGAATTTCAAAAATAAAATAAAATAATTAGTGATTCTCTTTTATTGTTAATAAATTTTAAACTGCAAGAAATTAGTCAACATCAGAGCTTTGTTTGACTATGAAGAATATTAACTGTACACGGAACATATTCCATAACCGACCCTTTTTGCGCGACTATCGAAGAACCCCATGTAGCTGCATTGCCAGTGGATATGTTTTTATACGGCATAGGATCCCTTCCAGCTCTTTGTATATATATTATTATTCTGGAGAGATTGTGAAATGTGAGCTACGTGTATTGCAGCTTAAATAACTGTTATAGACCCAAATCAACCTCAATAATTAAGTTACGACAATTGCCAAGACTTCAATGCTATGACTTGATTTGAAACCTTTGCTAATCTCTTCCGCTCTAGAATCAGTCCTTTTCATAGCAGAAAAAAAGAGTTCAAATTTTTCTATCTAAATTTTTTTTGTTTGATATGTCACTTTCCGGAAAATGAAATGATCAATTGGACAAAAACAAAAATCCCATATTTACAGAAAAGTTGTGAATGTCGCAAAATCTTAAAAAAAAGAAAAAGAAAAGACATAGTAGAGGTAAATTCAGACAACAAATTAAACGTTCTGATAGTTAAAGTATCATTTAGCCTTAAAAAATATGAAAAGATGTCTTTTATGTTTGAATTCCCTTTGTTTTTTCTTCTGCTTATGAACTCGTATCCCTATTTGTTTGTAAAGCATCACGACGTCCCTTGGGAAGATTAACGAGCGTTTGAATGAAAAACACGGTATATCTTTAACTCATTAATTCTTAGAATATTGGGAACCTTGTAATAATCATATGATGACCCAGTTGAGTTCATCACATTATTTGCAATGCTGTCAGGAATTAACGACTCCTCGATAGAGATGTCCCTTGGCATTCCAAATAACTTACGGCCTGTTTGGTTTAAAGGAATAGCTATTCTATTCCATAGCTATTCCTAACATATTACTAATCCTATGTTTCTATTCTATTCCATAGCTATTCCTAACATATTACTAATCCTATGTGAGCTATTCTATTCCATAGTTATTCCTAACATATTACTAATCCTATGTTCCTAACATATTACTAATCCTATGTTTCTATTCTATTCCATAGCTATTCCTAAACATATTACTAATCCTATGTTCTCTAACGGGATGTTTCGTACAAGGGAATAGCTATTCTATTCCGACCTTATTCCTAGAATTTTATTAAGCCCCTGTTTGGTTAAAAACCAAACGCAGATTAGTGATTCAGCCGGAACAAGTATTATTAAAATTTGCAGAATAGGCAACACCGATACGGAGCTATCTTTATCTATTCGTCGAATAGAAATTCGTTGACAACTTTTATCTTCTCAAGTTTAACCCTCCCGAAACTCTTTCCTTCTTCGACGTCTTCACTTCTTCGAGCCTCCCTCCCGAAGCTTCTTCTCCAGTGTCGTGGGTTCGGTGGCTTTGGTGGGTGAACTGGTGGCTTTGATGGCTTTGGTGGGTATACAATCGGAGGTCTAATAACAGGTGGCTTTGGTGACTTTACAGGAGGCTTCGATGGTGGAAGCATCGGTGATTTTGGTGGCTTTACAGGAAGTTTTGGTGGTTTCATCGGAGGAGGACACGGAGTAGTAGATGGTGGCTTAGGAAATGGCTTATGTGGAGGATGTACTATGATGGGAGGTTTGGGGTGAACCAGTGGTTTCATCGGTGGAGGCAAAGGTTTATAGAGTACAATGGGGTGTTTGGGTGGATGATCCTACGGTGGATGTTTTGGTGGATGTTTCACCGGCAGCTTGACTTTGGGAGAAGGAGATGGGTATAATAATAATAAAAAAGTTAATAATAATAATAATAATAATAATAATAATAATAAATAAAATTAATAATAAAGTTAATAATAATAATAAGACTAATAATAATAATAATAAGTTGAAAATTTATAACATAATAATAATAATAATATAAAAATTAGCAGAAACAATAATAATAATAATGATAATAATAATAAGGACATTTTGGTATTTTTATTACTTATTCCTTTCTTATTCCAAGTTTATATTTTCAAACCAAACACTATAATAGAAATTCTTTATCTATTCTATTCCTTAAACCAAACAAAGTAATACTCATTTTTTTCTGTTCCCCATCTTTTCTATTCCTAAGAATAACTATTCTATTCCTTACCTATTCTATTCCTTGAACCAAACAGGCCATAAGTTTCTATTCTATTCCATAGCTATTCCTAAACATATTACTAATCCTATGTTAGTAATATGTTAGGAACATAGGATTAGTAATATGTTAGGAATAGCTATGGAATAGAATAGCTATTCCTTTAAACCAAACAGGCCGTTAATGCACACAATGTTAGAATACGATTGCTCAGTACACGACAGAAGAATAGTGATAACAACAATACTATGCTGACCTCATATTCCGACCTCTATCTTATGATTTGTCACCTTACCATAGAAAATAACTACTCGAAAGTATTGGAGGTCGTCTTGATAGGGAATTGGATAGGATATCTGCCTTGTACAAACACACATTAGATGCATACAAACAAATATAAGATGCCAACCTTAGCGAAAACTCCCGTGCAGAAACCAAATTATAACAGCTATAAAGCAGAGCTATTTATTCATGGTGAAACACAAAAGTGAAGATCTACGTCCAGAGATGGGTACTGAATTTATTGAATCTCAGCATAAACCTCATGCAGTTTTCATCCCACTACCGGCTCAGAGCCACATAAAAGCAATGCTTAAGCTAGCAAAGG
>JANKOD010000003.1:2369604-2381422 GCA_026284645.1 Erythroxylum acuminatum
CACCACAGTAATCTAACTTTTTCATCTGCTTCAGGTAACTTTTGTAGTTCATCGGTACATAACCTTCATATAGTTTTCTGACATGCTTTAGCTGAAAAAAGAAAGATTAATGGGTATACATTAATAGAATGACAAGAATAGAATGATGAGAAACTATTAAAAACCAGAGAAAGCATATCTTCCACAAGAAAACTTACAAATGTTGTTATGCTTGGGTTACCACAGAACTAATAGAAGTCATTGCTAAACCAAAATATTCAATTTGAAATCACTATTTAAGTACTAAGCCGTTCCTAGACAAATCATTATTCAAGCCCTACCATAGCCTTAATGCATATGAGACTTCAGCTATTCTAGAATACATTGACTGAATACTTGATGCATTAGTAGAGATGCAGAGTCCATACCTGCTTGACCACTTGTCTCCTCACATATTTGTGGTGATCTGGATCACCGAACAACTGATCCGCTAATGCTCGGAACTGTAATAGTTAAGTTTAACCAGTAGTTAAAAGCAGATATTGGCACGGGATGTTCATATTGACTTCTCCAAGCTAAGATCAATATTTCAAAAACTAGGTCTAAACATGAACAATAATCAATATCGAATGCAATTACACACCTGGCAATTTCCATCACCAGCGATTTGCAATTCTGTTAAATCATATGTAGCCAACCTAAACAAAAAACAAGTTTGTCAGAGAAAGAAAGTAGACAGATTACTTGCATGCACAGTTCCACCAAATGGAAGATATCAGGTAGTGAATACCCCGTATTTAACAAACATATCAATCAGGGACTCTCTGATGCTTGTCTATGGAATATGTTCATACGATTGTATGCCACTTAGAGAATCTATACTTGGTGAATCTCATGGATGAGAGTGAAGGTAAAAAAAGTAAACGTTAAGCGACTGAAGAAAAGGCCAAAGATATAAACCCATACTACAACAGACAAGTTATGAGCTAATGAAGAAAATTAAAGTCAATAGCATACAGGATCAAGTTACAACCTTTCAGATAGTCGGTCATGATCTAAGGTTGCATCATTCACATCAGGTATCTCACCATTAACACGTGGAGTGTGCTGCAAAAAGAATGAATTGATAAGGACCCACACACCTAAATAGCTTACCGCAGATTGTATCTGAACAGTTAAAATTGGGATCACAATCATAATGCTTGATTTTACTATTCTTAAGAAAAGATGTCAACGTTGACTAGAGAATCCCTCTGCCTCCAACGAGAACAGAAGGCTTTAAACTGACATAAGGTGCTCAAGGAAGCTAGTATCCACTTAATTGGGGAAGAAAGCAAGTTTCATACATTTATAATGAGAAAAATTGGATGTAAACTGCAACTTTTTATTTTACAAAAGAGAGAGGACAAACTCATCAAAAAGGATCACTTGATAATTATTATTTCCTTAACTTTGGCAGATAACTTCTTCTTCATGGCTTGGCTTGAATATAATCAACATAACTAAAATCTTTTTGTTAGAGTTCTAGAGGAACTTTTCTTTACCCACTTTTCACTTCGCCCTAAGGGATTGACGCTGATCAAATAACTACATATATTGGTGATTTTGTGCTCTTTCATGAGCATGTTCTCCACCTTATTTAGTAAGAAATAGAAACTCTTAAACCAAAGATGGGAGTTTGACAAATATTTTGCAGAATTCGAAAGTAAGATCATTCTAACAGCTCAACTATGTCAGTAGTAACTAAAATCAACTATTGTATTGCTTCAGCATTTTAGTCAGTCATTACCAATAAAGCAAAATGAAGAAACGGAAGCATTCTCATTAGGGACCAAAATACAGAAAACTGTTGATTGATAATATAGCATGCGCAGAGAGTAAATCTCATCAGGGTATTTGAGGAGAAATCAATAATTTGACAAAGGGAATCTACCGGTATAGAATTCAAATGAGAGAGTCTCTTCCCAAGCTTTGCAGCAACTTGAGAATTTTCTTCTTCAGCTAAAATACTGGCAATGGTTTGATCATCTTCTGTATCCGGAATACTGCTATTCAAACTTGAGGTAGAACTTGCACTTGCGTTGCTACACCTTTCAGTCATACTACATCATTAACAGTAAGTCAAGATATTAAGAAACTCATACAAGGAAAGACTACACAGATCCGCCCATCAATCAATTCTTATCAAAATATACAGTACATAATGGCAAGAAGTTCCAAAGTGCAGATGTAGAGTGAATATCACATAAATGCATTATGAGTGTTATAAAATATATAGCAGACTAAAAACGAAAGGTCATCAGCAGCAGTAGAGAAAGCTTAGTTTAGATCATTGCAACAGTAAAAGATAACCCACACCAACACTTTCCCACCCCCACCACAAAGTATGAGAAGAATAAGGTAAAGTGAAAAGAAATTTCCTTGGATTTTTCAGTGTTCATGAAGTTCATGTAAATCATTGTGCAATTTATGATTTGCTTACATTTTCTGTCTCAATCTCATAGCAACAGGAAGGAGTGCAAATAACCAAACCCGAAAACACAATCTAACTCCAGAGAGAATCATACAAAAATGACATTAAAGGGTGGTTGATTTATATGGACGAAATATGGTCCTCAAATCTCAAGAATAACCAAGATCTAATACTCCAAGATTGGTTAGGAACCTATCAATGCGCTTATTTGCTTGCAAACTAACAAATAGATTACAAAGAAGAAATTCAAGGTGTCAAAATGAATTCTCTATAAGAAGCAGTATGGTATCCGATTGAGCTACAGTAACTAAATCTTTATTCAAGACCATAATATATCTCATAGAGCAAACCTTATCAAGCCAAGGAAGCAATTAAAATATACCTTTCCTATCACTCTTTTCATTTTCTTAGCAGCCAAACAAAGCATAAGACAAAGTATCCAAGTCAACAGCAAGAAAAGGGCAAAACCCGTAAACCAATCGTAAAAAAGACCTGAAACTCAAGATTGAAACAAAGAATCAAGAACACCCAGAATCATACCTACAGTTCAGATTCTGATACAACAGTTAAAAACAAAACTTTCGAGATTCTCAATTCAGAGCAGACAAGGAAAATGACAAAGAACGTGTCTTTGATCAAGAAAAAGAAAAACGAAAGGTCTAAGTACAATACACCAAGATAATAGCAGAAAGAACAGATGAATAATAACTTACCCAGATGAGAACAAGAAATGAAGCAAAGAGGAGATTTCTTGGGGAGAACAGTTAGGTTGATGGTAGTTGAAACTTGATAATGGTGAGGTGTCAACTAGGTTCGGACATGAAGGACTTTGTTATTTGTCTTGGACGAAAAGTAAAATCTCTCTCTCCTCCGCTAAGGAACCGAGGTACATGTTGCGGTTGGTAGATAACTCGTTCAGTTTGCACAGTTGGGAAAGATAGCAAGTTCCAGGAAGTAACCGTGGACAGGTTTCAGTTGATGACAACTTACGGAGTTGTCATTGGGCTTGGAGTTGGAGGCCTCTGGTTTATGACAAATGTTTTATTTTGTCTTTACTGTGAGATAATTCTTGTAATCATGTTTTGACAATTCTCCAATACAGTTGACTGAAAATAGGCGGCTTATGAAACTCTTAAAATTGATAAAAGAAGATAAAGCCCATAATATTAAGGTTCTGTTAGTAATTAACAGATTCTGCAGAAGTTGTTTCATTCCATTCCTGAAGGAAATATATTACAGTACAAAATTGTGACATGAAGCAAGAAAAGGGCCTGCACCAAGAATCCAGGTATCTGAGTTGCATCTGAACTTGCCATCCTGAAAATGTTCCAAGTTTTTTTGTCTTTGGTTTTCAACTCCGATTTTACTCTGAAATTGCCTGCAAACACCAAATATCAACTAGTTTGCTATTTAGATCCTTGTACTATCCAAAGAATCCAAATCAAGGAGGTCATGAAGAATCGTAAAGAGGGTTTAACAGACTTGATAGGATCTATAAGGCCAAAGGAATCGCGGACTCATCAGTTCTCTGGATATCATCAATGAATTCTGTAAGATTAGACCGTGTCTTTGAGCTAGCCTCCTCTCCCATGGTCTTCTCATAAAGAGTCTTCAATCTACATCCCATCTCATTATCCTCCATCACTGTCTTCAATCCCTCTTCAATATCCTCCAATCCAAATCCGTTTATCTGCACACCAATTCTCCATTTCTGAACTATGTAACCACAATTCAGAAACTGATCCCCTGCCACAGGATAGCACAAAAGCCTCTTCTGACACTGTATGGCCTCCATTGTTGAGTTCCAACCACAGTGTGTGAGATAACACCCGACAGCTTTGTGTTGCAGAATCTCCATTTGCGGTGCCCAAGAAACCACTTTTCCTTGCTTGGACACTCTGTCGATGTATCCCGCCGGCAACCCTTTTCGCCAAACATCTCCGAGCACCCAAATGAATGGTCGTCCCAAAGCCTCAAGTGTCAGTGCCAGACCCGTCATTTTCCCTTCTCCGATAGGACTAACCCAACTTCCAAACGACACATAGATAACTGAACCAGGGTTTTGCTTGTCTAACCATTGTAAACAACTTGTATCTTCAAGCCAGAAGCTGGGGTTTTTCAATGTTCCATGCTTACTACGCAAAGGTCCAACAGGGAAAACAACTGGTTGTCTGTTTCTGGAGTGGTTGTTGAGAAGTGCACCGTTTTGTGGTTTGACATGGTTGTCGACGGAGTCCTCCAGGAAGGAATTTACCAGAAGCCATTGAAGTGATTTTGACCGCTCCATTGTTCTTGTCCAAAACTTGAATCTTGCTTTTCTTGCTGAAGGACATCCAATCAACCATGGAAGTTCGTCACTAGATAGTAAAGGCTGGTTATGTAAAAACTTTGCTGGACCAAAAACTTGGGGATTTCCTGCAGCCAAAAGTCAGCGAAACTCTTAGAAACAAAGTAATAAATATAATATGTAATAATAGTTTTTTTTCCATGATTTTTCATCTAAATCCTCAATTTATTATCCCTTTTATATACAGTGTCTAGCGATGGTTGACCTTGAACAAAACAACAGTTTCTATTAATAGTTTGAATTGTACGAGGATTGTAAATAACTGACCATTATCTGAAATAAGTCCGACCATTGTCATGTCAGGAATGGCCGAAACCAATTGGTAAGTGGCAAGCATGGCGGGCCAGAATCCAGCGACAGGGACGCCACACTGGTGACCAACTTCTATGGCAGAAGATACCAACAAATCAACAACCATGCACGCTACTTCACCGTCTTCATCAAGCTTGTGGACAATACCCTCCAAGTGAATTGGCAAGCAGCTCTCAATGGCCTTCTCGTTGGCAAAGAAATCACGCGGCGCGTCCATTTGGAGACCGTCTGGTACTGACACACATGAAATCTCGATACTCGATATGATTCTACGGTGGATGAACTCCGGAACGATCATTACGGGATCGAATCCATGGCTGAGAAAGGCTGAGGCGAGCTTGAGCATGGGAGTGACGTGGCCTTGTGCAGGATATGGAACTAGGATGATCTTAGACCTCCTTATGAGCTTTATGTTTCCCATTATCTTACACTTGAAACGCTCAGGTTCTTGCTAGTTACTTCAGAAACTAAACTAAAGATATGTTCAAGTACCAATGCAAAACCGAATTTGTAGAAGTAGACAAGAGAAGAGGAGAAGAGATAGTCAACTAAGCATGTGCAGAACTTTTGGCCCTTCCTTCGGAGACAAAGCTGATGGGTATAATCAAATGATTGGTTATATAATTATTGTTGCATTATCATGTTACATATAACATTACAATGTAGTGAACATGTGTTCCAAACACTACCATCAAGAAATCATATCTTTGAGAAAAGAGTTTGGTGGCACGAATAGTATGAGCAGATTTGCAATAACTGCGAACTAAATTATCCTAACTTTAGACTAATATCTCACATGGGCACGTATTTCTCACTCAAAACTTAGATCTTATGATTAATTAAAGACTCATTAGGTACAATAACACTCGTAGAGCACTTCTGGGGCCAATATGCCTGACCGCAGAGACTGTTTCATTGGCTATCTATTTCCATTAAAAGGGTATGCAAAAGTTAGGATGATGGGAACCCTACCCAACTCCATATCCTTTAATATGATAGAGGTATGGGTTGTTTTACTACACGTGACAAATCTAACATGCCAGATGAGATAAGACTTCCATTGATGTGTTGTAGCTTTTCCTCTGTCACACACTAAATAACCCATTTGCTCAGCATCAGCTTCGACCTTTAAGCGGTAGTGGTAGTTAGCTTTTTTCAGCATTATCTGCTACATAGAAGTTTCTGCGACAGGAAAGTGAACAGCAGTAGTACTTGTTTATACATACAATGTCATCTTCTTTTTTTTTATCTTACAATTGACATAACTGCTTAAGTCATTCTGGGAGAATAATCGAGTATCAAGGATATATCTACTTATCCATAATGTTACATGGTCCCGAAAGTGAGAAACATGTGAGGAACGAAGAGTGTCCAAGAACACTCACATGATCAACATCATCATCAATTATGATCCAAGTCCAACATGAGAGAAACATGATCACAAACTTGCAGACACTTGTTGTCATGTCAAAAGTACAGGTTATGACCTGTTAAAGCAAAGAACAAAACATCTTTTGCAGCTGGTGAATGTGCATCGATTGGTTAAGAGGTTGTACACTTGCTCTATTGCCTAACTTGTCATGAATTTTGGCCCTTTCCATGATTGTTTTTAAAGAAAACAGCAGCTGAAAGGAGACAACCCAAACGTGATTTTCGTGAATGGATTTTGATCACCCGAGAAGTGGAAGAGATGATGTGATCGCAATTAAGGGTTGAACAGAACATGATTAATAACTGATAAATTCAAGAATTTTATGGGATTTCTTTTATTTTTTTATTTTTAAAAAATCGTTAATTATCAAAGATTATCAGTTAACGCAGGCTACATGATATGACCATATCAATCTAAGCTTACTATAATTATAGCATGTTAAAGGTGGAAGTTAGTCCATTTTTTTTAATTATATGTGATTTTTTTAAAATTAGTGAATTTTTTAGATAAAAATGGAATCAGTGTGATGAGTGAAATTTTCTTGTAATTAACCTGTCTAAGTAGTTGTATTAAACTTTAAAGTAGCATAGAGATGAATAACAATAAGAAACATAACTAAGGAATCATAAAAGC
The DNA here is from genome assembly GCA_026284645.1 of Erythroxylum acuminatum. NCBI lineage: Eukaryota > Viridiplantae > Streptophyta > Magnoliopsida > Malpighiales > Erythroxylaceae > Erythroxylum > Erythroxylum acuminatum. The sequence goes on from JANKOD010000003.1 coordinate 2,376,781, forward strand.
ATAGTTGAAGCATAAAACAGCATAATCACTTGTAGTTTACAAATGTAACTAACTAAGCTTTTCCATGTATGAAAAAGTAATGGAATTGAAGTTAGTGAATGGTCCAATGGCAATTCCTTACGAGGCTCCAGATTTGCGAGAGTCGGAGCAGAGTCATTAATGTGTGCAGGTTATTTCCGTAATTTAAACTTATGATCTTATGATTACAAAAGGAGCATCAAACAATTTTCTAGACTTAGGTCTTGTAAAAAATCAATATAAGGTTGTATGATTTATTATTTCTTGGTTTATGCTTAAGTTATTGTGAATTGTTTATTTTTAAAATTTATAAAATTTAATATTTTAACAAAACTTACCATGCTTTATTAAATGAATTGAATCACAAATGTAATTCATTATTTTCTTCTCTTATATGTTGAATTTTAGATAATACACAAAAACAATGAATTGTTTGTGTAAATTTTTATATCTTTTTAAAACTTAATGAATGGATTGTTATTTTAACATTTGATTATAACAATTTCATTTGAGAAAATCACACCAATAACAAAAAGAACACAAAGAAAAATGAGATAACATTAATTTATAATACAAATAATTTTTACCTTATTTAATATTTTTTCACTATGGTAAAAAAAATCTTTACAATTTTATTATTTTATCACAAATGAAGAACTTAGGAAAAACTTTCATAATATCTATTACAAGCAAAAAAATTCAATTTCTATACTGATATAATCATAGACAAATCAAAATTTCGAGTATTTACTCGTATCGTTGAATTAGAGTTAAATATAATTTATGCGATGCAAAAATATTTCCGTTTTTTTTTCAAAATTTATAACAACTCGTTAATATGTCAAATATTATTCTCATAACTTAATTGTGATATATTTATATAAAAATTATTTCAAATAATTGCTCTTATTAATTACTAAAATGAATAACATAAAATTATAAGAAAAAGTTAATTATTACATTTTAAAAAGCTTGATTCCTTTTCATTCTTACTAATAATCGTTTGAATTACATTTATACTTTTATTTATTTATTTATATTATTTAATTTCTCGTTTTATTTGACTTGATCTTAAGAATATTATAATATGTTAAAACTATTTTTTTTAAGAACTGAAATTAACACAATGAAGCAATAACTGATATCGATTTGATCTTAATCAAGACTGAGACATTAGAAATTGTTTATGTCAGAGTCCATTGGGCCTCAGTTCTATTAGTTAGTAAATCCTAAATTCTCCTTCCCTAGGGTTCCTCTTGTCCTCAGTCCCGGAGCTTACTTGATCGCGATTTCTTCTATTCGCAAGTAATTTCCTTTTCACTATTTATCTTCTCAAGTTTTGATCTTTTGGTATATGGCATTCCGATTGTGAATTTTTGTTCACTAGTTTTAGAACAATAGAGAAAGGAGTACGCTCTTTTGTTTTATCTTAGAAATTGTAAAGCTTGGGTTTTTTCTTAAATTTGACTCTGCGGCGTGGTTGTCGAGGAGATTGCATTGGTTGAAATCAAGTTTTGATAGTGGGTTCGAGGTGAAAATGACTACTTTTGAACCTTGTGCATGGATGGAATTGATCGGGTATTTGTTTTGTGGGTTTGGTAGTGTAAGAATCCATTCGTAATCAGTTAAGGAGTTGATTTGATATTTACATTTCATTGCTCCTCTTGCATTGTTGCTGTGTTATTCTAGTCGGAATTTGTTTGATATAGGAGATTTTTTGATAGTTTGCTGTTATTAATGAACTGCCCAAGAGGAGAGTAGATTGTGTAGAGTTTTGACCTTGATGTGGGTGTTTTGGAACTTGTGACAAGCCTGTTTATGATTTGCACCATAGCTTATTTGATATAAGAATGTTTTAGATCTTCTTTTTTCTTTCCTGGACCAACAGAATTAGTTCTGTGACAGTTTTAGGTGTTTTTAGACGCATTCGGTATTATGGGAGATTTTACAATTCAGATGAGTGGCAATCTTATCAACCAGCTTGTTAATGGTGGTGAGAAAGTAAAGAAGAGAGCAAAGAAATCTAAACCTAAGGTACCACGAGAGCCTTCTCAACCCCAAACTAAGGTCACTGAGAGGCAGTTTCATGATGGTTCTGAAACGCAGAGAGGAACTGTGTCAGGTTGGCCAGTTCAACCAAGTTTATACACACCAGTAGTAAATCCTCCTGTGCAGCCTGCTCATGCAGAATTGGATGCAATTCGATCTGTTCTTCAAGAGAGTGAAAAGGTTCTGGAGAAGTTACAGAAGCAGGAGGATAACATGGTGCAAGAAGTAACAGAGAAGGCCAAGGATCTCCATGAGAAGGAATTTAAGCTTCCATACCAGAAGCCTATGCCTTGTCTGGCCGATTATGATGCTTGCCGAGCCTGCTACAAGGATCACACCAATGATATCTTGAAATGTGCCCCATTCACCAGGAGTTACTATGAGTGTGTCCAGCGTGCTAGGCAACAAATGAGTTCAGCGGATAATTAAACTTTTGCTGAGGAGTATTTTTCAAGTAACATACAGGATTTCAACCTTGCCGAAGAGATTTCGAGGTTTAAATAAGCCATCCACTATTTCTCCAACACAACCCCATTGCTGAAAGCATATGCGGTGCTTTCATTTTGTACTTTTGAATTTTTGTATCTCCCCTGTACAATTGGTGGTTCGGTTTCAATCAGTGAGACTTACAAAGATTCAGTTCTGTGGGTGCATAAGGTCATTATCATACTTCTCTTAATGAATAATACTTTTACATACCGTTGATATACATTTGATTATGTTGGCGACAACATAGTTATAACTTGCTAGTGGAAGATGATTTTCAATAGAAGAGAATGCTTATATGCATCAAGTGAGCACAAAAAGAGCTTTGGCCATTACCGTTGCGTACATAGATATTCAAAGTTGTGTTGAATTTTCTTGTTCAATTACTATTGACGAATCATTTTCATTTTCATTTACACTTACATATATCTTTAAATGATGGTTGGTCAGATAACCTGTTCAGGGTTGAGTTCTGTGGGGTTCTCAACAATATCAACAACTGAAGCAAAATAAGAATTTTCAGTGCTTCCAAGGAAAGCATGAAAAATAAAACTTGGAAACTAATGAACAAAGAGATACAGGGCATGGTTGGCAGTTAAATGAACAAAACTTCAAATGAGCTTACACATCAGAAAATGGAAAGCCTTAGAGCCAAATTCTTCTGTACACAAAGTCAAGGCCTCCGAGGGAAAAAGATGCCAAATTCTAGAAAAGGCTTCTGGAACTGCGATCAACACCTAATATTTCAATGGTCAAACGCAGGCTTTAATTCCATCATTTAGCTTTACGTGTCTTGTTGAAGTAGTCATAGTCATGGGAGGGGGACGCAAGTCGGCTTCCTCGCGTGTAACAAGGGCTTAATTATGAAAGTAATTAACCGATGGATTAAGTTCAATTTACTGATTTAGAGAATGTAATAGCTAACAGAATTCGAGTTTGACCAACCAACACCCTCTAGGTTGCTTCTAACTTCTGCAAAATTTGATATTATTTTTTTGGGGTTGGATAAATAAGATTTTTTATGAATTAATCATTTTTTGTTTTAATTTTAAAATATAAAACGTATAAACTAGTGTGCACCCAGTGAGTAGTATATATCTATTCAACTTCAATGGCAATAATACAATTTCAGAGTTTAAACTATGCCTGCAGACTGGGAAGCCGTTTCATTTTGGAAATCTTACAATTGCAACTGTTTAAGTTTAATAAAAACAATGTATATTTTATTTCATGGGACAAAAGAAAAGTAATAATAAGACCTGCCTTAGTTGAATCAACCCTTTTTATGCTCACGCGGTGTGACCTGTACAGCCACCATTGCTGTTTGTTTCCTTGCTAGGTAGGTAATAGCTTAGCTACAAGTCCCTTCCAGGAAGGAAAGTAAACAACTAGTCCCTCTTCTTCTCCTTCCCCTACGTATCATATTTCTCTATAAATAATATACATATCGATACTACAATCATCTCTCAGGAAAAGCTTTTCTTCCAAGATGAGTCAGAATCAGGCTGCAGGTGTGTTTCATCTTAATTAGTCCTTTCTTTCTCTTTCGTTAACATGGTTATTTGTGTGATATTACTCAGAAAAGGCAAGGATGTTCTTCCAATTAATGTGTTGATTCTTGTATTATATGCATGAACTTCTCAATCTTAGAACTTCACTATGTTTTGGCTTTCCTAATTGGAATGATTGGCGTTAACATGGGAGATACAGTTTACAGAAACAATGATCATATGATTGTCTTTTGATTATGTAAAAAAACTGAGTGTGCTTGGAATTTGACAGCATATCCTCCACCACCAGTATCAACCGGTCCAAGTGCATATGTAGCACCACCTCCGGCGGGTTATCCTCTCAAAGACTATCAATCCTATGCCCAAAAACCTGTTCCTTTGGAGACTAAATCCAGAGGTGATGGCTTTTGTAAGGGCTGGTAAGTATGGTCCCATTTACTGTATAATATATATATATATATATATTCTTATATTGTGTTTTTCTCTTATGCAGCTGTGCTGCCTTGTGCTGCTGCTGCGCCTTGGATGCTTGCTTCTAGGGCTGACATGGGGACTTTTCCATCCATTTGTGCTTGTCA
>JANKOD010000003.1:2381522-2412277 GCA_026284645.1 Erythroxylum acuminatum
CCTTGTGCTGCTGCTGCGCCTTGGATGCTTGCTTCTAGGGCTGACATGGGGACTTTTCCATCCATTTGTGCTTGTCATATATTCATAGTTTATACTCTCCTACTTGTTGATGTAATAAAAGAAATACTTCTTTGGAGATCTCAAGAGTGGTTGAAATGTATATGGGTTTGATTCATAGTTTCCGATTTCTCTTTATATTATGTCTTACATTTGGTTAAGTTTTCCACACTTACGGATAATCGATCTTTTCACTTCTTGTTCAAAGGCGATTGGAGCATGATATTATCGTTTTTAGCTTAGAAATTGTATTAAGTAGGAGTGGTAAGTTGACGATTTAGTGTGAGGAAAGACTAAGGTAAGTTGACGATTTAGTGTGAGGAAAGACTAAGACTTGCAAAACACAACTTGAATTTGTTCACAAGTTTGTTTGGTTATGTTCATATTAAGTGATCAAATTGGTTATTGAAAATGAATTCAAACACTTCTAAGTTTGGTTCTACTTTTCAACACCCTTCAAAGACTTTGTGATAAAAGGTCTATGGTTGGCGTTGCATTCCAATCCTACCACTAATCAGTTGAGTACCAATCATGAATTTATTAAATAAGCACACCAAACAACAACAACATTTATAATAAATCTTAGCTGATATGTAAAATATGAAGAAGTCTAATAATACACAACTTTATCCGTAATTAATAAAGACTGTTTTCAAAAAATTTATTAAATATGTGGTTAATAAAATATTATATATTTTAAAATTTTACTTATTACACAAAAAATGAGGGCTTCTCGAGAATAAGTAGGGCAAACTCGACTTTAAATTTGTGATTAAATATAATTTTCATAAATAGATTGACAGTTCTTATATCATCGTCATCATTATACTTCATCATCATTATACTTCGAAATCCCGCAGACCTCCTTAAATCTCGCTTTACTGTGAGATTTTGGGGTATGATGATGATGACGACGACATAAAAACTGTCAATCTATTTATGAAAATTATGATGATGATATACAACAGTTATTATATATTTTATTTAAATATTTTTATAGATAATTTTATTTAGACTTGTATAGAGTTAAATTAACTCAAAAAATATTAAGTCAACTTATGAAATAAACTTTATTTTTAAACTTAAATTAAACATGTTATAAAAACTTTGAATTTAAGTTTATCCTATAAATTCATACTTAAAAACTTTTTAGGGATCAGATAAAATATAAATGGGTTGTTGAATCATTTATTAAAATAAAATGTATTTATAAAATTATTATAAAATAAAAATATAATATCTTATAATAATATGCACCAGTAATAATTATAATCTAAAATTAAATTAAATTAAAAAACTATGGGTTGGTCATTTTTTAATTGGAATCGAATTTTACATCTCGAAGGCCTTTAAAGCCTAAGCCCAAGCCCTAAAAAACTTGCTAGGGTTTCTATTACTTTATATTGAAATCAACATTTGAAAAAATCAGGGCAGAGAGAGAGAGAGCGCGAGTGAGTGAGTGAGTGAGGCAGAGAAGCACAGAGACAACTCCTAGATGGTGAAGTTTCTCAAGCCAAACAAGGCCGTCATCCTCCTCCAGGGCCGCTACGCCGGCAGGAAGGCGGTGATTATAAAGTCCTTCGACGACGGAACCCGCGACCGGCCCTACGGCCACTGCCTCGTCGCTGGAATCAAGAAGTACCCGGGCAAGGTTATCAAGAAGGATTCCGCGAAGAAGACGGCCAAGAAGTCGCGCGTCAAGTGCTTCATCAAGCTTGTAAACTACCAGCATCTCATGCCCACGCGCTACACGCTCGACGTCGACTTGAAGGACGTGGTCTCCGTCGACGAGTTGCAGGGCAGGGACAAGAAGATTTTCGCCGCCAAGGAGACTAAATCCAGGTTCCAGGAGCGATTCAAGACGGGAAAGAACCGGTGGTTCTTTACAAAGCTCAGGTTTTGAGCTTGTGGGATTGGTTTTCAGATACTACTGTTCTATAGTCTTGTTTTGTTTGGAAGAATATTTGTGAAAGAAATGAGTTTTGTTATGGATCAAGATGAAGACTTTTGTTAATTAGTTACTGTTAAATGTTGATTTTTGTTGCAACATTTCCAGATCTGCTTAATTTTAGAATGAAACTCTATAGTTAATACTTCTACATCCTTTGCATTTCATGTGATTTGCTTAATTTTCCAATACATCTTGTAATTGTTTGGCTTGTGTTCATTTATATAATGTTATCTTCAATGTCTGTTCATGTGGGCTTGTTGGACTAGATTTCAGTATCAATTGGTTTTTCATGGTTTATTGGACATTTTGATAGCGTGTAGAAGTGTAGTGTTCAAGAGCAAGATTCACTTATCCTTCAGGGATACACTTGATATGAATCTCTTGCCTTGATTTGAAGCCAATATCATGTAGTGGGTGTGTTGAGATCTCTAGTGCTAGGTTTGTGTGACAAAATTTTGTGCTGGAACCAACCCTTTGGTTCCTTATTCTAATGAGTGATCAGTTCTTAGAAACCAAGCTTATATATAGAGAACTTGTGAACTGCAGGTAATCAGAAGATTCGTTAGGAATAATACAGTGCCACACTTGGGTTGTGTTCATCTTGGCAAACCCAATATAACAGGATTAGTAACTTTGATTAATCTAATAGTTGGGGATAGCTTTTGATCTAGTATATCACAAACTTATTCACGATCAAACGAACTTGAATCTAATTGGCTTCTGATTTGTAACACTTCGCTTCAACCAAATTCCTTTAAAATGATTTTCTTGCTTTATGTAAATACCCTTGAACGCTCCATCCATACTCGGTTTCATAACAATAAACTAAGCTTGGAGGCCCCCTATTCGACTGTTTTTGTGACAATTCATTCTTGCTACGATTCTTCTCTCCTGAATTGTCATGTTTCTTGAATTCTCTAAAGTGTCTCTGGTTTAGCTGTGCTTTTCACTTCATCTTAACAAGTTTGGCAGAAGGAGCTAAAATAACCTAAGCTTTAACTGCTGGTCGTTATAAAGCAAGATGACTGTTTTAGGAGTTGAATTATAAATCAAATTTGATGAGAAATAACAGTCAGACATCTCGGATCACCTTTTGACGAAAATCCTAGATTCACAGGAGTCTTCTCGTGTTCAAAACCAGGGTGAATCATTGTCACCAAAGCCACTGACATTTTCATGTATCTGAATATATTTTTCAGTACAGAAGGGTTGTGTTCTTTAATTGTATCTTATCAGTACTTTCCTTTCTTCAATCAAGATAATCTATTTGTTTTTTTGAGTTTTTAGATGTATGGAATAACCGGTTTAGTCTGTTCTGTCAAGTTTCTTGTGCTTATCATTCCTCATCAAACATATCCATAAGCATATAAATGTGAATCATATAGTACACGACAATAGAGGAGCATAATCATAGTAGATAAGTAGTTTTTACCTGTCAAATCCCCAGCTAAAGCCATAATTCCTTGTTAATGACCAAACGAAGTTATTAAGACAAAGTAGGTCGAGCAATAAGCTACAAAGATTCATTTCTTAGATTGTTGCTGTAAGCATGGTAAAGAGTTGGGTCTTAGGATGCAGTTTAAGTCTGACTTAGAAGTTTGGTTGGGTTTGGATCTGTTTGGATAAGATGTTAAACGTCTTTAAATTTATAGAACATTAAAACAAAATTTACAAAATAACGGTTGTTTTGAGGAATTACATCAACGTTTGGGCTGCCCACAAATTTTCCAATCCCATGTAGCTCTACTACTGGAACTGTAACTAGTTTCCATGTTTCATCCAACTCATTCCAACTTGTATGAACCTTTTCTCGAGAAAACGAATGTTGTATGCAAGTAAAATCGGGACAATGATTTTAACCAATCATTTTACCAAACAAGGGTTCTTGTCTTTACACTAATTCCTTAGGAATGTATATTTTGGGGAACTTACAAGAACAACCTGTCAAGCAAGGAGTTTCATATTGAGTAATACGTGCCATAACTTCTAAGTTTTAACAATCATTTGGAATCCTTGAAGCTAGAATTTGAGGATTCTAATTCTATTTTTTTTCCTTCTGTTTTTAGCTTAAGCCCTAATTGCCCATATGAGTCCAACCAATTGTATTCAGCATATACATAACTTGAGAGAGTAAAATATATAGTTAGCAGACTCACCGAGGAGAAAAACTTGAATGGAGTTTAGGCTAATAAGTCATGAAGACACAGAAAACAGCATAATCTGAATGTACACTCTCGTTCCCATAAAATAGCTCCAGAATACTCATTTCCGACTCATCCTGTCCAGTAATCTGTTACAAGGATTCAGTTTCTAGAAATGGAAGCAGAAATTGTTGTTTCTCAAGTATTTGGTCATGAGATGCAATTGAAGTGTTTGACGAGTAAAGAACACAACCAAAATATCCAATTGGCCTTTTCTAAAAATTACCATCATCTTTTGAAAATATGTCAGGAAACCTCTATAACCAATCCCAGGAGGCAATAAGTTCCCATAAGAATATGCTTAATCATCTTAGCATAAGCTTCAAATTGTAGTAGGAACCAAAGGCAGAGGGGCTTGCTACTCGGAGCTAAAAGAGTACAAGCCATTTTCTAAGATGCTGTTCAATTCTGTAAATAGCTTATAAAGTTGAAGTCTCTTTGAATACATCAACCCCTTTTGGCTGCCATTACTGAGATACCTATACACTGCCTCCCAAGATTACTCCTGTTCTTAACTTAAGTTTTCATTGGATCCACTGTTGCCAAGGGTAAAACTACTCCTAAATTTAATCAAAACAAAGCAAGACAAACGTGAGCTAACTTTTTGAAGAATATGACAATCAAATGTAACCATCTTTTAAATTAGAGTTTATAAAAATTTGTATAAAAAAGTATTTCACAAGGAGACTACAAAATTTGACATTTCTTAACTGATAGAAAGGTTTAATAGTACACAACATGATTCCTAACTGATAAAAAGATTGTCTTTGAACTCATAGAAAATTTCTAAAACATGTAAATGACAGATGTAAAACAAGTACAAAAACTGTTGTTGCAAATACTTTATCAATAATTTGTAACCAATTTTGGCATTAAATAAAAAATAAGGAAGGATTCTCAATAATTATATTTTATTTATTATACTTAAATTAAATATATATCTGCCTATCTTATATAATTAAAGTAGATAATAATAAAAAATAAGAATAGATTAAAAAACTAAATTAAACACAAATATTAAATTTTAAAAATACAAAAATAATGTTTAGAGAATCAAAATACATAAGTATTATTTTTAATTATATTAAAATTTAGTCCTCCCTTATATGATTAAAATTGAAAAATATTTTAAATTATGTCAATAACTTTATTTATTAAAAAATAAATGCTAACATTTTTTAATATAATTTAATATGACAGTTCAACATAATATAGAATAATTTATAGCATTTTCTAATCAGTACAATCAGTCCATGCAATGCAAAAGTTAAAACCCATAGAGTTATTAGAACACACTCGCATGTGGTTATAAAATCATAGCTCATCTTGAAGAATTAAATAATAACTGTTGTAAATTTCATAATTACTTAAAAAAGCACAACTTTTCTTTTTCATTTTAGCTACACAGAAAATATTATTTAGCTAAATACATAGATGCCATATAAGTTGGTGCACTCAAATTAAAAAAAATGAAAATTATAATCACTAATGCCAAAGATGATTTGACAGCCACATACATAAATTAAAGTAAACTGATCATAAATTTATTCATTAGAGTAATAGATTTATTAGACACATCGATTTCCCCAAAGCAAAGACAAATTTTGAATATAATATCACTAACCCCACTCCCATTAATTAAAATGAATTTAATTATTTGATTAATTCACATAATCCCAAATCAAACGGACTTAACGACACACCCAAACGGAGTACCTCAAGAAGAAAAATGACATAAACGACAACGAAATCGCTTTATAAGTTGCCCAAAGCGTAAGATTAAAGTTACGGGGATTTGTACCTCAATTTTCCCTCACTTTCTCGCTTTATTTTCTCGCCATCCAAACAGATCAACTGACGCCCTTTTTTTTTTTTCCTCTCACACATCTCTGCTCTTGTCCCTCTCTGGAAAGTTTTTCACCTTTCCCTCAGATTCTCCCGTCATTTTGGATTCTCTTTTCTATAATGATTCAGAGCTTAGTTGCTCAGTCCACAATCAGTTGTGATTCCTCCTCTAACCCCGGCAATTCCATGAAGAAGAAGCGCGTGGACCGAGATGATGACCCCGACGATCCTGCCTCCAAGCGTCCGAGTTTATCTGGCGAGAAGGCAGTTGCAGAGGAAGAGTCTGCGGCGGTCGTCGAAGGTGAGCCTACTGGCCTGAGACTCCTCGGCCTTCTCTTGCAATGCGCCGAGTGCGTTGCCATGGACAATCTTAACGACGCCAACGATCTCCTCCCTCAGATTTCCGAGCTCTCCTCACCGTTCGGTTCCTCGCCGGAACGCGTCGGCGCGTACTTCGGCCACGCGCTACAGTCCCGTGTGGTGAGCTCGTGTTTAGGTATTTACTCTCCTCTGACCTCCAAAGCCGTGACCATAACGCAGTCGCAGAAGATCTTCAGCGCTTTGCAGTCATACAACTCGATCAGTCCATTGATCAAGTTCTCCCACTTCACCGCTAATCAAGCTATTTTCCAAGCATTGGACGGTGAGGACCGCGTCCACATCATCGACCTTGATATAATGCAAGGCCTTCAATGGCCGGGATTGTTCCACATCCTCGCTTCCCGGTCTAAGAAGATCCGTTCCGTTAGAATCACCGGGTTCGGGCCGTCCTCCGAGTTGCTTGAGTCAACAGGGCGTAGACTCACCGACTTCGCGAACTCGTTTGGTCTACCATTCGAGTTCGTACCGGTGGAGGGGAAAATAGGGAATCTGACCGATCTGAGTCAACTCGGGATTAGACCGAGAGAGGCTATAGTGGTGCATTGGATGCATCATTGTTTATATGACATCAGCGGGAGCGATTTGGGGACGTTGAGATTGTTGACTTTGTTGAGACCCATATTGATCACGACCGTCGAGCAGGATCTCAGCCACGGGGGTAATTTCTTGGCGCGGTTCGTTGAGGCATTGCATTACTTTAGCGCGTTATTTGATGCACTGGGAGACGGATTGGGTGTGGACAACATGGAGAGGCATACGGTGGAGCAGCAGTTGTTTGGGAGTGAAATCAAGAACATCGTGGCCGTTGGTGGGCCCAAGAGGACTGGTGAGGTAAAGGTAGAGAGGTGGGGTGATGAGCTCAGACGGGTGGGCTTCCGACCCGTATCACTTGCGGGTAACCCGGCAGCCCAAGCTAGTCTGTTGTTGGGTATGTTCCCCTGGAACGGGTATACCCTGGTGGAGGAAAATGGTTGGTTGAAGTTGGGTTGGAAGGATCTGTCTTTGTTGACCGCCTCTGCTTGGCAGCCGTCCGATTGAATTAATTTCCGGATTTAGTTTAATCATATCAGTAATAATTGGGGTTTCTTAATTCGGTCAAATACACCTTGTATAAGATAATGATTTTAAGGTTTTGCACAGAAGTTAAGTTCGTAGCAAATCAAAAGCTGACAAAAAGATGTTTCATCATTTTGTCTTCAAACTATTTTAGCTAAGTACTCACTGTTTCTGTTGGACCACAATAGCTGTTGATATGTCATCCAGTTTAACTACTGGAATTGTACTTGCTTAACCTGACGTGATCATGCTTTTCACAAGCAGATAGAAAACAACCCAAAGTTGATACTCAAATCTAATTATACCAGAGAATGGCTATGTGGGTTGTAGGAGAATGACCGATGCCGTAATCATTCATGGATCTATTTTTTTTTTTAACTAGGTGTTAAGAAGAATTTAATTATGAGAAGGTACCTTTAAGTCATTCACATTCCGACTAATTCTTGCTCGAGCCGGGTAGGTTTCTTACAGGAAGTAAAGTTCTGACCTCAAATTTTAAACAACTACATATATAAGAGAAGTTTGAACTCGCGATCTCATTTTAACCAGAAGAACTCCTTACCAACTCACCTGTGCCTTGAGTTGGATCTATTACTCTTTTGTTTTACTCTTTTGTTAGAGAAGTAATGTTTTTGAGACTTTTTTTTTTCTTTGATTGTTCAAAGGGGAAGTAACAAGAAATAACACAAACGACAAGTAGCACAGCTAATAAGTTCCAAATGCCAAACGAGTGAGTCCACCATTTTTGTACCACTTGAAAGCTTTGCTTCTGATTGAGATTGGAAGTAAGACAAGCAATGACAACACTGAATAAGAAAAAAGAAAGTGGTGTATTATTACAAGACACATAAAACTTGTACAAGATTAAGAAACACGACATGAGAATAAGGAAGCAAGCTCGTATATGAACTCCCCCCGTGAACTTGGAAAACGAAAACAGGCAAAGCAAATGACTTCAAATCACGTCAAGTTACTATGTTAACATGGTTATATGTCTAAAGGGATAAAGAGTGGGTGAGGTTTAACTACATGGTTTTGTTTTAAACTGGGGACCTTATCAACTAACCATGTACCAATCATGTCTCTTGTGTATTAGAAGAATGTGTTGTGACCACCAAGGCTAGTCTAATAGTATTGAGATTAAACATTTTTACTCTCCTTTACCCGCAAGCTTTAGATCAAGGAACGTACAAGTTTTAAGGTGCAACACACAATAATGTCCGAAGTCACCGGTTGGGGGTATGAATAGTAATGACATGATTATGAATTCCCTTATACATAAATGAAAATTCTCTTTTGCATTTATATATATATATATATTAAAGTCTAAACAAAGAAAGACTTGACTTAACAATGGTGCCAATGTTGGATAATTTTGACATTCTTCCTCAAGCTGAACAATATTTAATTGCATTTTTTGGTTTTTCAATAACTTATTGGTTAAGTTACATAATTTGATCCAAATAAAGATAATAAAATGACTTAATAAATAATCTAAGTCAATGGATCGAAGTCCAGCTAGAAAATAGATCCCGATCAGTGTGGATCGGACCCATATCGGACCTGGAATGGAGAAGTTTGATATGAATGCTATATATAAAGGTTAAGGTCTCATGCAGTTACTCATGTCATTCGTAAGCATAAGGATTCTCTAGAGAGCTTATGTTTTGAGAAAACTGTAAAAAGACGTTGACCGCGTCCTAATGAATAGTTCTCGTGAAGAAGGTGGTGGATTCGCGCTCGTTTCGACTTCGAAAAGTTCGTTTGAAGTTATGGAACTGAAGTCAGGTATTTTTCGCACATCTTCGTTTATTGCCCTTTCAAATTTGATTTGGGATACGTAACTAAGGTCCCGTTACGTATTACATGTAGTATCAGAGTGGTGACATGATTAGGAGGTTTAAAACGAAGGTTTTTCAATTTTTCTCTACAAGGTTCTTGAAGAGTTAACTTCCGTTTTTAGTTTTTTCTTGTTTATTATTGCATGAAATTGGTCTAAAAGTATTTAGCATTAAGAAACGGGATGAAAACGAGCTTAGGAGGGCAAAAAATGACCTTGAAACTCTCTAAAAATCGCCCAAACAATCGGGGGTGACTAAAGCTGTCAGGCGTGTGTTCCACACATGCCCGACGACTCACAGTACAGTTTGAGGGGCGGTTAGTCTGGGGCGTGCGTTATACGCACCAGACAATTGGCAGCATGTGTGTGGACAACGTTGAGCCGCGTGATTGAGCGCAAGCTCAACACGTGCTCCCCAGCTACAAGCGCGTGGGTGCACGTCGGGCATATGCACCGCACACACCTACTCTCTCTTGGTGCATCTATGATGGGGTTGACATCAGCTCACTACAGCAACTAAAAAAAACCAAAAGTTTCAGATTTCTCATGAGGATGCCCCGAGATGGTTTAAGTTTTTTAGCATTCGGTGAGAAAAAAACAAGATTTATCTAATATAGTTTAGCATAAAGTTGGATAAATTGAGACCAACAAATAAAGATGATATAATTTAGATCATACATATATCATCTTAGTTTGCTACACTCTATTTTCTTATTTATATTAGTAAGATATTAGATATGCGTGATTCTATTGGATATGTGTCACAAATGGCACATGTGTTTGATACTTTTCGATAGCCTTGCAGGACAGAATGATGAACTTTCATTATCTTTTGATCAAATATTTTATTTTCAAATTTAGTCGACTAATACAGTAGCAAGACTTAACCGAGTTTTAAAATTGTTTTAAACTTAAATCAATATCACAATTAAGTATTGTCCAAGGGAGAGAATGTTGGATAATTTTGACATTTTCCATAAAGTTGGACAACATTTAATTGTGTTTTTCAGTTTTTCAATAAATTATCGGTTAAGTTACGTAATTTGATCCAAATAAAAATTAAGAAATGACCCAATAAATGATCTAAGTCAATTGGCTGAAGTTCATGTAGAAAATAAATCCCGGTAAATGTGAACCAGATATATATCGGGCCTGTAATAGGGAAGCTCAATATAGATGTTATATATAAAGATTAAGATCTCCTGCAGTTGCTCATGTCATTCGTAAGCATAAGGATTCTCTGACCCGTTGAGAGAGCTTACGTTTTAAGAAAACTATCGAAAGACGTTAATCACGTCCTGATGAGTAGTTCCTGTGAAGAAGTAGGTGGAATCACGGTCGTTTCGGCTTCGAAAAGCTCGTTTGAAGTTATAGAATCGAAATTAGGTATTTTCCGCACATATTCGGTTATTGCCCTTTCACGTTTAATTCATGATATGTAACTAAGGTCTTGTTACGTGTTACAGCCAAATCTTCCATTGTTGTTTTAAAAACAACAATTTGTCCAATTTTGCCTTGTCTTTAAGCAAGAACTGATGATTATTCTCCATATAACAACCATAATTTTCTAGTATTTGATATACATGTACAACCTTAAAGAGACCGTCCCAGAAGCACAATACTGGAATCGATAACACCAACATTTAACCTATTCCTCCATCCGTTAGAAAACAAAACCCCTTTAACGATGGTCATTTTATGTTCACAAATAGAAACAAAGTCACCAACTTTGATGATAACTTGTTGATTAGGAAAGAAATTCTTGCTAATATATGTATGATTAGAGCTTAATTCTCCACTAATTGATAGTATTTATCAGTGTTTTAAAAATTGTACCATAAGTTAAACTAATAAGATACGAAGTTAAAGGTTTAAAATGTTCAATTAACATTAAACCAACATAAAATTAGCTGAATATTGAATAAAATTAAATAATTTGAAATATAATTATTCTTACCTTTCAAATAATTTGAAGTTTAATTTAAAATATTATTAAACAAAAATTAATTGATTCATTTTAGGT
The DNA here is from genome assembly GCA_026284645.1 of Erythroxylum acuminatum. Taxonomy (NCBI): domain Eukaryota; kingdom Viridiplantae; phylum Streptophyta; class Magnoliopsida; order Malpighiales; family Erythroxylaceae; genus Erythroxylum; species Erythroxylum acuminatum. The sequence goes on from JANKOD010000003.1 coordinate 2,392,877, forward strand.
TATAAAACTTACTAATTTATGAAAATTGACCGCTTAATTAGTAAATTGATTGATTTTTAACATGAGTTATTAAAATAAATTAAACCGAAAATTTGAAAATTGAACTACAAAATTAAATAATTCAAAATTTTTACGATTAAATCCGTTGAACTAGTTAAGTTTTTTTAACCATTAGTATTTAGTTGAACGGATTGATATAATTTTTGTTAAATTGATCACAACTTATATTATTGAATACAAAATTCTTTCATTTCCTTTATTGAAGGGGCTTCATTGAATTTTTTTTTGGACATACCATAAAATTTTATCTATACTGTAATTTCATCTCAAATTTCATTGCTAATGAAGTTAAGTTGTTATGGTAGGATTATTAATTTTCCAATTGTCAGTCTAGATGTCCAGTCAAAGTGACTCGGTTTAGTTACCGCTGCGATTATTTCAAGTGATAATTGAATCTCTAGTTCCAGTTGCATTTGAGGGAAAATATTAGGGTATCCCCTGTTGACTAAACATAAAAATGTTAAAGAATTTATAAGTGGTAGTAGCCAATTATCGTTTTAACAATGGTTGATCCAAGCTGAATTCTTATTAGTAGACTCTAATTTGGCTGTTATGATAGGAAATCTAAAACTTTGGTATATGACTAAACAAGTTCATAGCAACGATTGCAATAAAATGATTTAACCTTTTTCAACAGGAAATTGTAGAGCAGATTAACAATTCCGTCAAATTATATAGTCTTAGATTATAAAATTATAGAAGTTGTTCACAAAAGTTGATAAATCCAACTAGTTATTGAATGTTCTTCCTATTCCTTTCAACCAACGACGAGATGATTAGACCTTTTTTTTAAAGCATATTAACATATTTTGATTTATAGTGCTCAATTTTGTCTACTTATTCGATTAACTGAGCTTTATAAAAGAGTGTTTTCATATAACATTTATATTTCAAAACTTAAAGTGAGAAGTGAATTGAAAGAAAATGTAAAATGTAAAATTTTGATTTACTTATCTAAATTTTAAGATTTTATTTTTCTTTATATACTTTTGCCATATATTATAAATATTTAAGCTGTTATTGTGAGTTGATCACTTGTTTATATTTATAATCCAATTGCAAACTCATATTTTCTGATTTAATATTTTTAATTGAGTGATCAAACTTTAAATCTTTAATCAATCTATCTCATTTAATTATCAAAATCTATTATATATCACATATAAAAATAAAATAAAAAATGTATTAACTTATTTTTTTTGGTTTTACACTATTTCTAAATCGATATTTATCTATGTATTCTAATTATATTCAAAAAATTATTTCTTTCTATTTATTAAAATTTCTTAGTTAATAGTTAAATTTCAAAAATAAAAGATAATGTCATATTTACAAATGTTATTTAATTATAATAAAAATAAATGATTAAGAAAGATATTATTCCGATAATGTTTATAATTAAAATAAAATTTGCTAATTGTATAACCTCTTTTTTCATTGTTTATCAACAATATCTAAGTACATAACTATAAGGGAAATTAATAACATCCTTCAGAATTTGGTGTACATCCTTCATAATTTGGTTGTACATTAGATTTTTTACTATGCAGAGGTAAAATTAAGTATTATTAGATTTTCTCATATCTTACATTTTAACGAGATTCTTAATAATTATTATTGTTGATGGTATTTCTCAATTTGGTTTACTCAAAATTTGTACCAATAAAAATAGGTTTCTTAGCAAAAGTACTTCTACCATATTAATTGCCATTGTGTAACCATAATAATTTTCATCTTAATTTGTACTTAACCTAATTATTTTATTTCATGTTTTGTGTCACATAGGGTAAGCATCAAATTTATATATTAAAAAAGAATAAAGATAATAATTTTTAATAAATTTGTATGACACAACTTTTAATCAATGTTTATGATTTTACAAACTTCTAAATATAATTAGTATGAATAAATTGTTATATGCTTCATAAAATTAATTTAATTTTTGATTTAAGAAATCCATCAAAATGAAAAATATTGATATTGTTCTATAGCTTCATTTAATATTTTTTATTATCAAAATAGATTTTGGTATTTTTCCTCATTATTAATGAATTTATAAAACTAAAAGATTTGGGTTTTTCTCAAAATAAAGTAACAAAAAATTATTTGCTACTTTGATACTTTCCTCTTCTAAACAGGAATACTCACGCTAACAGACACAAAACCAGACCTGTAACCCAGACCAAAGTTTCGGTTCACCCGAAACTTCCCGTCAACGGCTTGTTTAGAGCCTAACCCCACCCAGAAACCTTCGGTTTTTTCTCGCCGTAAAGTATAAACCCGACTCAAACACCAACCAGAGCGTCGTCAAAACCAGAACATCGGTCCAACCCGTATGATCTTCGTCCCTGTAATTTTTCTTTTTTGGTCTCCTTTAACAGTTGATATGTATACTCTGTGCTCTATAATGCAGTCTGTAAAATTATGGGTCTCTGCTTTTTCTTTTTCCCTGCTATTCTAGTTCTCTCTTTTGCTTGGATCATCTATGACTCGGGATGATTTTGGGTTCTCTTTGGGACTTCAATTGCTTACTAATTGCTAATCATGCAATTGATAATCTAGCCTTCCCAGTCGTAAAGTTTTGATCTTTTACACCAAACAACAAAAAAGTTTTGATCTTTAACCATGTGTAGATGTTTCACTGTTGACGCTTTTTGGGACATCAATTACTCGCTAATTGCTAAACATACAATTGATAATCTAGCCTCCCCAGTTGTAAAGTTTCGATCTTTTGCACAAGCCAACAAAAATGTTTTCATCCCCAATCAAGTATAGATGGTTCTTTGTATTGTTAGAACTGTGAACTGATTTAATGGTGAAGCTAATTATCTCTTTGTTGTAATACTTTTAAGTTTTAATGCTTTTTTCATTTGAGTTTAGTTGGATGTTGTAATAAAGGGGTTCTCTTTGGATTATCGTTTTATTAAGGAGAGCAGTGTTTTGTAAAGGCCTAGTTATGGATAGATGGTGAAGGAACCGATTTTGATTTATTGAAAACCTCAATTTGCTGAACCTTTTCCCGGTTAACGCGATGCCTTGAGGACCCTACTAGCGCAGAAATACGATGAACTTTGGGAGGATATAGTTTTCCTTTTGACTTGTGAGTAATGGAGTGGAGACAGGCATGCTTTAGGAGCAAGTTGTGAAAGACACATCACGATATATGAACCATGGAATCGAATTCACTTAGTTGGATTAGATATATTGCAGGCATCTTATATGTTAAATATCTTACATTACCTTTTTGTAATTTGAATTCATGTTCTGATAAGTGAAATGATTTGAACAATGGGTCACAATGGTTTACTTGCAGGCATATGCATCTTTAGTACCGCCTATCTTTGTTGTATTTACCCTTGTTTTAGTTGAAGAAGAAAAAAGTTTTGGGTTATTTATTTGAAATTTGCAGTTGAATGGCTTCAAGTTCGGATCCCTCACCAATAATGCCACATCGAAAACAAGACTTGGCATGGCAGCATTGTCAAATGATCAAGGCCGGGGAAAGAGTGCACTTGAAGTGTATATATTGTGCTAAATTGTTCAAGGGTGGTGGGATTTATAGGTTTAAGGAGCATCTTGCAGGTCGTAAGGGTGGTGGGCCAATGTGTCAACAAGTTCCTGCAGATATTCATCTCTTGATGCAACAAAGTCTAGACGGTGTTCTGGGGAAGCATATCAAACAGAAAAAAGTGACTCGGGAAGAAGTAGCTAAGTTTGTTTTGCCTCACAGTAGTGTAGGTACCTCTGCAAATCCACTTGATAATTTGAAGCAGGTACGATCTGAACGCCAGAAAAAGGACTTGGCCTGGCAGCATTGTCATCATTTCAAATATGGGGAACGAGTACACATCAAGTGTAAGTATTGTGAGAAAATGTTTAAGGGTGGTGGTATTCATCGATTCAAGGAGCATCTTGCAGGTCGAAAGGGCAGTGCACCTATTTGTGATAAAGTTCCACCTGATATTAGGCTTCAGATGGAACAGGCTCTAAACGAGACTCCACAAAAGTCAAGTAAGAAACAGAAATTGGTTCATGGAGTAAATGAAATATTATCACCTTCCACTGACATAAACGTATGTGGTAATCTTTCTGATGATGCTAACAGTGGTTCAAAAACCACTGAAGCCTGCAATTCAATTGATCCAAATTCGAATTTGTTTGTGAACCAAGAAGGAAAGAGTAATGGAAATATGGACAGAAGGAAGAGCGAAAGAAACAAAACTTCTCATGCAATTGGTGGTGATATTGTTCCTGTAAACATATTGGATTCAGAAAAGGTGGATAATCCACTTAATATGACCTTAGGGCGTTTCCTGTATGATATAGGAGCAAGTTTAGATTTTCTGGACTCAAGTTATTTTCAGCCTTTAGCTAATGTTATAACTTCTGGAACATCAGGGGTTGTAGCACCAACACCTAACGATTTTCGTGGCTTAACATTAAAGTGTTTGGCTAAAGAAATAAGAAATGATATCGAACAACATAGGAAAATATGGAGTAGAAGTGGATGTTCTATTTTGGTTGAAGAATGGATTTCAAAAAGTGGGAAAACTTTGATAAACTTTTTGGTATACTGTTCTAAAGGCAAAGTTTTCCTCAAATGTGTGGATGTTTCTCACATCATGTATTCTGCAGATGGTTTATATGAATCCATTAAACAAGTGGTGGAGGAAGTTGGAGCTGAAAATGTTGTGCAAGTGATTACCAATGGTGAAAAACGTTACCATGTTGTTGGGGAAAAGCTGATGCATACTTTCCCCTCTTTGTATTGGGCTCCTTGTGCAACTCATTGTATTGATTTAATACTTGAGGATTTTGGAAAGCTGGAATGGGTAAGTGCAGTTATTGAACAAGCTAAATCTGTAACTAAATATATTTACAATCATAATGTGGTTTTGGATCTTATGAAAAGGTTTACTCTGGGCAATGATATTGTGCTAGAGGGACCAACTCATTCAGCTACTAACTTTACCACATTGAAGAAAATGGCTGAATTAAAACTTAATTTGCAAACCATGGTTACCTCACAAGAATGGTTGGACTGCCCATATTCCAAGGAAGTGGGAGGATTGACGATACTGGATATTATAAGTAGTCGATCATTTTGGTCTTCGTGCATCTTGATTATCCAATTAACTAGTCCACTTTTGCGGCTTCTAGGAATAGTTGGCAGTGAAAAGAGGGCTGCAATGGGATATGTTTTTGCAGGAATATATAGAGCTAAAGAGACAATTAAAAAAGAACTTGTTAAGAGAGAGGATTATATGGTTTACTGGAACATTATAGATCACAGGTGGGGACAGCAACATCATCCTCCTCTTCATGCTGCAGGTTTCTTTTTAAATCCCAAGTTCTACTACAGCATAGAAGGAGATAAGCATAATCATGTTATATCAAAGTTGTTTGATTGCATAGAGAGGTTGGTTTCCAGCACAGAACTGCAGGATAAGATTGTGAAAGAATTAAATGTATACAAGAGTGCTGTGGGTGATCTTGGAAGAAAGATTGCTGTTAGAGCCAGAGAAACTTTGCTTCCAGGTGCGTGGCTGTCATTAGATTGATTGTTGGTTCAGGCGCCATATGTACTCTAGTCCTTCAAGTTTTCATGAGAATGTTAGTTGTTAAAATATACGGCAGACATGCCAAACGGAAGTCAACAACCATGTGCACCAGTAAGAATTCCTGGGAAAAGATTCCAACAATGGGAAGCATGTATTAAGTTGTTGATATGTTGTATGTAGGACACAAAAGAATGCCAATTAAAAGATCCTTTTTGTTGCAAAATGAGAGGTAATTCATGAGAAATCATGATAGGCATAAATTTGGCTTGCATAATGTATAAGATACGAGAAACATCTATTTATGTTCTACTAAGAGATCTTTTCCTTTATGCCATTGATTGTATGCTCTAATAACTCAAGCCTGTATTTTCAGATGAATGGTGGAATACATATGGTGGAGGTTGCCCAAATTTGGCACTTCTAGCTATTCGTATACTCAGTCAAACATGCAGTTCCATCAGTTGTAAGCGCAGTCTTATACCTTTTGAGAAGTTATCTGACACTAGAAACTTCCTCCAGAGGCAGCGATTAAGTGATCTTATCTTTGTCCAGTACAATTTACGTATTAGACAAACGTAAGTGGTGTATAATCTTCTTTACAATGAAGTCCGAAGGGAGAGGCAGTAAGTCTTATCCTTTTGCAAACTGGCTTTTATTAGGGTTGATCGGAGCAAAAGTCAGATACCAATGAATTTTGATGAAGTTAATTCTCTGGAAGACTGGATTGTTCCAAATGAGCTTTGTTTAGAAGACTCTGGGAATTCAGATTGGACATCACTTTTTCATGCTACTGTCAACTCAATGCCAATGCAGTCTTCAACTGATGAAACTGAGAATTTGGATGCCGGTAATTGTAGTTCTTGTTTTTTGAAAATCTCAACCGAATCAAACATGCCTATTATTTACACTAAACTCAGTGGTAACTGTGCAGGTTTTGATGACTTCGAGATTTTTAATGGGTTGAAGGAAGTTAAGTGGGGGAATGATGATGAAAATGTAGGCTACTAATTCAATGGAGCGTGGATATATAAAGATAATGTTTTGTGCATTGTCTTGTCGAGGAAGGTAATGTAACTAAACTATCTCGATCCGAAGATACTACCTGGACTGTTTCATCGTCATTTATGTTCACTAAGGAAGTTGGAATAGGTGTGAAAATCAGCACTTACCTGATGTTGATATTTAGGAGAAACTCCACAAATTCGATAAGATCTGAAATTATAGGATTGGACTTCCTAATGCTGATTATCCCTTTTCTTGTTTGAAGAAGTGAAATTTCCTTCTGTTTTGCACAAGAGCTGAGGAACCAAAAAGAACATGTAATTATTCAGAATCATCCTTACAACTAGCATTTTAAAATTATCTAGTATCATCAATCAAGCCACAATTCTTATTCTTAGCATTTGATGAATATGAAGCCAGATTCCACTAAAAGGTAAATAAATATACAAGAAAAGTTGGTCCAACTTACTTGAATGTTGACACTGGGTATCTGTAAGATTTTTATCTGTAGGCAATGTATTTCAACGATATACATTTCCCGTTGCCCTTTTTTACAGTTTCCCTTTTGATAAATGGCCATCTTCTTGCTTTTTCAGATCAGCTGCTTTAGTGTTGGCCCTATCTTGAAATGGAGAAGAGTACATAACGTGATAATCACAGACCCACCCTTCAGTTGTATGGAATTTGTGCACAACTTTCCGTTCTAGTTTGCAGGAAAATTTCATTTGCATGAGTTAATAGTTTGATTATTATAAATACATTTAATTTCCTACAATTCCCTGAGCTGATGGTAGTCCAAGTGAAATACTTCTGGTTAGTGATATAAACCTGCAGAACTTGTTTGCAGAGCCATTTATATACTTTGACTGAAAGGTTTTAGGTATGTTAGACCTTATTGCAGAACTTGTTTGCAGAGCCATTTATATATTTTGACTGAAAGGTTTTAGGTATGTTAGACCTTATTGGCACGAACATTCGTGGAAGCTCAACGTGCGATATGGAGAGCTAGTTTAGGGTTAGAAATGTTTGTTAATCCAAGATTTTGGAGTTTCGACATCAGAGGGAAATGGTGAATGGTGTAACTCTATCCAAGTTCTCACTCTTGGGAAACTATTTCCGTAGGACCAGAAAACTGAAGATCAGCGTAAGGTTAGACACTGGTTTCATTTCATCTGTTTATAGCTTACACTTTCCTCGTTGACAAAAATAAAATTGAAAAATGCTAGAGCTTTTAGTTGTATCTCTTAGTTTTGATTTCTGTTACTGTTTGCCTGAAATTTATCAAATTAGGATGCTTTTGGCTACAATTGTTGAATTTATGCCAATTGGTTACGTGTTTTTTGCTTGGGAGATGTGTTTCGATTACATTTCCCACATATCTGGGCTCAAGCCTCCATTATTCATGAGATTGTTCATAAGCAGGAAGAGTAGCTAAGGAAGGAGCTTTCAACACTTTGCAATCCAATCAAGAAAATTCAATGCAAATTTCACGTGAATCCGACATCTTTGGCTATGCAGTCAGGTGAGGGATAGGTATGAAGACAATACTCCCTGACCAAACACTAAAGACCTAAGCTTGGCAACATTCAAATAGAATTCTGTGCATAAACTTGTATAAAAAACATGGCATCTGAAAAACAATATTGAAAAGAATTGTTCACTATACTGGCAAACTAAAAAATCCACAGCCCCCTGATCAATACCTCTTCCCGAGGATTACACCAACGATGATAGATGTGAAAGCCACTCCCAAGATGAACTTAAATGTCATAGCAGGTGAAGTTTCTACCGTTTGCACCTGAGAAGAAGTTTGTGCGGATTCAGCTTCTAATTTTTTCTTGGTCTTTCTTTTGTTTGGAGTAGAAATAGTTGATCCAATGTCTCTGGATTTGACCTCTATTTCATCCTTATGCTCCGCTGTATTGCCCCCATCACCCTGCAACATTGTTTATCATCGTAAACAAGAGTTTGACATCATAGCTTACCTACTTCCAAATCCATACGTAGATGCATTTTCATTTTATGCTTATATAGATTGATAAACGCATGCAAGTAGTCTTATGACATTATCAGAAGGCAAATATCTGTCACGAGACCTTTTCTCTGGCTTAAAAGAATAATGAGTTGCTATGGAGTCGGGGGATGAATGTAAACTGACCTTCAGTAATTTAGCATCAGCCAGCTGCAACTTATTTCCAAGCTTCTTGACCTGCTTATCCAGAAGCATGACTTCCTTGTTTTTAGCATCAAGGTCTTCAAGGGATTTCTTCAGAGCTGCTTCTCTTTCTAACTCTTTCTGAGAATTCGCTTCCTATTTGATTGGAAATCAAAGAAAAGATCCAGGGGTTCATTGATAAAGAAATATAAATCAACATTTGCGATTTGATTTCCCATACCATGCTATGCAAAAATAAAGAAATATTACTTTACTTTCCTTTTAGTGTAAAAATCTCCTCTCTAAATCAAGCATAAAACCTCACCATTTGTTCATGAAGCTCCTTGAGACGGGCTTGCAAGGTTGACTTCTCAGCAATCTGTGCCTCGAGACTCTCAATTTCAACTTTCAACGCATCTTCATTTGCCTTCTGTTCTTTCAGTTGTTCTTTAAGCTGGACTATCACTGATTGAAGCTCCTTCTTTGCATTTTGATATGTTTCAGTGAGTATGTTGTTCTCATCCGTGACTGAAGAAATCTGCAGCAAGGCAGTTTATTTTGTCAGATGAGAAAATTGTGACATAATAAATGACAACGAAAAGATTATTACAAACCTGAGACTTTAGTTTAAGCTCTTCATCTGTAAGCTGGTTTGTTAAATCTTCTATGGCCTTCTTTGAAGTTTGAAGCTGTTCAACTACCTCACCCTTTTCACAAAGGGCTGTAGAGAGCTTCATTTCTAGATCACTTAGTTTTGACTCGTATGAAGCCAGATCCTGAATGAGCATCAAGTTTGCCTCAGCTAAGCCACCACTCTCCTTTCCAAAGTGACCAGATTTGGTTTGCATCTCTTCAACAATGCTCTCTAGATGTTTTAATTTCAGTAGGGTCTCATCCAGCTCAAGTTTTCGACTATCAGCAATTGCAGATGCCTCATGAGTCTGTTCTTCATACAACTTTATTTGGCCTTCAAGTGCGTTTATCTTCTCATTCAAATATTCTACTTCTTCATCTTTCTGAGCGAGTTTTTGAATGGTCTCTTGTAAATGTGTTTCCACATGCCTCATCTGAGCCTTGGTTGCAGAATGAAGTTCTATTGCTCGTGTGTGCTTATCTGTTATATCTGATATGGCGTTCATGTGAGAAGCAATTTGGTGAGCTGTGGTTTCCTTTTCCCAAAAGGTAGAATTTAACAATTCCTCAAGTTCATCAATCTTCATTTTAAGTTGATTGTTTGTCTCGAGCAATAGTTCATTCTCTGAGGAAGTGTTAGAAGCCTTATTTTTGGTTTCCAAGATCTGACTTTTGAGCTGTTCATTGGAGGTTTCTGAAGACGCTATTTTCATGAACGACAAGTCCAGAACTTCCTTCAATGATGCATTCTTTCCGGCTACTTCAGCCATCTGCTCTTCTAATGACTTAACTTGGTCGTCAAGCATCTTTAGTTTCTCAGCCTGGGATTTTGCCTCAACATCCTTTTCGTTGAGTTTTGCTTGGGCTTCTTGAAGCTCGATACCAAAATCTCTTGTTAGTGATTCGTGTAATGTTTCGACCTCTGATTTGCTTGCAGTGGCATGCTCTGATAACTTCTCTTGTTGTTCAAGTTGTTCCTCAGAAATCTTGAGCTTCAGCAGCTGATTAGTCTCTCTGGTTTCAGTAGCCTTGAGACCATTTTCTACCTGCTCTAACTTCTCTTGGACAACAGTTAATTCATTGCGCAAGATCTCCACATTATTCTCAGCTTCAACCAGCTTCAAGCTTGAATTGATTGACACTACTAATAACCTTTTCTTTTCATCAGTCAGTGAATTCAAGCATTCAGTTAAGTCCCTTTCCTTATCATTTGCCACTAGCAGTGCGGTTTCAAGGTTTGATGCTCTCAATTGGAATGCCTCAAGTTCAGATGTGATTTCAGATACTTTCTCAGCGTATTTCTTGCAATCTACTTCTGCATCCAAACATTTTCTTTCCAGTGTACTGATCTGCTCCTCAAGTTCTTGAATTCTGTATTTCTCTGCTTCAAGTAACAACTCCAACTCATTCACCTTTTTTCCAGCGTCCTCTGCTTTGGAATGAGAACTTTGGAACAAATCCTCAAGTTCCAAGCTGCGCTGATGATTCATGTTTGCTCGGTTCTCATGATTGGCACATTTATCCACCGATATCTTCAACTCATTCTCCAACTCTGAGTTGCGCAACTTTGACTCATTCAAGGCATATTCAAGATTACTTATCTTTTCCTTGTATCCCTGCATGTCACCAATCAACTGATTCTTTTCATCCTCCACCTGTTTCAGTGCAGCACTAAGTTCATATGCCTTTTCTGAGAATTCTCTCACCTCTCTCTCACCGTCACTGCTTTTTAGTTCGACCAAATTTAACTGTTGCTCAAGCTCCAGAATTCTCTGCTCTGCTACAATATAGCAAGATTCAAGCTCTCTTAACTGTGAGTTTGCCTGTTCTGCTGATTCATTTGAAACCTTCATTAAATCCTCAAGCTCCAGGTTCCTTTGGGTGGCTGTTGTGGCTGCAACTCCAGATTCATTATGGAGATCTTCCAGAGACTTCAATTTCTGTTCAAGCTCTACATTGTTAGATAAAGCTTGGGACAAAAGAGAATCGGCTTTGTTGAAATTCTCATCTGAAACCTTCAACTTTTCCTCAAGTTCTTGGCACTGCTTCTTCAACTTTGCTGCATTGTTAGTGAGATCAGCCACAGCAGCTTCAAGAGCTTCTTTTTCTTTAACTATTGTGGCCAGTTCGTCCAGTACAGTTGAGACCTGTGCTTCCTGGGATTTTGCACCAGCTTCAACCAATTCCCTTGCATTGACTTCTGCCTCCAACTTCAACTTTGTGTAGTCCAACTCAGAGGCCTTTGCTTGTAGATCTTCTTTAGTTGCAGTAAGTAAACTCTGAAGTGCTGAGAGCTCATCCTTCACCTGAGATTCTGAAGCTTTCTTTAGGTCCAATTCCTGGGTCAATTCATTTACAAGAGCTTCCTTTAAAGAGTGCGTTTGTTCTACATCTAGAAGTTGCGCTCTTGAAAGTGCCAACTCTTCTTTAGCTGCTGAAAGTTCTGTTGTTGTGCTCTTAAGTGCTGCTTCAACTTTCTGGTTTTCTGTAATCTTCTCATACAGGGCCTTGACTTCCTCCTGGAGCGAAGTCATCTGATCTTCCATTTCTTTAGCACTCAGTTTTGTTACCTCAAGCAGCCTCTCCAACTCCAAGGCTCTCTGCATCTCAGATTCAGCATGCGAACCACTTTGCTTATGCAGTTCCTCAAATTTCTTTGTCTCACCAACAGAAACTTGTAGCTCATTTTCCAATTCCTGCATCTTTTTCCTCGAGTTTTCAAGCTCAAGGCTAAGACCTCCAAATGCTTCTTTGACCTCAATCAACTCCTTGTGCTTGTCTGCTTGAGCTTGTATTGCGTCTTGCAAGTTGTTGAGATGTGAACTATATTTTTGTTCAGTTTCAATTATCTGCTCTTGCAATTTCCTGTGACTGAGTTCAAGCTCCTCATAACTTTTTTCACTTTCCTCCAATTTCTCCTTTGCTAGTAAGACCTCATCCTTTATCTTGGTGTTCTCAGATTCAGAATGTTTTAATTCCCCTGTTACTCTTTCCAATTCAAGCTCTAGTTCCTTTATCTTCTCTTGAGCTTCTAGCAAGTCCCTGTCAAAACTTAGGATTCTTTCAACCACAGATGACTTTTTATCCTCTGCAAATGTGGATTCTTCTTTGTGTGATCCATCTTTCACATCAAGTGATTCCTTCTCCACTTTTATGAACTCCCCATCAGTTTCATCATCATCTTTCTTTCCTCCTTTTTGAACCGGTGGCAAGTCCCCGTTTGCTCCCTGTATTAACAGCATAGCACAAGATGTCACTAAGACGAAGTACAAGTGATTTTCTTCAGCCTAAACATTTCTTTACCATCTTATAACAAATTCTTGTAGCAGATAAAGGTCATAAGTAATGAAAGTTTCTCCTATAAATCTAAAATTAACAGCAGTCAGTGTAGCAGAAAAGAAACTTGAATGAGCAAAAGATGCTTCAAAGAATAAAGGAATGATTGCACTATAAATGTTTATGTAAAGAGTAATGATTAAATTGGTACAAGTTTGACAAGATTGCAGCTAATATGCAGCCTTTCATAACAAACTTCAAATTTAGATTAAGGTTACTTCCTGTAAAAGGAAATTTCATACAATTGACGCCTAATCACACAAAGACCGAATCAGATATCTTGTCAAAGCATTTACCTCGATAGGATTATCTTTGTCCCTGATCTCAGCCTTCACCGGAACTTCTGGACTCACAAGGGTCTCTTCCTCCATAATTTAACTAGGCTGCCGCTCACAAGATTTTTCCTTCTGTAATTGTTAAATTCACAGCTTAGTTAGGGCCATTGTAAGCTCAAAACGCTGCAAGTAACTGGTATCTGCTCATACGTTTACATGAAACAGTTGTTATCAAGGAAAAAATGCAAGAACATTATATTAATGATATGATCGAACATAACAGGAGTTTCCAATCTCTAACAAGCATTTTGATGTCTTACGGAAATCCTTGTACTAGGCTGCAGACACTAACGTTTGGTTCATACCGGGATCCTACCTTACCACAATATTTTCATATTGTAATTGATTTCAAAGACTTGTTACTCACCAATACTACATTTCTTTTTATGAAAAGTGAATTCATGACAGAAAACAATATAAAAGGGTAAGAGAACCAGAATAGCTGATGTCAAGACGCTATCTTTGACGAGGATGCCAAAGTAAAAAGCACTTTGACTGTGAACCAAGGGGGGGCAATCTACCACAGAGTCATATTATAAACAAACAACTTTATTAATTTATATATTTTATTAATAAAGAAGTAGTCTTTTTAGTAAACCTATAAATATTCTAAGATCCCCACATTTGCAACAACATAACAGCCTGCGTCTTTTATCTTTTATCTGTCGTCCCTAGGAAAAAGTGCACCCTTTCTTTTACTTTCCTGACCTGGACAACAGTATCCACCATTTTTACCCTTTTCCTTCTTAGTTAAAACCTCGACCAAAAGTTGATATCTCATAAATTGTTACATTGATCATTAAAATGCCGCTGAAACTCAAAGACCTATGACAGGAAAAAAGAAGAATAAGATTACAAGCACGGGCATGGCAACACAAAAGTAATGAAATTGCAACGTAATGATGGTCTCATGAGAACTTGATCATAATTCATATGCTCTAGTGCTATCCAGAACCACATTAGCACTTGTGGGGATCATAGTACACTCATTATGGTTTACAGATATATAAGGGTAAGAAGCTAAGGAGGACGGCAAAACCCTTAAAAAAGTATAAACACAACATAAAAAAATATTAATTAAATGAATCTAACTATTGAAAGAAAACATTCCAAGATCACCAAAGCTACTGTCCCTGATCTACCATATGATGGTGTCATGTGAGACCACTAACCTTGTGGGTCCTAAGAATTCTTTGTTTTTTACTTTTGTTCCTTCTTTTCTTTTTGAGTGAAAGTTGACATAAACCAAAGAGTACACACTGTTCATTATACATCATTACTCATCTGGACAGCCTAGAGGTGATCTCGTTCATTAAACAAAACACACAAACAAAATTGCCTCCTCCAAAAAAGAACACTTAATTCCAAATGAAACTCTTCCACTGAATATATCTTCTAATATATATAACCAAAAACAGAAGGCATTGTTTGAGTTGAATCCTACTACAAGAGGCAACACATCTCAATCTCCATCTTCTTTTCTTGCTTATTTGTATTTGATTTCTGAATATCAACAATTACACCTTCTCTATGCCGAATTCGTTTATCAACTTGCTGCTTTAAGTCGAGTCGTTTAATCACAAACAAAAACGTCCCCTTAAAAACTATTCATGAAGTTGTCCACTCAGCAAATCTGTATTACATATTACTCGTGAAAATGCTCATACACCTTATAGTTTAAAGATATTTTTTGCAAGTCAAATGGCAATAGCAATATGAATCTACTCTGAATTTTCAGATTAACATTCCTCAACGAGTGTCAAAATTAAAAGTAGAGTCATTATTTGCTATGATAATAATGACGACCATACTACTAGTAAGTGGAAAAACATAAAGGCAGAGATATGTCATTCTCGTTCTTATAAAACATATTCTTATAATAGTTTGCAAAAAACGAGGACAAATTGGTTAGACAGAAGAAATGCCAAGGAAATAAAACAAAACAACGATTCTGTAGGCTATATTCACTCTCGTCTTAGCCTTTTGTTCTCTGCTACTTCGAAGCCGCTTTAGAGGAAACAAAAACTATTAGCTAAACGACATCCTAGGAGTGGAAGAACCAAAAAGTTCGTCTTAGATAGCAACACTTAATAAATCAGGTCAAACTACATATCCCATACGTTACTTTTTTATCCCCAGGATGATCTTGTAAGTACCTTCCAAGGATTTATTTCCTTCACCTAAGCCCTCATCAAATAAAATTAAAAAGAATTAAGGAAGAAAGATTTTTATTACAGGTTTTTTTTGAGCTAGAAGAGAGAAAGTTACACTAATGATCAGAGAACAAAGAGTGATCAAAGAGGTAGTGACAGAGGAGGTGACGAAAAAAGTAGCTGTTTTTGGCCTTTCTGTCATTTTCTTTCTGACATGATTTTCTGGGAGACTCAAAAGAAAAGAATGAGCTGATACTATAATCAGATTGCAGAGGACCTCCCGATCAGGCAACTCAGCAGAAGAAAACAACTGAATACTGCATAAACTCACCGAATCTAAACAGTTCAAAAGCAACGTAGAAATAAAATTAAAGAGAAGGGAGAAGATTAAAAAATAAGATAAAATTGTTCACAAAGCAGCTAAATCACTAACTTCTTGATGATCAGTAATCCCGATCATCATCATCATCATCATATAAGGATCATTAAAAGAAAGTGATCAGCCAAAACAAAACCAAGGTAGCGCATTTGACAATCATTTCTAAATCAACAGATATAGCTAACATAAAACAAAAGAGAAGTGATGGCAGAAGCAGTAAGCAGAAAGCAGAAATGGAGAACAAAAGATTCAATCTTGCGACTGTACACACATCAAACAACCAAACAAACAAAAACCCAGAAAAGAAAAACGAAGAAAAGAATGGGATGAGATCACTTGCCAGAGAGAGACGGAAAATGGGTTTCCTTTGGTGTGAAGAAAATTTCCTTAAATATATGAGAAGAAATGGAATGGAAATCAAATGAGTTATTGTGAGATGAAGCTCAGAAGTTATTATTATTATTTTTTGAAAAAGAGATGAAGCTGAGAAATTGTAAGTGAGAAGAGAGGGAGAACCTTTAGAATATAAAGCTGGACAAGGTGAGGACTGAGGAGTGGAGTCCACTTAGTATAGTAGGTTGGTCCCCTGTAGCAGCATGCTAGTCTTTGATTGGTTGGCTTTAAACATTGCCGCCTTTTGATGTACTTCAGGTTTTTGCCTTGGCTATACATATTAACATAATCCAATTATTTCCTTTTTCTGACTAATTAAATGAATTTTTATTTCAGTTATATGGTTTTATATATTTTATCTGTAATTTTAGTCTATGTTGATTATTATACTTAGAATCGAATTAATTGTGATTATTTATATATATAAATTGTTATTTAATTTTAAATTATTAATTTATTGAATAATATATAAAATATATAATTTTTGATTTAAATATAAATATAGTACTCACTTTTAAATTATTAAATAATTTTTTAAATAAAATTTTTATAAAATATTATATATAATAAAAAATTTATATTATTTTTAAATAATTAGTCATATATAATAATAATCAAATAATGCTTAATTACCTACAAACGTCCTGATGAAGAACACTTTCAACCATTTACGATAGTAAAACAATAACAACATATTATTTTTCTACATTCATTAAGTTAAGAGTTTTCTAAAATAATGTAGTTTTAGATGATCCAATTTTTTAATTTTAAAATTAAAATAATATCATTTTGAGATTTTTTTAAAAATAAAATTAATTTATAACATTTATATTGTAGGCTTCTAGCTGACTTTTTAAATTCAAGTTGAACTCAGAATTCAATTTAACTAAATATAATTCGTTAATTTTATATTAAATCGAGTTAAGCTTTGAATCTGATTGAGTTTTGGACTTGTTATCAACTCTAATCTAGGTTGATATTTGTTATCTTGAGATTTCAAGAGATCAGTGAGTTAGAATATGAGGTTAAATTACGGATATTCTTAATAAAATATTTTACCTCCAATGCAATGCAATAATCAATATTACCATTAATGTCTCCGAGGTAAGTTTGGTCGGAGGTTTATTAATGGAATTGAATGGAATGTAGCATTATTCCATTGTTTAATAGGAGGGTTTATAATAAAATAAAATGTGATGAGATGGAAGAGTAGAGTTTCATATTACATCTCATTTTATTCTAAAGAATAAAAATAAAAAACCTCCGACTTGGAAAGTTTACGATGAAATGTAAAATGATAAACAATTTTACACTATATTACATTATAAACCTTTCACCCAAACAACATTTTACTATATTACATTAAAAACCTTTCCATCTATTTCAAACAACAATTTTCTAATATTACATCCATTTACATTCCATTCAATTATAAATCATTCCATTTTATTCGATTTCATTATAAATTTTACGTTCAACTAAACATAGCCTTAATTGAAAGAGAGTAGAATTTCATAAAACTCTCTTGGATTAATGTATTCTCAAATGCATTTAATTGTCGTCAAAGTCCTTTAAGTTTTTTAATGTATATAAAATAATTTGGAGAATTTGGAAAAAGGAGATACTAATACGCCTTCAGATCCTCTGGCACAGGCTAGGTACAAAGTACCTGGGCTAAAGGATCAGCTCCCTGCTAATACTTGATGAGATTACGAAATGGAAAAGGTATTTGGGGTCTAAGCCGACCAAACCACCCATTCCTATGATGGCTCTTGTCTCTTTGTTTCTCTTATCAGGACATTTCCTCTTCCTTTCTTCTTTTCTCTTCTTTTCTTTACGTTTGTTACTTGTACACCTTCTTGGCCTAACCACACTTTGTGTACATTCTCCAATTCAGGGTTTCTAAGTATACCTCTTCTCACTTCAGTGGATATATAAGACTATATAGGTTCTTATGGTCTCTCTATATTTTATTATAAGACTACTTATATATAATTATCGTTTAATGATAATTAATAATAATAATTACATAATTTTTAATTATTTATAATATTAATAATTATCAACATTTAGCAATCTTCAATTACGATTTTTTACTTTTAATAAATCTTATAATTTTATAAGCTTTTACATGTGTTGTGAATTCTTATTTTATGATCTAAATGCATTTATCTTGCATTGCATTTAGTGCTTGTAAGAGATTTTAAGCCTTTTTGTGCATCTTAATTTTGTAAACTATAATCACTTTTGCCTTTTGAAGTATATTCAAAGCTAGAATTACCATAACTCAGTATCTTGAAGATCAAATTGGTATGTAAATCATAGACATGAAAGTCATACATAAATGCTTCAAACGCAGTTGCATCAACTTCTAAATAAGAAGTTATTGATAGATTAACACACATTAAAATGGAATTCAACAGAAAGAAATAAGATAAAAAATCGTCAAGAGGGACTAGGTAGAGAAGACTAAACTCTTCGGGGCTTGGCAGAAGGTACTCTGATTTATTGCTTTTGGGAAAAATAGAAGGACCGGAATGTGCATGTCCTGCTGACTGACTCCAAAGTTAACACCGTTTTGACTAGTCGATGGTGGACTTTCAGGGGTTTCAAATTAAGCTCAAGAAATGGTCAAGTTCATCAGCTAGCTAATCCTCTTCATGTGGGCACCAGGGTCTTCACATCAAGGTTCACATTCCTGACTATTTCTCCTTAGTGCAAGTGCAAGACACCGTTGCAAGTTTTGCGTGTATTAGTGATTGCATTAAATAAGGATAGAAATCTAGTTGGTCCCGAAAGATATTGCTTCAATGTCAAGATGTCATTCGTTTGGTTCTTATGTGCACAGAAAAGAAAATTTCTTGTATTGCAATGTTGATTATTTGAAAGAAATATCAGAAGCAAGTTGAAGCTTGACGTGAAGAAGGCTTCTTCAATAATTCAACATACAGTTAAGGATTGCACCTTATAAGAAGCTTGCTCTCTTTCATGGACAAATACATACTAACTTCACAGATAAATTAATACTACCTTAAAATTTAGGTAATGATATATAAAATCCAAGATGTCAACTGCAAAAAAACTCTTTGGAGAGTCTCCTGTCACTTGAAATATTATTTGAAAACAATTTGCCTTTTCACTCTTTATACATGCAAGTTTATAAGGAGAATTCACAGTTTATGCCAAACTTATATCACTGCCTGTTCGAACCTAGGGAAATGAGAATAATATCTCTTGTTAATTACCTGAATTCTTTTTTATGGCAACTCCCCTCTCTCTTTTTATATGTAGTTGTCATGCTTTTATTTCTTAAACTAATTAAACTTATCTAGTTATAATAAAATTAGGAGGGCAATTTTTCTTAATATAAAAATTGCAGTATCTTATGTAGTTG
>JANKOD010000003.1:2415979-2431666 GCA_026284645.1 Erythroxylum acuminatum
GCCACTCGATAGACAGCAATCACGGATTAACTAATCTATTCGGCAATTTATTATTAAGTCAATTAATTAACAGGCCTCATTAATCAACAAACTCAACAATAATAAATCGATCAAACGCAGAGATTAAATAAACATATTTAATTAAACGAAAATAATTAAAACCAAGGAGTCTCACAAACTACATGTATCAAACGTAAGGTACCCTGTCTAGATTAAAAACTTAGCCACACAATACTAGTCTCTATCAATTATAATTGAAATTGACAAATTAAAATTGAAATTCAATCTTCCCTAAAGATGTTGTCGCAGGTCTTCACTCTCTTTTCTGTTCTCCAAGTGTTGTCTCCTTCAAAAGTTGCCGAAATAAAATTGATTCCCTTCCAAAAGCACTGCTGTCGCAATCGGTGATAAATATAATTCCTAATCTCCTACCGCCGCCAACCCCTCTCTTGTGATTGTCAGTAAAAATCGAAAAAATGCCGTTCACTCACTGCTGTCGTCCTTTCTTATAATAATATCTCCTCCTTTTCAATGCCGGCACACTTCCCTATCAATTGTATTTCACTCAAATTCTTACTCTCGGTCCCGCCACTTTGCCGCCACTTTACCCCTTTCCAAAAGTTGCTGTAAACCCCTCTTTGTGTCTCCAATCCCCAGGTTAAAGTGGGCCCCCTTTGTTTTTAATTGTAATTCCTTTGCTTCCTCCTCCAAAGTTGCCATTCACGCATCCCCCTCCCTAGCCTAAGTTTTTGTTCCTTTTGTCTTAAATGGAGTGGGCCCATCACCATTCAATATGTTGCGTCTAAATGCTGGCCCATTTAATTTGCATGCTCTTGTTTTATTTCTCTGGCCATTTAATGTCCGCATGCCTCCAAAGACGCCTGTTAACACCATGCTTGATTAGACAATTAATTTGTCTTAAAACCCTCTTGCGTGCTCCCTTTTGTAAGCTGATTTTCGACACCTTCCAGCTGCCTTATTTAATTTGTTGGTTCAAATCTTTACTCATCTTTGTGGTTGTAGCTAATCAATTGGAAGTTCCAAATTAGCCAATTTCACTCTAAATTACGTCACTTTGTATGTCGGCACCTAAAACATGCAAAGACACAAATTACTGTGGAAACACAAGCAAAACATCACAAAAGTCTACCAAAAGAACATGAAACATAAAGAATTAGCATGACAAAATGCAAGTTATCAAGGGCAATAGAAAACACTTGTGTCACTCTACCTAACAAGTCTATTGTAACTGTGAATTTTGCTGGGGATGTTCAAGTCACTGCAGATATCATTCTTTATGATGTTCAATTTGTTCCTCAGTTCAAGTTTAATCCGTTGTCTGTTGGAAGTTTGACATCTTGTTCTAATTTGGTTTTGTTGTTCTCTAAAACACAATGCTTGATTCAGGATCAATGCAAGGTGGTTGGCAAGGGTGAGTTGAGGCATGGCTTATACATTCTGCAGACACATTTTGACAGTTCTATGTTTCATGTGAATTCTGTCTCTTTTGATTCTTGGCACTGTAGGCTTGGTCACCCTAGTGAAGCTGTTTTGAACATTTTAAAAAGTGTTGTTTCTATTCCTCCATGTAATAAGACTGCACCTTGTTGTGTATGTCCTCTTGCTAAGCAAAAGAGGTTACCTTTTGTTTCTTTGAATAAAATTGCGTCACAACCTTTTGCTCTTATTCATTGTGATATTTGGGGTCCTTATAAGCACAAAACATATGCTGGTCAGCAGTTGTTTCTCACCATTGTTGATGATTGTACTCGTGCAACATGGACTTTCTTGATGCAACACAAATCTGAGGTTCAGACGTTAATTCCCAATTTCATTTCTATGGTTAAGAGGCAATTTTTCAGAGATGTGAAAATGGTTCGGTCTGATAATGCCCCAGAGTTGGCTTTTACTGATTTGTTTGGAAAATTGGGTATTGTGCATCAGTTTTCTTGTGTTGAGACTCCTCAGCAGAACTCAGTGGTGGAAAGAAAACATCAACACTTGTTGTCTGTGGCTAGAGCTCTTTACTTCCAGTCCAAGGTTCCTATTAAGTTCTGGGGTGAATGTGTTCTTGCAGCTACACATTTGATTAATCTTTTGCCTGCAGCACCTTTGGGAAATAAGTCTCCTCATGAATTGTTGTTTGATGAAAAGCCTGACTATTTGCATCTCAGGACTTTTGGTTGCTTGTGCTTTGTTTCAACACTCAAGTCCAATAGAGATAAGTTCAGTGCTCGTGCATTTCCTGCTGTTTTCATGGGCTATCCTGCAGGTATGAAAGGCTATAAACTGTATGATATCACTAATCATAAGTTTGTCATATCTAGAAATGTTACCTTCCATGAACACATTTTTCCATTTCATACAATTGCCACTGATGTTCTTATAGATCCATTCCCTGATCTTGTGCTGCCTAAACCTGTTCATATTGTTCATGATGATTCTCCTGGTCATGCTGGTAATTTCATACCACATGATTCTCATTCCCTAAACTCTAATGACCACCAACCAAATTTCTCCTTACCTGAACCTTCTTCTTCAAATACATCACCCCACCACCCAAATTCACCAATTCATGAAATTCCCGTTCCTGACCTACTAGACCACCAACCAGCATTACCTCAGTTACGAAAATCATCTAGAATTCCTAAAAAACTTGTTTATCTACACGACTTTCATTGTAATGCTTCTATCAAGTATCCTATACAGAACCATCTCTCTGATGAATTGCTTTCCTCATCACATAGCAACTTCATTGCTAATATAACCTCTCATTATGAACCTGAATACTATCATCAAGCTGCAAAGTTTCCTGAGTGGTGTGCAGCAATGGATGATGAACTTCAGGCCATGGAAGCTTTGAAAACATGGTCTGTCGTCCCTTTACCTGCAGGAAAGAAAGCAATTGATTGTAAGTGGGTTTTTAAAGTGAAACATAAGGCAGATGGTACTATTGACAGGTACAAGGCCCGTTTAGTGGCTAAGGGATTTACACAGCTTGAGGGCATTGATTACAATGAAACCTTCTCACCTGTGGCTAAAATGACAACCTTTAAAGTCTTGTTGGCACTTGCAGCAGCCAAGAACTGGAATTTTTTACAGCTGGATGTTAATAATGCATTCCTTAATGGTATGCTTGATGAGGAAGTCTATATGAAATTACCTCCTGGATATAGAGGACAGCATCCAGGCATGGTTTGTAAGTTACACAAGTCAATCTATGGCTTGAAACAGGCTTCTAGGCAGTGGTACACAGTCTTTTCTGATGTGGTCATGAAGTTTGGTTTTGCTCAGTCTCCACATGACCATAGTCTTTTTACTAAAGGTTCAGGTGATACTTTTGTTGCTCTTTTGGTCTATGTAGATGATATAGTTCTTGCAGGGCAGAACTTGGATGGCTTACATTTGATCAAAGAGTGTTTGCAATCATCTTTCAAGCTAAAAGATCTCGGTCCTTTAAAGTACTTTCTTGGTTTTGAAATTGCACATTCTGCTTCTAGTATTTCAGTGTCACAAAGGAGGTATTGTCTTCAATTGTTGGAAGACACTGGTCAGTTGGGAGCTAAGCCAGCAGAGGTACCTATGATTCCTTCACAAAAGCTTAGTGCCAATGAAGGTGAACTGTTAGATGATCCCTTGGTTTACAGAAGATTAATAGGCCGACTTCTTTACTTGACTCATACCAGGCCTGATATCACACATTCCGTGCACTGCCTTAGTCAATTTGTTTCCTCTCCTCGACAACCTCACATGCAAGCTGCTTATCATCTTTTGGCATACTTGAAGAAAAATCCAGCTCTTGGATTGTTTTATCCATGTGATTCCAATCTGCATCTTACAGCATTTGTGGATTCAGATTATGCTTCATGTCCTGATACAAGAAGAAGTGTCTCAGGTTATTGTGTGTATCTAGGAGACTCTTTGATTTCTTAGAGGTCCAAGAAACAAGCAGTGGTTAGTTGTTCTTCTGTCAAAGCTGAGTACCAAGCTATGGCTGTTGTGACTTGTGAATTGGTCTGGCTTGCAGCCCTTCTTGATTCTTTCCTTGTCTCTCAACCCTCTGTCCGATTATTTTGTGACAATCAATCTGCCTTACTTATTGCCACTAATCCTGTTTTTCATGAAAAGACAAAACACATTGAAGTGGATTGTCATTTTGTGCGCGATAAGGTTCGAGATGGCTTTTTAAAATTGTTTCATATTCGTACATCGAACCAGTTGGCCGACATCTTCACCAAATCATTACATGCTCCAGCATTTTATCAATTCATTGCCAAGATGGGTCTTCTCAGCATACACGAAGCCCCATCTTGAGGGGGGTGTATTACTGCATATCTGTCTCATTAGTTTGTTTGTTGCTGTATCTAATTAGGTCCTTAAACTAATTTAGTTCCAATCCACGTGTTGCTCACGTGCTTGTAGTTTCCAGCTTGTATATAAACGCTTGTAAGTTGTTTCTTTGAATTAATGAGAATCTTTCAATAGTTCTTGCAAATCTTCTGATTGTGATAGAGCCTAAGGCTTTAATAGAACAGAACCTGAACCTTACCCAAAGCTTAATCAATTAGGGGCAGGATCATTGACTTTGAGACCGGCCAGAAAAATCTCGCCAACCCCATTAATATCTCATGTTTTAAATGTTCTCTGTTTCTCTCTCCCCGTTTGCGATATCTTTGCTGGAATGCTTTAGTTACAATAATGTACTTTTAGGATTTAGTTATTAGGGTCATCGTGAAAATGGATTCCCTCAAAGTTATCAATATTTTGTCTTCTTCAGGGACGGAGCTATGTTAATGGGGAGGGGGGCCATGGCCCCCCTTTCAAATATATATTTTTTTAAAATTACTTATATAATTAAAAATTTTTAAAATTACAAATATAAGTAGCCCCCTTTTAAAAAAAATCCCTACCTTTAAAAATCTCGGCCCCCCCTTTAGAGTTAAGTCTGGCTCCGTCCCTGCGTGAGTGGAACTTACTCATCTATATGAACCACTGCTCTCCCTAACCTAATCTTTATGAAAATAATCCCAACCTTCACGTCTAATTTATTAATTTTTAATATAGATAGAGTGTATAGTCCATTAATAAGAATTAGGCTTGGGTCAACTATTGTCAAATAATTGATATTTGGATAGTTGATTATTACCACTTATAAACCCTTTAACATCTTCATTTTTAGTCAATATGAAATACTCTAACATTCCCCCTCAAGTGCAACTAGGATTGAACATCCAGTTGCTACTTAAAATAAGCACAGTGGTAACTGGAACGGGCCGCTGAGACTGGACATTCAGACGGACAACTGAGAAATTAATAATCTGGACTAAACCTACTCTGATATTATATTAGAATTTTTAATATGGCAGATTGTAGAGCCTATTAATAAGAATTGGGCTTGGATTAACAATTGCCTAATAACTCGAAAACCAATTGATTAAACATGAAAATATTAAAGAGTTTATAAGTGGTAAGGGTCAACTATCCAAATAACTGGTCAACTGTCAAATAACTAGAACTAGTTATTTGGATAGTTGACCCTTACCACTTATAAACCTTTAATATTTTCATGTTTAGTCAATTAGTTTTAGAATGGAGCCTTACTTGGACTTGTGTGTGGTCTAACTTTTTAGTTATTTGGATTGTTGACCGTTATCACTTATAAACCTTTTAATATTTTTATGTTTAGTCAATTGGTTTTAGAATGGAACCTTACTTGGGCTTGTTTGTGATCTAACTTTCCTTCTCATATGGGCCCATAGGCTCATTGCTAATTTCACATAGTATCAGAGTAGGTTTGGTCCAGATTATTAATTTTTCGGTTGGCCGTCTGGATGTCCAGTCCCAGCGGCTCGGCTCGGTTACCACTGTGTTTATTTCAAGTGACAATTGGATATCCAATCCCAGTTGCACTTGAGGGAGAGTGTTGAGAATACCCACATGTGAGTGTCTCATATTGGAAAAAGAAAGAAAAGAAGACTAACATATAAGCCTAGTGGGTTACTCTACCTATTGCCAATTGGTTTTAGAATGGAACCTCACTTGGGCTTGTATGTGGTCTAACTTTCCTTCTCGTGTGTACCCATATTAAAAATTTAATATGGTATCAGATCAGGTTTGGTCTGAATTATTAATTTTTCGGTTGACCATCTGGATGTCTAGTCCCAACGGCCCGGTTCGGTTACCACTTTGTTTATTTCAAGTGACAACTGGATGCCCAGTCCCAATTGCACTTGAAGAGGAGTGTTAAAGTATCCCATATTGACTAAACACAAAAATATTAAATGGTTTATAAGTGATAAGGGTCAATTATCTAAATAATTAGTTCTAATTATTTGACAATAGATGACCTAAGCCTAATTCTTGTTAATAGGTTATAGACTATACCTATATTAAAAATTCTAATATAATTATATCAAGTTCTATGGTATAATATAAAACGGTCCCTACGTCTATGCCTAATAAAATGTATTCAATAGCGTAACAAACACCAAGTACATAGTGCCCGGAGAATTTCAAGCGAAATACCGATAACTACAAAATATCAATACAAGAATCGGCATAATAATTAATGTGTGCCGAAAACCAAAACCTATGTCTTTCAAATAACACTTTCCATGTAAAAAGTCACGTAGTGACTGTATATATTTGTAGTGATTAAGGTAAAGATCGGCCATAGGACCTAATGACTAGCTGAATGTCTTATTCAAGCAGCATTTATCAGTTCTTTTAGTTCAAAATAGTAATGCTGGATGTAGTTATATTGTCCTTACAAGCAATTTCAGTTGGATTAATTCATTAAATAGTTGTAGATAATTAAAATCCTACCACATCATTCACTAAGTATAGAGAATATTACTACTGTTCTTTGCAAGCCAAGATTCTCTGTCTATTTTACCTTGTTTCTATCCTGTCTCATGAATTTTAGTCATTTATTTATGTGGGTCTCATGTGAGTCTCGCGTGCATATATAAATGGTTGAGACTCATATGACAATATTATAGGGACAGAAGATCCTGTCCTTTCATTGCAATCAGTAGAGTCCAAGCGGAAGTACAAACTCTCAAAACCCATTAATTATGTTATCTCATTTTTATCTTCATTTATAACTCTTAAAGTATTGAACTTATAACCAGACTACGTACATATATAATTAAGTTATTAGCTCACTTCTATCTTCTCCTTGATTACTTCTTGCCTTCTATTGCTGCTGTGTATCTGGTTAATTTTTGACACATTTATGGATCTCTTAATTGCATGTATCCATCTCTCAATCCTCTTTTGCTCTCTTTTTCTTTTCATTTTCTATAAACATAGATCTTCAAACCACAAACAAGTCCCACCAGGGTCTAATACATGGCCGATCATTGGTGAAAATTTGGCGTTTCTAAAGGCTGCCCGACAAGGAAATCCTGAAGAGTTCATCAATGACAGGATGAGCAAGTACTCCTCGGAGGTGTTCAGAACCTCACTTCTCGGTCAGAACATAGCTGTATTGTGTGGTGTTTCCGGGAACAAGTTCATGTTCACAAATGAGAACAAGTATATCTCCGCAAACAGACCACTCGTGTTTTTGAAAACTTTACTCATTCCCGAGAATAACGCAAATGATCCATTGACATTTCGTGCAATGGTGACTCAGTTTCTCAAGCCCGAAGCTTCACGACACCATGTACCTATTATGGATTCCATGGCAAGGGAGCACTTGGAAAAAGTTTGGTGTCCACGCAACGAAATAAAGGCTTATCCAATCATAAAAATGTTCACATTTGGATTGTCTTCAAGATTGCTCATCAGTATTATAGACCCCAATCATGTGGCCAGATTATACAATGCCTTTGGTCTTTTAAGTGAAGGAGGGTCATCTGTGCCCGTTAACTTTCCAGGAACATAATATTACAGAGCTTGAAAGG
The DNA here is from genome assembly GCA_026284645.1 of Erythroxylum acuminatum. Lineage (NCBI taxonomy): Eukaryota > Viridiplantae > Streptophyta > Magnoliopsida > Malpighiales > Erythroxylaceae > Erythroxylum > Erythroxylum acuminatum. The sequence continues at coordinate 2,423,890 of JANKOD010000003.1, forward strand.
GAGGAAATCCATAGTTGAAGAGCTCATAAGCATCGTCAAGCAGAGGAAAGTCGAGCTATTGGACGCGATAGATACAACAAAAAGGGAATTTTTTGACTCTTATGCTTGTTGCGCCACAAAAAGAAATTAGGTCTCTTAGCGACCGAGAAATTGCTGAACGGATCCTCGGATTGTTTATCGCCAGTTATGATACCATAAGTACTACCTTATCTTCTGTCTTGAAATTTCTTGCAGAACATCATGATGTCTACGAGAAAGTCTTTAATGGTATGATTAAAATTATTACTCTATCACATTGAACTTCCATACAAAATGCATAATTTCTGTATTCAAAGCTCGTACTTTTAATGCATAACATGTAAATATGTATGTGTTTTTCTTTTTGTTTTGTTTGATAGAACAAATGGATATTGCTAAATCCAAGTGTGCCAAGGATTTGTTAACCTGGGAGAAGTTCAGAAGATGAAATACACATGGTGCGTTGCCTGGGAAGCAATGAGGTTGCTACCACCAGGGCAAGCTGAAGGATCGCAATATGCAGCGAAAATTTTATTTTATTTATAAATAATAATAAAAATAAAATCCATTTGATGGTGGTTGCTGTTTTGGTTTTATTAATTAACCAAAAGATATGACCAAATGAAAAGTAACGTAGTAGGTTTTTCTTTCAAGTTTTGAAAAACAAAAAGAAACGTTATATGACTTGGAAATAAAAGATACGTGCTTTGTGAATGATACGATACACAGGAGAGTTAAAAGAGAAAAAAGATTTTTGGTTGACATTACTGCAAACAAACAACAGAGAGTGTGTTTGAGAAACAGTAAAGAGATAACGCATGGGAAACATATAGATTTCTGTCTAATCCCACGCCTGCTATGACAATAGATTTCTATCAAAGCAAAAGTCTTTGTTTTAAGGATAAAAAAATAGAGAAGTCACATCACAGGGACTTGGCTCTCTTTGTTTTGTGCGGTGAGATACAGAGGGAAGAGTAACTCATACATATATATGCTTTGGGTTTTCTTTTTTCCTTTTGTAAGTAGAACAAGGATATTAAAGCAACGTACATATGAGTCTGGCTCTTTAGAAAACAGAGAAGAAAAAAAAACTTTGATTTTGTTTTCGGTATTGTTTACGAGAATAAAATCAAGACAAGAGAAAATAAATTATTTGAAGAAAGGTTCTTCAAATTTATCCATACCCATATCAAGCGTTGAAAGCGGGACATATTTTTCGGTGTGGAGCACATAGAGACTTCGTAATTTCGAAGTTCATATCGATTCAGTCTCACGAATTCCAGGTATTTATTTCTGACTGTTAAGATTTAAGTATGATACTTAAATGCAATATATCTATATGTGATTGCAAGTTGTATTTCCGCTGTGTGTTGCGATCCTACAATATTATCACCAATGTTATGGTCAGGTATAAAATCCCTTTGTGCATTATTTATGATATCTAATAGTATCACTTTGAGACGCTCCACGAGTAGCTTCGATATAACCTTATAGATGGTGTTAATGATGAAGAAATATTGATTGATCTATTTAACAATACGAAGACTAGAGATTACATATGTAGTTTTCTACACTTATTTATACAATAATCAAGATCTAATCTTAATTTTGCACATCTCCTTTCAGATATATAAGAAAGCCCCTGTCCAGGGGTTATTTTCCATCTCATTGACAATTGAAATTAAGTAGCTATTCTGATGTAGATTATGCTGATCTACTCAAGGATTGATAAAATGTTATTATGTATTCTTTGAAGAAGTTCTCACGCCTTGCAATGCAAAAGGCCAGTTTTCATGTAAATGTCATCAGCAAAAGTTGGATATGAAAAGAATAAATATATATAATAAATTTTTTCATAATTCCTAAAAATTAAGGTTATTTTTCATTTTATAACATGATCAATCTATAAATACAATAAGTATGAATCATTAATAGTAACTTATTATAATGATTAATATTCTTTTTTTTATAGTTCCCCTCAAATTCACATATTATGTGAAAATCACTACAATCATGTAAGTATTAGGCTTCTAATAGTTTCTACATAAATGAATCGAGATAACTCTACAAGTAGTGTAGAAAGGAGAGTATTACTCTTATTTATAATAAAGTTTGGGCCTTCTAGTAATTAAACTAAATCATAATTATAATTTCAATCAGACTTTATTATTATAAATAATTCTAATTGAATACTAATTATGTTTAAATAAAATCTAATATTTAATATTGTTCTTTATTATCAAATATCATATATTTGACCTTAAAGTTTATCAACTTTAAAATCAGGTTCAATTTAATTAAATCACATTTTCTCTCTTTAATCGTTCTTTATATGTATCTCATTAAATTTCTAATATGTTAACAATTTATAGTAAGTGTAATCCTAAATCATATTTAAGATTAGATAAATTAAACTCCTTTAGTTTATCTTTAATTATTTAATTAAATAATTTATATTCATATATTAAGATTGGCATTAAATAACACATAATAATTACCCAAATATTAGAAATATCAAAGTGGTTTGACTATCCTTTTTGTATATTATATATAATTCAATCACTTCATCATATAGTATTTAAGTGAGTCATATAGTATGAAATTAAAATCTACTTTATTTAATTTTAATCATATTAGTTCTTTAACATTAGCAATTGATTCTTTTAATGGCATTTAAAAACTTTAAAATCCCATTCTGACTTAATTAAGGATTTTTCAAATAAATGCTAATCGAGAATGATAAAATATTTGCCTAATTATTTTAAGGTGACAAACCATATATTGATCACTCATCTACCTCTATCAATTTAATTTCATGTCCAATAAATACGAATCAAATTACCTTTAACTTTGAAAAGTACTAAGTAGTATCAAAACATAATAATCTTTGTACGAGATATCGAACCAAATGATTACTTATATAATTATGATAATAAGCATTTCAATGTTCCATATGAAATTCTCTTGTCAGGTTAGTTCAATAAACTTGTTATTTAATATGCACTTACGTTTATTTAAGTATCTCTACACTTTTGTCTATAAGATCATTACTTTTATGAGACTTATGTGTTAATTACCATAAACTTACCAAATTGTTATGTGATAATCAAGTAACTATGTATATTACTGCAAATCTAATATATTACAAGTGAATAAAACACGTTGAGTTGGATTGTCACACTGCATATAAACAAATTCAAAGAAAAGAAATAAAGACAATCTATGCTCAAATGGAAAAGCAAGTTGTTGATATATCCAATGGGATAAGTACTTTTCAGTTACATTAATGGTCTTGGATTGCATAAAAATATTTTAAATATAATGAATGAATTGCTTATTTTGATGAATTATTTTGACGAATGATTATGGCAAATTCATATAAGGGAACTACAAAATAAATACAAAAATAAGTAAATATAGTAAGAAAAGAGAAGCATATCAATTATGTATGTTCGTTTGGGTTAATAGGAGCCCTCACATATCTTTCTTTCCTAACATAAAAATAAATTCTTTTAAAATCTTCTTTATCACAAGTAAAAATAAACTTTAAACATTTCGATTGCTCTCTCAATTGATATCTCAATCATTTAAATACAACTCAAGAACTCATATCTTCATCAACAATGTATTAAAGGCTCATATCATACTTATACACATATGAATATAATATCTTTAGTTAAGGATATATTTGGTTAGATGTAAGGTTTTAATGGAATTGAATTGAATGAAATGTAAATAGATATAATATAATATAATGAAATGTTGTTTGGAAGATGGATGGAATGTAATATAATGTATGTATAATAATAATGAATGACTATTCTACCCTTGATAGAACAAAACATATGTTAATAGATATAAAACATATAGTTGAGGGTATAATTGATATTATAAAAAATTATTGAGGGTATATTAGGTAGTACATATTCATTATTTTACATTTCATCTTAAACCCCCTAAATCAGAGGTAACTTATTTTTACTATTTAGGATAGAATAGGATGTAATGTGAAACTCTCTCCTTTCATCATATTTCATTACATTCTATTTTATTATAAAACTTCCTCCCAAACGATAGAATAATATTACATTATATTTCATTCAATTACTAATAATGAATCAAATACACCCATGAGGGGTATTATGGTCATTATACTTTACATAACTACCAAAGGTAGTTAAGGTTTAGCATTTAAAAACAAAAGAACACAAAGATAAGTTCTTTTCTCTAATGTACGAAAACTTCTGGAGAAAGAGAAAGGCAGAAAAAGTTCTTTAATCGGCGGAACTACGACAATAAATCAAGTATGTGTTTTTTATTTAATATATGCATATGCAAAGATCTTGTTTGACATAATCTATGTGATTATGTCATATCTTAATTATTTCTAACATTGGTATCAAAGTAGGTTAATTTTTTTATGTTATATGCATGCGTAAATCTGCATTTTGGATTTGTGAATATCTACGAATATCATAACTGTTAATATGCTATTTCTTGCTATATCATATGTTTTACGCTTCTGTTTTTTTTTTCCTCTCACTCATTTTGTTTCCAATAAGCCAATATAGAAATGTCGTTTTGCATTTATCTCATCTTTCTTGACTGTTGGGAAGATGATTGTTGAAAGTCTTCAACAGTGAACAATGAATGGTCTTCAACAGTGAAAATAATTCTTACGAAAACATTAAGAAAAAAAGAGAGAGTTTTCATTTTTTTATGAATGTTTTTTATGTATGGTCTTCAATAAGAGGATGCTTTTATTTGCAGAAGTTAGAGAAAAGTTAAAAAAAAAGGAAACACAAAAAAGAAGGAGAGACTTCTTCCTCCTCTATAGCCAAAAAGGCACGTGGCCTTTCTCAAGAGTTGCATTACGTGGCCTTTCTCATCTCGTTGAATGCCTACTGCTTATGAAACTCAAACAACTCTTTTGTCTTATTATGCTTATATGTTTAACGACGTAATATCTGTATAATAAGACAAAAGACTTAACAAATATTTTTTTGGATATATGTTTTAAATTAAATGTAACGTAAAGAATTAGAAATATGTTTTTTAATTTACACAAACTAATTAAGTTAGTTAAGTTAGTTTCTAATTAATATAAAATATTAGAAATTAGTTTTTTTTATACAAGTAAACAAATTTGTTTAGTTAAAATAAACTTAGAAATAAGTTTCTAAAACCAACAAAATAAGAAATGAGTTTTCTAATTGTATTATTTTTGTTGAATTAAAATTAGACATATGTTTTATAATTAAAATCAAAAATAATTTGGTTAGTTGAAATTAGAAAGGAATTTCATTAGAAATTAGTTTCTAATTAATCCAAGATAAATTGATTACTTCAATTATAATTTAAATTAGAAATAAATTAGAAATAAGTTTCTAACTTAAATTATAATTGAACTAATCGATTTTCTAATTCAATTTGAATTATTCATATGTGAATATGATTAGATTAGAAATAAGTTTCTAATTTATTAGATATTAATAGCATAATTCGATTAGTTCAACAAATTGCTAATAGAATTAAATTGTTTCCATATATGAGCATAAGTTTGCTATATGTTAGACAAAATAATTTGTTATTTTGTGCACTCTTCTTATTCTTGAAAATTTGTTTTTCAGGAAGATGCCTATTATTAAGCAGATACTTAAGCTTATTCGATGTAAGGCACAGGAGAGACGTATTGGTAGTATATATGTGCAGTTAGTAAATATGCGTTTAATGCCTTTTGATGATCTAACACAACATGTTATTTTAGTTAATAACACGATGCAAGAGTTATGCTTTGGAGGTTGTTCAACTTATACAGGTGTTAAAGTAAAGCACATGACTTTGCTAGCAACATTACCTCAACCTCAAGGCGAACTGTTACGAATGCTCTAGAATAATATGCCTAACGAGAAGACTTATAGTTTGTTAGTGATGACATTTATTAAAGAAATGTGTAGAAGGAAGTTGATTAGGACTTTGTATCCTATAGATCTTCCAATGGAAATAGTAAGAGCTATTATACATTGAGCTTCGTGAACTATGTCATGCGAACTTATGAACTCATTTCTGCGTAGGGTTCATTACATATCGATTGTTCGTAGGTTGTAGTGCATTTAATACAATATGTTGAGCACTTTTAATACAATATGTTGTTTTATAAGAACAAAGTCTTGTTTTTTATGTAATATGTTTACATGTATATCATATAGGAATTCATCCAAAGTAAGGTAATTAGGATTGGATTATTGTATGAATGATGATTGAAATTAGGATTGGATTATTGTATGAATGATGATTGAACACATTAGTGGACTTTTGATTTCATAAGCAATTGTGATCAAATTATTTACTCTTTGAACGATTAATATGACATTAATGTACATATATATTTCTTTCTTATTGTAGAAACTTAGTGTTTCAAACAAAAAGAAAAATGGCTACTGCTTCAAAAAATATTGTTGCTAAACTCAATAGGGGTGAGAAACCCAATGGTGACAATTATGAAATTTGGAATATGAAAATCCAATATATGCTGGAGGAGCAAGAGATTATTGAACCATTAAACCTAACCATGGAAGTTTTTAAGGAAGGCAATACGACCCAGCATAAGAGGGACTGTGATGTATATGAATTATGGAAAAAGAAGAACTCTTTAGCTCGCATTATGTTGCTGAGTAGCATGGATAATGATATCATGCGAGAGTTCCGTAAATTCAAAACTGCAAAGGACATGTGGTTCACATTGGCTGCTCATTTTGGAGGTACTTCAGTGACCAAAGTGAGTCACTTACAATTAAGTTTGATACTTATAAGAAGTGCCCAAATCATACAATAAAAAACATCTGAGGCAAATGTCCAACATGGTAAGTGAGTTACGTGATGTTGGTCATGAGCTTTCTGATGAACAACAAGTATAAGATGTGATCCGTTCACTGCCTCAAAGTTGGCAGCATATGAAGATGCACCTAACTCATAATGAGACCATCAAGACAATGGAAGATGCTACGAGGCATCTCATCTTGGAGGAAGAGCATCTTGAAGCCTCAAAGATGTCTTCTAAGGTATATGCAGTTAGTTCTAGATCACATAAAGCTATGACCAATAAACGCAAGCATCATGGTGGACCCATGTGGAAGAATAATAAGAGATTCAACTACTCTCCTCAGAAATCCAAGAAGGCAAAATGGAAGCAACGTGAAAAAGGAAAACGTCCCTTCAAGAAGAAGAACATGAAACGTGTGAAGTGCTATAATTATGGTAATAAGGGCCACTTTGCTCGAGATTGTACCGAGCCCAAGAAAGTACAGCTTTATAGTACAAACATTTATTCTATGAATATTTCTTGTTTTATTTTTCTAACTGAATCACATCCTTTGTGGATTGCAGATTCAGGAACAACCAACCATATAGTGAAGGATAGAGATTCCTTCATTGAGTTTTGTAAACTCCCATATAGTAGCCGATGGCTTTATGTAGGTGACAATTCCAGAGTTCTGATACAAGGAATTGGCACATGTAAATTGGACATGCATGAAGGATGACCCCTGATCCTACATGAAGTATTATTTGCTCCACAGATTCGTAGGAATCTTTTATCTGTGTTGATGTTGGTTAGACTTGGTTTCAATATAAATTTCCACAGCGGTGGAATGGATTTGTATCTTGGATCTATTAATTATGGACATGGTTTTTTATGTGATGGTTTTATTATACTGGATGTGTTAAAGGAAAATAATAATATTAGTTATTCATTATTTAC
>JANKOD010000003.1:2447961-2458138 GCA_026284645.1 Erythroxylum acuminatum
ATGAAAGGATAAGTAACTGTCTTTTTGAGAATAACTTTGAAAGAGGAAAGGTAGATAATAACTTATTTATTAAGAAAAAGGAGAACGATTTACTTATAGTGAAAATACATGTTGATGACATAATATTTGGTGCTACTAATTAATCCTTTTATGAAGAATTCTCAGCTTTAATGCATGGGGAGTTTGAAATGGGTATGATGGGATAATTGCCTTTCTTTCTTATATTGTAAATTAGGCAAACAGAAAAAGGAATATTCATTAGTCAACACAAATACACAAAGGAACTCATCAAGAAATATCATTTTGAAAATGCCAAACCGATGGGTACTCCTATGTATTCTAAAACTAAACTTGATAAGGATGAAGAAGACAAGTCTAAGGATGAGATAAAGTACAGAGGAATGATTGAATCACTATTATATCTCACAAGCTCAAGACCAGATATTATGCTTAGTGTGTGTCTTTGCGCGCACTTTCAATCAAAACCAAAAGAGAGCCATCTTCAAGCAGTCAAGATTATCTTTCGATATCTTCGTGGAACTATGAACTTTGGATTATGGTATCCAAAAGTTGATTCTTTTAATATAGTTGGCTTTCGTGATGCAAATTATGCAGGTGATAAAGTTTAAGGAAAAGCACAAGTGGTCATTGCCAATTTTTTAGAGGATGTCCAGTTTCTTGGTCTTGCAAGAAACAAAATTACACAACGCTTTTAACAACTTAAGCAGAATATATAGCAACTGCCAGTTATTGCACTCAAATCCTATGGATCAAACATCTACTCCAAGATTTTTCTCTTAACTTTGATCATATTCCTATACTATGTAACAATACAAGTGCAATAAATCTTTCTCAAAATCCTGTGCATCATTATAGGAATAAGCATATAGAAATCAAACACCATTTTCTTAGAGATGATGTTTTAGGAGGAACCATTGATCTTTTGCATATTAAAATTGAAAATCAATTAGCTGACATCTTTACTAAGCCACTTTCTGAAGATAGATTTTGTGTGTTCAGAAAAGAGCTTGGTATGTGCAGATTATCTGATATTAATTCTGTATGAAGACTCTATGTTACTTCCCTTTGCAAATACTAGCAAGCTCCTTCTAATATGTTATTTTATGGAAGGCCCTCTTAATTTAGAAGGACCCTTTTAGTTTAGAAGGACCCTTTTAGTTTCAAAGGCCCCTCTCAATTTAGAAGGCTCCTCTTAGTTTAATAAGTAAGAATACACATGTCTTAAAAAGGTAACTCTTTTTTAGCATCATTTTAGCTTTTAAGAAGCGTACCCGTCGCCCTGACAGCTTTTCTGTACGTGACTGACAGATGATATGCAGACAATCACATTTCCTTTATTAGCGTGTACGACTGCTCATCCTCACACGAAATCAACGCCCTAGAATCGTTTAGCACACTTCTTTCTTCTACTCATCTTTATCATTCTCAGAAGCTTCGTTCCTTCCTCTCTACACCCTAACTCCCTACTTCCTCTCAAATATGCTAATCCTTACCAAGCTTACTTACAATGGCATGAATCAAAAAGGCAGAAGAAAGCCTTGGCATTTGCTTCTAGCCATGGCAAAACTCTTCGCTATGAACAAACTCTAGTTTTCGAGTCTTCTTCTCTGTCACAAATAGTAGGTTTATTAAACACTCCTATTAAAATTGTTTATATTTCCTCCAAGCCCCAAGTTTCTGAAACACCCGTTTAAGAGACTCTAAAGGAGAGAAAAAGACAATTTTTAGCTATATTGTCTCTAGAATCAGACTTTTATCCATCCTCCAAGCACAAACAACAATATGTCCCTGACTCTAGTAAACAAGAAGAAGAAGAAGAAAAAGAAGAAGAGAAAGCAGAAGAAGAAAAATCTTCGAGTGAGGGGAAGCCAGGAAGAAAAGTAAGGTTCCACTCTCCTTCATTCTCACTACTCACTCTTACTCCACCTATCCTCTCTTCCAAAACTTTTGCACCACCTTCCACTACTCCTCAACCTGGTTCTAAGGATAAGAAAGTGCGTGAAGTGCACTGCATTGTAAATGATGATGGTTCAGATGAAGAATCGGCTCCGTTAATAAGAAGACCACAGAACAGAACAAGTGTTGCTAAACAAACTGAGAAAATTGTTGAACAAGAAGGAACCTCTGACGTTTAAAAGAAAGAAGAAGAAGAATCTTGAAAGAGAAAAAGAGAAGAAATAAGAAAAGGAAAAGCGCCTATGGTCGAAGAAAAGATTGACAAACCCATTGTTAAGGATGAGCCACTTTATGAAGAAGCTCTGTTTGAAGAAATCCCTAAAGCAAAAAGGTCAAAACTGAAGAAACAAAAGCAAGGAGAGTCTTCAACACTGGTTAAATTGTTTCAGTCAATGGAAGCTGAAGCGAGATAAAAAAAGCATTACAAAAAGCGCAAGGTAGTTGCAAGACACATTTTTCCTCCTCTCCTGTTTAATGAAAATGGTATTCCCATCTCCTCTCATTTATTTGTTGTTGGTCGGGAAAATTATTTGAACTTGAATGAGACAATGTGTGATGACTTAGTTAGATGTTTTTACATACATATGAGAAAAGAAGAAATTGATGGAAAGTTAGCAATAATCTCTTGGGTACGTGAATGTGAGACTTTGATTACGGAGGAAATTTTGGCAAACATTCTGAGTATAATTCCCGTAAGTAGGATTGACCTTCCCTGTTATAAGTGGGATATTGGTGACCTTGATCTGGGAGAGGTTGTGGACTTTATATGTTTGCACACTGAAAATGCCCATGAAGGGAGACCCTGTTGTAGGCACTTGGACCGACTGCCAAGATGCCTTGCATCCATATCGACTACTTCAATTTTTCTAAGGACTAGCTCAGTAGAAAGATGCAGTCTCCTGGATACGTATGTGATCTACAATCTTTTAAAGGGCAATAAGATGAACCTTCCAGTAATGATTCTGAAGTTTATGGTGGACCAGGAAAGTCATAAGAATACAACTGGTGGCTTACCATATGAGATGCTTTTAACCAAGATTTTTGCCTATTATAAGTGTCTTTTGACAATCTGGATTGGTATGAACCTGGAAAGTTCCATTCCTCCATTCGTTACCAATTCGGATACAAGATGAAAGACATTGTGTGGGTGGAGAAGAAAACTGAAAAAGCAACAGACCTCTTAGATCCTTTCCTAAAAAATTCAACACCTGCCGCACTCCAAAGCGTTAATGATATGATCCTTCAACAAGTAAAGGAAATTCTTTCCAATCAAGATCAAATGTGTGGCCAGATAGACAACATGCAAAATCAAATTCTTGACATGCAGATTTTGCTTTGAAAAATTTCTGAATCTTCTTAATGACTTTATCATTATTTGTGCTTGGTTTATCTTTACATACTTGTGATATTTTTTGACTTGTTGGTTATTTTCCCTCTACTTTTTGGTAATGACAAAGGGGGGAAATCGATGATATATTTGCTCTCGATGTTATTGATAATACACTTGCCTATTCTCTACTAATTATTGAATATGGATTAATTGAATTTTGTGAAGTTTAAATATGTGATATGCATAAATGATGGGTTCCTATTGTAAGAAAAGCTCCTTCTAATCATGACTGTGAACATATAAAGTTTACAAGTATCTTTCAAAATCTTTTATTATTTTTTGAATTTTGAAAATATATATGTTATTTTTTGTCATCATCAAAAAGGGGAAGATTGTTAGCTCAAAGTTTATTATTAATGATTTTGATGATAAATATATAATATTTCAAAATTCAAATCAAAGTTATTTCCTTTTATTGGTAACAACATAATTCTTAAAAGAAAATAAAATCATAGGGTGAAGGAAGTTTTTTTTAATGAACTTATCTTATTAGAAAATCTTACTAATTTGAACAATTAGCTCCAGAATTTTTGACAAAGCTTTTCTCTTAATGTCTGAATATTGGAAGATTTCAGCAGAGATGATATCGAAGATTCATTAGATACAAAGCCAACTCAAAATTAAAATAAAACAACGACTAATTGAAGAAAATGTTTATTTAAGGAAGAGCCACTGCATTTACGCAAGACACACTGACTTGTGAAATACTTTAGGAACATCAATATTCTTGAAAGTCATATCTATATCAAACTCCTTGTGCCTTAGAAAGTGAAATCACTCTATTGAGAGAGACTGTTAAACCTTTTATACTTTTTTCTTGTAGAAGTTTGTTAAACAAAACGAGTGTGAAAGGTTAAAGAACCTTGAAAGATATGTACTTGTAAGCTTAGAGAGGCTTGCAAAAATTTAGTACTTGGAATTTTATAGTGAAATACTCATGTTGAGTACTTGAGGACTGGACGTAGGCTTCGTTATAAGCCGAACCAGTATAATTCGATTCTGTCACTCTCTCTCTCTCTTAACTTTTAAATTTATGCGTTATAGTGTGTGTGTTTAATTTACACGAGGCTCCTTTACTTTTGAAGGAGGCTCCTTCTGTTTTAATATTATAAGAGGTCTCTTTCATTAACAGGCTCCTTTTGTTTTTTAAGAGGCTTCTTTCATTTTTTAACAAGCTCCTTTTTTTTTTAAAAGTTAACAAACTCCTTTTGTTTTTAAATGTTAACAAACCTCTTTCATTTTTCAAAAGTTAACAAGCTCCTTTCATTTTTAACAGACTCCTATTTACAGACTTTTATATTGAAATTTAGCATATTTCTATCGTTTACACGAATTGATAGTAACTTAAATTTTTTTTAAGTCACACACAATTCACCCCTCCCCTTTTTGCTTGTGTTTACTTTATCATAAAGTAAATGTAAAATTCTATTCCATATCACTTTTAAGTATCTACATTGAAAAAATAGGTGTTCTCTATCTCCTTCACACACAATTCACCCCCTCCTCCCTTCTTGGGTGTGTTTGCTTTATCAGAAAGTAGATCTAAAATTCTATTCCTTATCACTTTTAAGTATCTGCATTGAAAAAATAGGTGTTCTCTATATCCTTCAGCTTCTTTGCACAACACACAGATTGGGTCATAAGATCCAAACGAATTATTCTTAGTACAAATCATGTTCTTAATAACCAACCAGGTGAATATTGAGACCTTTTGATTGAGGGAGTGCTTCCATAAGAGACTGAACCAAGGAACATTCTCACCTTCTTGTTATAAAGCCTTATAGCAAGACTTATTAGTAAAAAGTCTAGACGCATCTGGTAGCCAGGATACTGAGTCCTGCAAATGACTTTCCACTAGTATATTGAACCCTCTGAAATTGCCTGCCCAATGTACTTGATTCATCAAAGAAGATGCTTTGGAGTTGAGTGGCAGCCTATTAGTAAGTTGGGATGATTCAAATCTTTGTATAAGTGGACTATATTGTGTCCAATTATCGAACCATACCAGATTTTCTCTCCATTCCTTAACACATGCTTATTCCATGGGTATACTACCAGTCTTATGTTCAACATTTGCAAAACCAAGAATATTCCCTAGAAATTGGCAGTTACTGGAAACTTTCATTTTTGAGATAAGTTTCATGTAGCCATTTTAACCTAATGACATTTTTGTCTTCTAAAAGTCACCAAATCCTTTTGTTAAGAAGAACTTTTTGCAAAAGAGAAATAGGAGTGATCCCCAATCCTCCTTGCTTTTTAGGAATAGTCATCTCACTTCATTTGACTTTAGCTCTCTTAAGCTTGTCAAAATTCCCGGACTATAAGAAAGTTTTCAGGATACCATCGAGATCCTTGATAACTTTCTTTGGTAGGATGATATGGTATATCTAGTAAACATAAAGTATTCCAAGTATAGAAACTATTAAAGTGACCCTTGCAGTTGGTGACAGGAATTTATTTTGTTAGCTATTAATTCAAACTTTGATCCTTTCAGTGATAAGTATACATTCAGAATAATTTGGTTTTGCATACAAAATAGGAACTCCAAGATATTAGAGAGGTAGTGTTTGAAGTTGAAGCTTAGTTATCCCGAAAAATTCAACAACATTCCTCACATCTTTGGAGCAATACAAATTACTTTTATCTACATTTACTTTTAGACCTGACTATTTGGAGAACTGCTTAAGAAGTTCTTTTAGCATTGTCACCGATTGAGATTTAACCCTTAAAAGAAGAATCAAATCATCTGCAAACATTACATGTGTGAGCTTGTAAGAATTACATTTATTGTGGTAGTGAAACCTCCTGTTAAAAGGCAATGAACTTGTTGATAAGATGAGAGAGATCTTCCATAACAAGAGTGAATAGATAAGGAGAAAGGGGATCATCTTGTCTAATTCCTCTAACACAATTTAATGGCTTGGTAAGAATTCCATTCGATGAATATTGTTGGGAATTCAAGGGCTTCCAAGCAAATTTGAATGAAAGTGCCAATTAACAGTATTAAAAGCCTTAAAGAAGTCAGTCTTCCAATAGCAGCTTTTAATATTTCTCCCATAATTGTAATCTTTCAAAGTCTCTTACATTAGAAGGATGCTATCCCCTATAGATCTTCCTTGTGTGAATGCACTCTGAGTTAGGCTTACCACTGTTGTTAAGGCAGTCTTCAATCTTCTAGCAAGAAGTTTAGCAATCACCTTGTAAATTGTTTTATCATGAGATGAGTCTATAGTCTTTCAAAGAATCAGGATTCAACTTTTTAGGAACCAAACAAATATAAGTGTGATTTATCTCCTTCACCATTTTAAAGCAGGTAAGCATTTTAGATGGCTTTTGTAAGCAAATTCCTAGTGATCTCCCAAGTTTTTTTGAAAAAATCCAGTAGTGAACCCATCAAGGCCTGGAGCTTTAGAAGGATGTAAGGAAAATAAGACCTCCTTAACATCCCTGCTAGTGAATGGAGCAGATAGATATTCTTTGATATCTTGAGATAAAGGATTATTAATTAGTTCACTAATATTGTGAGATTCATAAGAACTGTCTTCAATGCCCATGAGCTGTAAGAAGAATTCCCTTGTAAGCCTTGATAAAGCTTCATGATCAAAGAAAGAGTTTCCCAAAGAGTCTTTGAGTTCCACAATCGTATTCCTATTCCTTCTTACAAGTAAAGAAGCATGGAAGAATTTTGTGTTTGAGTCACCATCTTCAAAATAGAATTATGCAAATTCAGAGCATCCTGATGAACCTTTAATCTTGCACATTCGGTCTGCTTCAAATGATTATCATTAGGGAATTGATAGCAAGCCTTTTAAGCCTCACTAAGCAATTATTGAGTGATCTTAATCAGCCTATTATTAGCATTAGAGAAAGCTCTGAAAGAATGTTCAACCCTTCTCAACTTTTGCATAAGTTCAAAGGATTTAAACCCATCAACATTAAAGTTCCAGCAAGATTCCACCAAATGCAAGAAACCATCCTACTGTGAGAGGCCATTAAAGAATTTGAAAGAAGCCCCTGGCTTCTTTACAGCTTTGATATTTTGAATGCTAATAAATGAATGATCTGAAAAAGAATTCTTCCCAAATTCAACAAAAGAGTGAGGATACCAAGCCAAACAACATTGGTTAACCAAAGCTCTATCGAGCTTTTTCCTTATAAGCATACTGCCATTTTGTTTCTTAGTCCAGGTAAATAGCCTCCCCTTGAATTTCAAATCAGTAACTTTAGCTTTGTGAAAAAATTCAGCTAGCTCACGTCTTGTTGCAGTATGAAACCCCCGTCCTCCTTAACCTTCCTGATCAGTGAGAATACAATTGTAATCTCTAATTAATAGCCAAGGTTTGGTACTAATAGCTACAATAGACTGCAATTTATTCCATAGAGAGGCTCTTTGAAATTGAAAATTGGAAGCATAAATTAGTGAAACATAAAAATAACCACTGAAAATTTGACTATTGGTTTCATTCTGATAACTGTTAATAATGACTGACTAATGCTTTCTACAAAAGTCTTTTCCTGAATTGGACATTTTACAATTTGTACTTTCGGAAGATTTCACCAAGAAGTCATGTTATCAGTTGCTTAGAGGTCGTAATCCATTAGCTCCTTAATGAAGTCTCTCATCATCTCCCTAAACCTACTTTTGTCCTTTGACTTGCTATTACATGAAAATTATGGACTAAAAACTTGATTTCCTTCATTCTCATGTCGAATAGAACTTCCTCTCTTTGTCCTCGTGTATTAGAAGTCCATGATCATTTTTTTTCTTAATTGCCCTTCTTCATGCTGAATTTGGGAGCAGGAGTTCAATGTAAATATAGCTGATCACAATTAGAGTCTAACAGTTAACTGGATCATGAGTTTTTTCTTTGTTAGCAACAATAATGAATCAGTCCTCACGTTATGCAATAGATAAGAGAAACAATCACTACTACAGGTTTGGCTGATGGCTTAAGTGAGCTTTTGATACTATGTTTCGCTTGTATACAAAAATGGCAACGAATCTGGTCCAACATTTAACGACACTTCTTAGACAATTAGGATAAAACTAACTTGCCCTTTTCCGAATCTTCGCATCATTTCTCGGTTAGTGAGGGTGAAGTTGACTCTGAAGGCTAGGCGTTTGATGGTTCCGGCGCTACTCCCACTCAGATCTTCGTACAAGAAGCTCGACACAGGAATCAAACTCAACAACCGCTCACTTAGGGCATGGCTAATCTGAGTTCATCTCTATAATTTTACAAATTAACATTTGATAAGTCAATACTTTTTGCTATACAATACTTTTTTATAGTTCCATTTGATTTGGGAGTCGCAACCTCAGAGAGTATCTGACGTCTGCAGAGAAGTTGAATCTAATGGACACCACAGATTAAAAGTCAAACCATTTATATTGGAGGTATGTAGATTAAAATAACCGGATAAGCATCTTGCTATTAAGATACCAAGTTTGCTTGCCCCTTCGAATCTCTGGTTAGCTTAGAAAATTATTCAACATTTAAAAAACACTTGATCATTGAGTCTGGTTATGTTTTCAGCTTTTGTAGAGCCACTTGATAGCTTTTAAAGAAATAGTATTTGACCGAGATTCACATATGAGTTGCTTGCTTATATTAGAATCAAGATGAAAAAGAAGAATATACATCATATACCAGTTGACTTTTAACAGGTTGGTGAAGAAACTAGAGATGGGAATCTGCATATCCTCTGCATCTTCAGGGATTCACCAGGCCGAAGATGGCTTTGAAAATGTCGTGTACTTACAAGAAACCATAACCTGTAATGGAGTTCAGAAAATTGGTTCCCTTTATTCTAAAGTGGGAAGCAAAGGGCTGAACCAAGATGCTGCCAGTCTTTACCATGTAAGTTACTGGTTTCAAGTTTTCCTCACACAACTGAGGCTTCTTAAATTTGATTTCTTTGTCATGTCAAATCCAGTTCATTTCCAAGAGCAACAACAAAAGTATTAGTCAATTTTCATATAGATCCTAAGGACAACAAATTTTTGTTGCTTCACACAAAGAGTCCTGATGAAAACTTTGATTTACTGGCCTCAAGCATACAAGTGCATCGTACAATTTGCTTATATGATATTATCTGAAAAAGATCCTTGAGTTCCTGAAAAATGACTAACTGGAGTTTTTGACAGGACTATGGAATGGAAGGAGGAGTTTTCTGTGGAGTATTTGATGGGCATGGAAAGAATGGTCACCTCGTGAGTAAGATGGTGAAAGATAGATTGGCATCACTTTTGCTGAGGCAAAGGAATGCTTTAGCAAAGACAGGAGTGAACATTTCCAGAGAGAAAGCAGATGGTGATTTACATCGAAGTGGGACATTTGATCAATGGAAAAGGGCTTGTATCAGTGCCTTTAAGGTGATGGACAAGGAAATCAAACTCCGAGAGTCTTTAGATTGCTCTTACAGTGGAACTACTGCAGTAGTTTTCATCAAACAGGTAAAGGAAACGTCAAAATTCTTTCTTGTCCACAACTTTTTATCCTTTCAGATTCGGATCTCAATCCGTTTTCTTACTTCAAAAATCAAACAGGGTGAAGATATGATCATAGCCAATCTTGGAGACTCGAGAGCAGTGTTGGGTGCAATCAGTGATGACAGAATAATTCCTGTTCAGTTAACTACAGATTTGAAGCCTAGCTTACCAAGTAAGCCACTTTTCAATAGTTTACCACAATACTGAACGTACGTAGATGATATACACTTAACCGTATATAGTTAAATACAACTCATTATGAAAGTTACTTCTAGTTTAACAGAGCTAATGGCTTGCCAAGAAAGTAAAAGCCAGGA
>JANKOD010000003.1:2458238-2471245 GCA_026284645.1 Erythroxylum acuminatum
ACAGAATAATTCCTGTTCAGTTAACTACAGATTTGAAGCCTAGCTTACCAAGTAAGCAATTTTTCAATAGTTTACCACAATACTGAACGTACATAGATGATATACACTTGACAGTACATAGTTAAAATACAACTCATTATGAAAATTACTTCTAGTTTAACAGAGTTAATGGCATGCCAAGAAAGTAAAAGCCAGGGGTACATACAACAAAAGGATTTTATTGTACTTCCCTTGTTTAATTATTTTCATCCTCGTGCCTCTGATCACCAACTATATTCCAGGTGAGGCAGATAGAATAAGGAAGTGCAATGGCAGAGTACTTGCACTACAAGAACAACCACACATCCAACGTGTGTGGCTGCCGAATGAAGACTCTCCAGGTCTAGCTATGTCTCGAGCTTTTGGAGATTTTCGACTAAAAGATTATGGAGTAATTGCACTCCCTCATATATCTCATCATCGTTTAACTTCTAGTGACCAGTTCCTTGTTCTTGCAACAGATGGGGTAAGCTCATTTCCTAAAAATACGTAGTTATTGGCATCTGATTAAGCTTATAAGCCAACGGCTGTCCTAAAAAATCAGACTATCGTTTAAAGGCAATCACTGTTGCAAAAATCAAAGAGAAGAGATAACCTTTAGCAATTGAAATCATAAATAGTAAAAAGATCTATATTGACGCCTTGTGCCATGGAACACAGGTGTGGGATGTGCTCAGTAATGAACAAGTTGTGTCAATCGTGTGGGCGGCAGAAAACAAGCAAGAAGCTGCGATAGCTGTAGTGGAGGCTGCTGTGGTAGCTTGGAGAAAGAAGTTTCCTTCCTCAAATGTAGATGATTGCACTGTGGTCTGCCTGTTCCTGCAAAATAGGGAATAAGAGAGCATTACTTCCAATCATCGTTTCCAGTTAAGAGCTACCTCTGTATCAGAGGAGCAAGTTCACAGTTCTGTAACCTGCAATTCTTAGGATTGAGGAACATATAAGGCCTGATATTAGAAATGTAAATAAATGCAGAAAACTGAACCAAGAATAGAGAAATAGTTAACTAGAAACCTACCAAATTACACTCGTACCATTACAACACAAATTTGTATCAAACTATGAATACATGAATAAAGATAATGCATATGCTGTCTAGACAATGGAGATTTTGTAGAACTGTTAGAATTGTTCTTCAAGCACACTAAGAACTCACCAAATTCTTAGATGAAAGCTTTTAGGACTTCACTTGAGTTCGACGTAAGAATTATTGTGCTCAAAACAAACCGGGACAAGTGCAAGAAGCTGGTAAAGTGGACCATACTCGTAAGACTCAACTATACAATGGATGAATAAGAATCAGTAGTATTCAAGTTATCCACAAGATCTCTTGTATTTTAGCATCATATCGCAGAGTCTCACAGCATCCAAGTTATCTCTTACATTGTGTATCCTAACAATGTTAGCACCATTCAAAATCCCAGCAGTTACAGAAGCAACGGTTGCCGGATCTCTGTCAGTTGAAGCTGAACGAGAGCAAATTTCACCTAAAAATCTCTTTCTAGAAGTTCCAATTAACATGGGAGAGTGAGACACAGCCAAATTTTTCTTTGCAAGTTCTAGACGAATGTCTGACAATCCAATCAGAATTTCTAAATTTTGCTGAGTATTCTTTGAAAATCCAATCCCAGGATCAATAATTATCCTCCAAGACGGGATACCAGATGCTTCAGCAGTATTAACCCTTGCACACAACTCAGAAGCAACTTGCTTACAAACATTGTCATACTGTAGGTGCTCGCTGTTCTGCATTGTAGTTGGGTCTCCTCTCATGTGCATTATGACATAAGGAACCTCAAGGTCAGCAACAATTTTTACCATGTTAGGGTCTAGCTGTCCACCAGATACATCATTTATAAGATGAGCACCAGTGCTGACTGCTTCTGAAGCAACTTCAGAATAGAAAGTATCCACAGATATCAGCTTTCCATTCATCTCAGGCATCTTTACAATAGCTTCTAACACCGGGATTAGCCTGTCTAATTCTTCCTGAGGAGATATCCTAGGAGCCATAGGTCTTGTTGATTGGGCACCCAAATCGATCATATCCGCCCCTTCTGAAATCATCAAGCGTACCTGAGAAATAGCAGCATCCACAGACTGGAATTTTCCTCCGTCACTGAAACTATCAGGAGTCAGATTAAGGATGCCCATCAAAGAAATCTTCTTTGACCAATCCCACAAATGATTTCCAATGGGTAAAACTCTTGTCATCCCCTCCTTTCCAATCAGGCATTCTCCACCTAACTTCTCCCATGACTGAAAAAGTCCACCAGAATGTATCGACATAGAGTGCCAAGAAGCAACTGTGTCATTTTCAATTTCTGATCCTACCACATCTATCAATGGGGCAATTACAAATGGTCTCTCCCAAATTCGCTCGTGAGGGACAACAAGTATATCAGAGTTGATCCTGAATTTTCCATAGAATAATATATCTAAATCAATTGGCCTTGGGCCGTACCTAATCCCTTTAGTACGACCCATGTCCTTCTCAATTTTCTTCAGAACTCCCAGCAATTCATGGGGTCCAAGTTTTGTAACGGCCCTGACAGCAGAATTGAGGAAGTGAGGCTGATCAGTCACATAGGCAGGGGCCGTCTCATACATGCAGCCATGTCTAGTAATGTTTATGCCAGATTTCTTCATCAACTGCAACGCTTGATTAAAGTTGTGAATTCTGTCTCCCACATTGCTTCCAAGAGCAATTACCACTTCATGCTCTTGAGAATAGAGCTCCACGGATACATTTTGTGATGAATGAAGAAAGCAAAAGGAAGATCCTACAATAACAATCAAAGCAACGATCAATGAACTGAGTTGGGCACCGCTTATTCATTTAATTTTCTGGCATAAGACGATGGACATCAATAACCACGACTCTCAAATAAATCACTTCAAAGAAATCACATTGAACAACCAAAAAGACCAGATTTTTAGATCAAAAACTGACAATAAGCTGTCGTGTTCAATAATTTATTGGTCACAGCATGAAGTCCAATACAAAACCAAAATGTAATGTGCATATCTGACCAAAAAGTGATGACTAACACCAAGAAAAGCTAATGAAGGAATCGAGAGAGAAATAGAAACCTCCAAAACGCTTCAATGAATCAGAAAGGCCACGCCTTTGGGGCATCAGCTGCTTCAAAAGATTCATAACTCGTGTAAGTGTTAAGGAATCCCTGAAAAGATTGACGATTTAATCGAACACTAAGCTCCCGAGAGTTGGTGGCCAGCGATAACAAAAGATGAACCTCTGGCCCTGTACTGGGAATATCCTCGTCGCGCCAACAGATAGGTAAAAACCATCTACGATTGTGGCCGGAGAAAACCCAGAGTGGTCCATGTTAGTGTCTAACCAGGCCCGTCGCTAGTGAAGGTAATGCACAACAAAGCCTACAGGCTACGTCAACGGAATAAGCAGCCCAGAGTGGGGTTTGTTTAAAACAGACCACACGTTGTAGGTTAACTTGCCATTGTCAGTTTTCATATTAACAGTTTTTGGTACGAGGATCAACCGATCAAGTACAAGAATGTTTTGCTGTTAAGCAGGCGACAAAGCTTGAAACTGCATGCAATTTGACCTCGCGATCAGAGTCCTATGGTCCCAACAATATAAAGGCTTTAATATTGATGTTTTGGAGCTTTGAGACACTCAGTATTGTTTTTTTTTTCTTCAAAAAAAAAAGATTGAGTAAATGTTTGATTCCGAGAGCGAGTCAGAATGGAAGATGGGAGTTCTTTTGATGCCTTCGCTTGCGTTATTTGTCCCGTTGCCTTCCAACTCTGTAAAGATGCAAGACCTATTGAAAGCAAAAGACTTTATACTAAGAACTGAATTATTTTCTTCATAACTCATTCGTGAAGCCAAATGAAAATCACTAAGTTAAAAGAACCCTACAACAAACCCCTTCTACAACATTTTTCATGTAGCCAAAGTTCTTCACATCATTCCCCCATTACCAATCTTCACCTGACCTCGTGTTGAATCACTAAGTTCATCGGAAAAAAATGCGCCTCATACAGTTGGATCGATCAAACTTCAAAACTGCAAGGTTCGCGAGGTTGAGCAACTAATTTTTAAGAGTTTCTCTTCAAACTCGCCTCTCGGAGCTCACCCAAGTACTTGGATGAAAGCATGTATGGTTCCACTATGAATGATATGTTCACCCTACCTTAGACCAGATCCAGAAGATGGGTTGTGCTTGTATCCCCCAGGGACAAAAACAGGGAGTTGATTTGAAGTTGAATCTCTTTTGAATCTAGACTCCCGAGGC
Organism: Erythroxylum acuminatum; assembly: GCA_026284645.1. Lineage (NCBI taxonomy): Eukaryota > Viridiplantae > Streptophyta > Magnoliopsida > Malpighiales > Erythroxylaceae > Erythroxylum > Erythroxylum acuminatum. The sequence goes on from JANKOD010000003.1 coordinate 2,462,558, forward strand.
AAGTTGAGCATCAACCTTTGCTGCCCCTCTCTAGTGACTAAACCTCCTTCATTTCTCAAGCCATCCCTAAGTGGTGCACTCAAAAGAGGGCCACCGTAGAAAATGGAGTCTCCTGTGTACATAAGCTTCTCGGCTTGCTGCTCTGAAGGTTTTGCTGCTGAAGACGATGGCTCTTGGAGTGGAATCACTGGCTTTCTACTATGATTGATCATCTCAGCAGTAGAATTTGGCAGCCCTATCTGTGTTGTTGATCTGTTACGAGCTTCAGAGGCTGACATAGGAACAGATACATACCTTCCAGCATCCTGGTCCCAAACAACAGATGTCCTTTTGACATCTCGAAGAAGAGAAGTAGCAGGTGCAGATAAAAGTAAAGGATCACTGCTACTTCCCTTCTGCATGATCGTTTCATCAAATCCTGATATATGACGTGGTACTGGGTTGTTACCATGGGAAACAGCTGGAAAAGATGATAAAAAATTATCAGGAACAAAGCCGGAGCCTGAAGTTATTGGATTTGGACGTCCCAAACTGTGACTCTGTGGTAGAGGGCTAAGTGTGACCGATTCATGGATGTGGCTTGGGCTGCTGAAGCTACTAACACTCTGAGTCCCAGTTTCATACTCATCCCGGCTACCTTGACTGGGAGCAAATGTGTAACCTGGATGAGATGACTTCAGCTCATTCTTGATCTCTTTGTTTGGCCCCATATCAGTACTCACACTACTTCTGACACTCAGGTTACCACTAGAACTACATTCAGGATCTGCCAAACGGTGATTATCAATGGGTTTAAGAACAGAGGAAGATGCCCTGGCCTTGGCGGCTGCCCTCATGGCTTCAGTAGAATCTAATTTTGCAAGTTTCCAAGCACTAATTCGAACAGGTCTCTTGGGTAACTTGTTTCCTCTTTCAGCACCTCCAGCAGCATCAGGATCAACAGTAGATGGAATCATCCCAGGCTCCAGGTGAGGAATAACTTCATCCTGGTATAGACAAATTAGACATGTTTCATGTATCCAGAATGGTTAAAAGCCTTTTCTGGCAACTTTTTATCATTTGCTAAATGAATATAAACCCTGATATCTAATTAAAACATAGCAATGCAAGCCAGGGATAAATGGAAACCTGCTCACCACATAAGCCTTGTCAACTTCATAACTTCTAAAATAGGTAAACAAGTATGTGTACTTCTAATGTACCCCAAAACGAAAGAACAATTTGGTTGGGGTGGGAGAAGAGAAAATCACCTTACTAGCTCATTCTAAAGGCTTATGGACTAAAACTTGGTACTTTGCAACTGTTACAGTTGGAGGTAGATGGTTACCACTCCAATGTGAATAACATAAAGAGCGCTTTTTGTGCACCTCATAAATGAACTTCATTAGTTATTTATATCTAAATAGAAGATAAACTAAAATATGTTCACGGATCAGCACAGAAATCACAATTTATAATATGCGAGCATATGCAATATAATTAGAAGAAACAAAGATCAAATCATAATTTTGAAGCCTTTTCTAAGAGTAGAGGATGAAAAAACTGACATATTGTAGATCCTTCAACATCATCTAAAAATTATTTCTATTCGTTAAACCAGTGTGAATGAAAGTCATATCAGCCTTCCACTCAAGGTACTAATGCTACTCAGTTACAAGGCCCTGAGAGGAACGAAAAAACTTAAAATCTAGATGAGAGAGTGTGTCTCCAACTTAATATCGTTCTGACTAAATCAGGATCTAATCAGAAATCAATGCAATTTTGGTCAGACAATTGTGGACAATAATCAAAAAAGGACATAGAGTAATAACATTCACTGAAAGATGATACCTGATAATCCACAAATACCCTAGGAGGTGTACACCAGGCCCCCTTGTACTGGAGACCAAGAGAACTTCCACCGCTGAAGCCAGTTGTAGCAGATCCTGATGGAGAGTATAGAATATTTGGTAGTTCCTCATCAGCAGGTGGTCCAGCAGGTGCCTCGCTCATTGCTCTCATTGCCACAACATACTCATAGGTTGTAATACCCTAGCTCAGCAAAACAATGGAAAATCTTTAGGAAGACAACAGATCAAACTGTATAGCTACTTCTTAAATTTCATCTAGATAAAAACAATACAAGCCACAGAAATAAAAGGGTAATCAGCTATCCCGCTATCAAAACCATGAAATGAACATATTTCTAGTGTGATATGCTCTAAGAAGCTGTAAACCAACTTAACTCAAAGATCCACTCAAAGATCCATGCAGCCAAATTTTTGTCTGAAAAGAATATATTTTATCTAACCAACTAAACTATCACATGCATATCCTTATCATAGATAGCAAGAAATTTCCAATCAAATGATAACTTCTCCCACAGTTTGCTAACACTTCCATTCATGCATTATTCAGCTTTCAAAACAATTCAAAATTGCCATTCTAAAATCAACAAGTAGCCGTAAAATTGTGCATGTACTTCTCACATTTCTCTCAGCAATCATGTGAACAGGATAAGAAGTCAATAATTCCAAAATCTCTCCGATATACTAACCTTTCTGATCAATATCATGTGGAAAAAGAAGAGCTCACCCAAAGGAATACAGGCCAGGATTGAAACTGTCGTACATACAGCCTAAGTAAATAGAGATTCAACATCAGTATAATAAAGCTGACAGTTTAAAATGAAAGATTATAAACCAAGCTTGATTTGGGGAATTTCTTATATAGGTACCACAACAGTGGCAAAAGGAGCTCGCGAGAAACCATTTCCAAGTGTGTCAACAATTTCAGCATCCATGCTCTTTTTGTTGACAAAGAAGCGCACTAGGACTGCAATACCAACTCCGGCTTCAAGTACAAGCTGAATAACACATGTATAATCAGGGGACAACATCAGAAGAAAGAGAGAGAGTAAGAAAACATTTTCTACCCTCAACATAACAGAACTAACAAATTATGCATAGGTGAGATATTAAAGGCAAACATACCCACACAAGACTAATTGCCATGAGTGAAATGAAAGTGATATAATTTTTGTATCCAACACAATTATTAAGCCACTGCACCCAGACAAAAAGTAAAAGTCAGTTTCAGCTAAGTAATCCGGTCTGTGACCAATAAATTGTGTGATACTCAAGATGCACATCAACAACCAATGGAGCACAGATGCCATAAATGAAGAAAAATTAAGAGCTATTAAGAAGATAACCCTGCAATGGTGATCAAAGCCATCCACACATTTATCACAACTCCTGCAGTGCTTGCTGAACTTGCGTACCTGAAAATATTAAAGTTTTCATGTTAATAAGAGAAGTCGGAGCTATTCTTTCATTTGGTCAATAGCACGTGAAACTGTCAGATTTCCTTCCTTTTCAAGAAAAGAGAATTGATCAAGATAGAAATCAGATTCCCAAAACGAAGATTGACGATTTTATCTCTTTAGCACAAGGGGAAGTAACGCAAATTTGACCTTGTCTAGAACAGTAGAAAGTTTTGAAACAGTTTATACTCTTGATACCAGAAAATATGATTTGCCGAATGATGATTAAGGCCTTCAATAATATGCACACAAAAAAAAAGCATGCATAAGCAATCACCAAAAATTCATGGTATAGTTCACAAGCAAATCAAAATTGTTGAATCATTATGAGACAGGAAATATCGAGAAACAAAAAGTAACTTCCACAAAATGAAGATCATCAAATCATACCTCAGCATTACACAATGTACAAAATAAAGCATCTTCACTATTTCCCTGATGCTCAGCCGTTCCTTCCCATTTACGGCAATCTTCGTGGACGAACATCGCACAAAAGATCCCTCCAAAATTAAAAAATGAACTTCTGGTTGGCGGTTGGAAAACTGTATCTACTATCCCAATGTCTCCAACAGAGCCTTTCCTACTTGAGTTAGGTGCAGCTAGAGAGCTTCTAGAAACTGATGATGGGGATGAATGTAAATCAATACCAGCTTCATCAAACTTTTTAGGTAGATCCTTTGCTGATAGCCCATTATTCATATTGGCCTTATTTGCTACATCACCATTGAATTTGGACATTATACCAGGATCTGCTGGGTTAATTGCAGTACATCGCACATATAGAATGAAAACAAGGACAACCTACAACAGTGTGAAGTACAAAAGAAGGTCACTAAAGCAAGCACAAAAGTTATGGCTACAAGGTGTTAGCTTACTCCTACACAAAAGGAGGCTTTTCATAGGGAAAAAAGACTTTCCCTAAAGTGGTATTGAGTTATGGTAATAGCCACATTAATTTTGCAATTTATGCCCCAGCAACTGTCAATGTTACTAGAGATATTACTCTCAATTTTTGGAGGTCCCCAGAACCTCAAGGAAAAATCCAAAACACCCAGAAGAGATCAATAAGTACACATACCACTGGAGTGTAAGTAGCAATCAGAGCATACTCCCAGATGTGGCCTCCAAGGAAAGGTGCAAAGAATGCATAAAATGCAATGACCAATAAGCAGAATACAGTGATTGCAACAACCTGTCAAAGACAAGGGGAATATTTGAAAATATGGTAGCATGAAGGACTATGAGAAAACCCAAGACATCATAACTTAGAACGAGAATTGTGATTAAGCAAAATGTTAATCAAGATATCCAAGAATTACGATTTATCTGAGCCATGTGTCATGTGGCCATAATGTTATACTTTGCAATTTCATAATGAATTCCAAGTAAAATTAACTTTGACCAACTTAGATCATATAACAATGCAAGAGATAGGGATGTCATGGATGAATATTTTCCAGCATAGTTTCAATATCCAAGCAAAGATGAATAGTTCCAACTCTCCCACATTTTAATAAAACCAAATTACACTACTGTTAAATAAATAAAAACTCAAAAACTTGCAATTTCTCATAAAGGAAAATAACTGTAACCATATGTAGATGATAAAGATCAGTAAGAAATAACAAATTAGAAGTTTCATCAAGTCGTTGTAGTCTCTTGAGAGAAGACATATACAATGCCCCCTTTTCTTTTCTGCGATAAACAAAAGGGGTAAAATCTTGCATGGCCAAATAGACCACAAAAATTCCATGTTAAGAAAGAGAAAAATATTAAGCATTTCTTGTAGGTATTAGTGCTAAACAACTTGATACGCTAAAAGATAAAAGTTCCAACAAAGAACCACTAACAACTTGAAGAATTTCTGCCAGCTACTCAATAGTATTTCAAAGTGAAGCAAAGATACAAAGCCACCAAACTGTCCGCCCGCCCAAATATGTAATGTCTCAATCAATTAAAAGTCCAGCATTTCAAATCCTAGTTTTTTTTTTCTGTATTCCTCTATTTCTCAGAAACCAGGCCACTGGATAATAGAAAGTTCATGCTACTCAAATAGTTCAAAATTCCCAGAAAAAACTCCACATCACAGAACTTAGAAATATCAGTATAACAGGAAAGGAGAAAGGCTACACACAAATTCAACATGAGCGCAAGCAAAAGGCCCACCTAGAGATTAATGGAAATTTAGGATAGCAACCTACATAGTCGAATCTCAAAGTTCTAAATAAAACAGCAAAGTCAAGACAATAGTGAGCTAGAATTACAAAGCTTGACAATTGAGAATGAGTTCCTATCACAAAAGATAGGAGATGTGACATGCCTGAAAGGTGTGTGCTGGTAGCTGCCATCCATGCTTCCTCACCATAACTACCAAAATCCAGAAACCCACAAACCCTAACAGACCCTTGAATACAAAAGGGGAAAAGCAACGAACTTTTTGACAGTGATAGCAAGTCTCACACTCTGTCACACAAACCCAAATGCCACAAAGAAAAAAGATACAAACTTCAGCAGAATTCCATGGGTTGACTCAATCCCTCTAATCAGTCCACCAAAGATGGAAATTTGACAAAGAAAAACCAAAGTATAAGGAAACCAAGAACTGGGTCTTAACTCTTAAAGGTCAATAAAACAAGGGGAAAAAAAAGTGATAAAGCAAAGCAAACAAAAAAAGGCGCAGCACTCAGAACCAAAAAGGGGAAAAAGCCAAGAAGAAAGTGGAAAACAAGTGGAACTGTGGAAGATGAGATGACACAAACTTTGTCAAAAGAGCTGACTCACACACATGCACAAGAGAGAGAGGGAGAGCCACTCCAAGCTTATGTTCTTCTAACATAAAATTTAAGATTGTAATAGTAAAAACATAACAAATACCAAATGTCATGTCTGAGCATGTGTTTTGGGACTACTAGGGGTGAGGAGTTGGTTTACCAATTTTATTTGATGGTATTTTATTTTCCCTTTTGTTCTTATTTCTGAAACTAAGAAAAAGAAGGGTGGTCACACTTGCATTAATATTGGAAGCGAGAAGGTTGGATGGTGGGCCCTCAGATATAATTTCTCTCACAATAATCTTACTACTTTATGGTATTATCAAATTTAAAACATGAAATGCTAAGACCTAGTCAATTTCAGGCTGGTTTGATTGATCTTTCCATTTCCTGTACATGTTTTGCAGCAGAAAGTCTTGTTTGTAAATTACAACTTAGCAGGAAAGGTATAAGGAGGTGTTAAATACTTTTTTTTTATGTAGTCATAATTCATTAAAATGCTTGAGATTGTATTCAAACCAAACATGACTTATGTTGAGTAAAAGAAGAATTTTAGCCTTTTCCTTGTTGAAGTTGGATTTTTTTAAATATATTTTGAATTTTTTATCATCATTTGGAAAGTATGAACTCGTTGAAGTTAAGAATGTTAATGAGCCAGATCAGGTCACGGGCTGTCGGGCCACTGATAGGTCGAGACAACCCGGCCTATCCTATATGTTTTAAAAAATATATAAAAATGAAGTCGTTTTTTTTATTTTAAAATAAATGTTGAGTCACAGGCCGGTATGGCCAACTAATTGTCTAATCGAGCTGACCACTTTTAACTCATGACTAGATCAATTTGGGCTAACATTAGCCCGAATTGAATGAACCGGGCCAAAATTACATCCCTCATTAAAGTCAATGATATTATCTTTTTATGGGAGAAAGTAAACCAGACTCTATGAGGAGGGGCTCACGTCGCTGCTTAGGCCCGTTTCTAAGGACGAAGTTTTTGCAGATTTGAGATCGATGAAGCCTTATAAAGCCCCTGGGCCCGATGGTTTTCAGCCCGTGTTTTATAAAACTTATTGGCATACTATTGGGGACACTGTTTTTTCCATGGTTGCTCAAGCCTTTACTACTGGCATATGTCCCCCGACCATCACCGATACTTCTATTGTGCTCATCCCGAAAGAAGCTCATCCTGTTAATCTGGCCCAATTCCGCCCTATTAGCCTTTGCAATGTGAGTTACAAGATCCTCACTAAAGTCCTGGTTCGGCACCCTTTGTTTTTTGGAGGATTTAGTTAGTCCTATGCAGGGCGCCTTTGTCCCCGGAAGGACAACGACTAATAATATTATCCTTGCAAAGGAGCTTATCCATACGAATCGTTATTCTAAGAAGAGAACTGGCTGGTTAGCTATGAAAATTGATCCTGCTAAAGCTTATGATTGGCTTGGTTGGAGGTTTCTTAAGCAGACCCGTATTGACTTTGGCTTTCCTCCCCGCCTGACCTCTCTTATTATGTCTTGTGTGACTCAATCCAAACTAACTATCCAATGGAATGGGTCCTGTCTCCTGGCTTTCTCTCCCCAACATGGCCTGCGACAAGGGGATCCTCTGTCCCTGTATCTTTTTATCCTTTGCATGGAGAAGATATCTCTCCTTATCTGTTCCAAGACCCTATCCAGCCAGTGGTATCCTATCCAGATTAGTCGCGATGGCCCCCTATTTCTCATCTCCTTTTTGTCGATGATGTTTTGTTGTTTTCTGATGCTTCAGTTGAGAAATGCCAAGTCATTTTCGATACCGTGCATACTTTCTCCGACTTCTCGGGTATGATGGTTAATGCTCAAAAATCTCGAGCCTTCATCTCTCCCCATGCTGCGCATGCTCACAAAGCATTGCTTAGACGTCAGTTTGGCCTACAGTTTACTTTGGACATGGGGTTGTATCTGGGGGTTCCCTTGCAGGAGTGTGCTGGTAAAATAGCCTACAAGCATGTCATTGAGAAAATGAACTCTCGGTTGCATAACTGGAAGGCGAAGCTTTTAAATAAGGCAGGGAGACATACGTTGGTCCAATCTACTTTGTCTACTATTCCCATTGACATCATGCAGAACACTTGGTTACCTTCGGGGCTCTGTACAGAGATTGATAGACTTTGCAGAAATTTTCTTTGGAACTCGATCGACGCTCATAAGGGGATCCATTTTCTTAATTGGGAGATGGTTTGCAGTGTTAAACGCTTTGGGGGGTTAGGTCTTCGTCTGGCTCGGGAAAACAATATTGCCTTACTTGGCAAGCTTATTTGGTCTTTAGTCTCGAGGGATTCTAAGCTCTGGACCCGCGTGCTTGGCTCTAAATACTGTTATGGCCCTCAGGTTCTTACTGGTCCTTTTTCAAATGTCTCTCCTTGCTGGCATGCTGTTCAGCGTGCTGTGCCTTATCTCAAGGATGGTTACAAATGGAGGGTTAGTAATGGTGAGCAGATCTTGCTATGGTATGATAGGTGGGTTGGGGATCTGTCTCTCTGCTATTGTATACAGAATATTGATCAGCAAGAGAAGGGCTTAATGGTCGCTGATATCCTCACGAATATCCGCACCTGGGATCTCCATTCCTTACGC
>JANKOD010000003.1:2617321-2631599 GCA_026284645.1 Erythroxylum acuminatum
TTGCATTCTTCATTTCCTTTGTATGTTAAGAAAATTGTCGATTCATCTTCTTTATCTTTTGTTGCTACAAAATGATTTGTTTCCTCCCTCTTTATGGTTGATTTACACTCCTAACTAAAATGGCCATACTTGTTACAGTTATAACATTGCACTTGTTATTTATTACCTCGTTGTTGAAAACTGCCTCTTCATTGGTTTTGAAATTCTCTACCACGACCATATATTTGATAGCTTTCATTTGTTTGGCCTCTTTCAAATGAGTTCCTACCAAGTCCTCGTCCACCACCTCCTTGTCCACCACGTTCACTTCTGTAGGCACCTTTTAGTTACCTCGATTTCCTCTGCCTTATTGGTAACTGTTGCTAGTTTGATTTCCACCAATAGATAACTTGCTTTGCAAAGCTTGTTCCAAATCATTAGTATTTTCATTTTGGATCATTCTCAACTCATGAGCTTGAAGAGAGCCCATAAGCTCATCGATAGATATTTACGACAAATCCCTTGATTCTTCAATGAGAGGGATGATATAATCAAACTTTCTTGATAGTGAGTGTAGGAGCTTTTCCATTACCCTTACATCGTCAAGAGCTTCTCCATTTCTTTTTATCCCGTTCACCACCATTTTCAAACGAGTAACATAGTCACCAATTTTTTCAAAACTCTGCATTTTTAATGTTTCAAATTCGACTCTAAGAGATTGGAGTCGTACCTTTTTAGCTTTTTTGACTTCTTGAAGAGACTTCTGTAGAGTTTCATGCGTCCTTTGATGTTTTTGCGTCTGGTATTGTTTCAAACGTTGATTCGTCAACTCCTTGAAAGATGAAAAATAGGGCCTTATTGTCCTTCTTGCGTGATTCTTTAAGCGATGTCTTTTGCGTATTTGATAAAGATGCTTCGATGGTCGCATCTTCAGGCTCAGTGTAGCCCTCTTCAACAATCTCCCACAAATCTTGTGATACAAGCAGTACTTTCATTTGGATGCTCTACTTTCCATAATTTGTCTTCGTCAATTTTGAAATTTTAGGTTGAATCATATTGGCCATTTTCACGTCATTTAAACGTAATCACGAACCTGACTCTGATACTACTTATTAGGAAAAATTAAAATAGACAAGCTACTAGAAAACAAGCAGCAATATATATATTGATAAAAAAAAACAATGTTACAAACTTTGAGCTGCAGCTCTCTACCTCTCACTCTCTCTTATTCTCTTTTCACTTCGCTTTTCTCAACCTCTTTCACTATTTTTTTCACTTCTAAAACACTACCCATACAACTCCTTTTACAGCCATCAAAGTCGGTTTTGCTCACTGACTTTTACACCCCAAAGCCAACTAAAACATTATGATAATAAATGAAGTTACAGCTACATCACAATCATATCAAATGAACGTTGACAATAACCAACAAAAGTAAAGAAGAATAGCTATACTCAACTATTGTATCTAGAAAAACTTATAAGCTTCTATCGGGTTTGACTTCTAACAGGGGGAGGGGGAGGCAAAGGTACTAAGAATTTTGGGTTACAAATTTTTTCATTTTACAAGTTAGTCCAAAAATTTTTAAATTTTACGAAACCTACAGATAAATAATTGATATTTATAATTTCATTTGGTACCAACCAGTATTATAATCTGATATAATACCCAAGAATTTCATGTTAATTTTAAAAAACCAAAAATACCGCATTCTATTATAAAATTGTTGTTTTTTCATAAAATATTTCTCCTAACAAAAGAACTGGAGATGAAATCCTTGAAGAAGTTTGCTGAAACTACCGAAATAAAATGATGATAATAAGCTTTTACAAGAACTATGCTTTAGTGAAATCCAAGGAATTTATGGTTCTTTGACCTTAAAGAAATTAAAATATATTACTTATGGCTATTTTCAGACATTTCAAGTCGAGAAAATAAAGTTGCGATCACGTAAGAAGCAAGATTGCAATAATGTTAAAAAATAATGAATGAGCAGTATAACAATTTTTGTGATTGGAGGATCAAACCGATATTCCAACCTTTCCAATCCATTCCCGTCATATTTCCAAATTTATTGGTTTCATTTATAATTTGTGATCTTAGTCAAGTTAGTTTAGTTATTAAAACCATTAGTTTGAAGTTTAGCGTAGAGGCAGCGGGATATGTTGAAATCCACACCAACTACCTTTTTAGGTACATTATGACTAAATACAAATTATTTAACGAATTCACCATATACTAGTAGGCCTCGTGTATCGTACATTACCTAAGCTAACAATTCCAAAGACCTCGTGAAAAACTGATCAAAGAGTTCATTTGAATCCAAGATCTCTAAGAGTTAGAAGCATTGGGAAGACCTCCTTCGACCAAGGCTGAGATTGGTGTTATTTGTATACTTGGATTAATTTTTTGACTTGAATGCGAGTTCTTGCCCAAAATGTGTCATTATTTTGTATATAAATATACATTTAATTTCGGTATAAGATGAGCTCTTCTTCTTTTATCTTGTGCAAGCAAGTTTACTATTGTGCTTGTTTAATGTGGGAATAGTCGCTTAAGACTATGTTTAGTTCGATATAAGATTTTTAATGAAATGAAATAAAATGGTTTATAATGGAGTAGAATGTAAATAGATGTAATATTAGAAAATTGTTGTTTGGGAAGGATGTAGTAAAGTGTTGTTTAAATAAAGAGTTTATAATGTAATACATTGTAAAGTTGTTTATCATTTTACGTTTCATCCTAAACCTCTCAAATCAGAGGGTTTTTTTATTTGTACTGTTTAGGATAAAATAAGATGTAATATAAAACTCTCCTCTTTTATCTACTTCCATTTCATTCTATCATAAATTCTCGTAATAAAATAATATTACATTTTATTAATAAACATAGCCAATAAATTAATGAATGGGATGCTCTTTTTTAATATAATAATTGCCTTTTATAGTCTTCCGCATTGCATATACGTAGTCTTTTTTGTTTTCTTTTTAAATTTTAACTATTATTGGCATTCGTGGTGTATGGTGTAGATATTATCTTGTATCGTAGAAATTGTCTCGCATATTTTATGTTATTTTTTTTTATCTTGTATGGGGTGAAAGGAATTGAATATATAGATATGCAAATACAGGATGAAAATTGAAAGAGTTTATTCCACGGTAGTGCAGGAAGAACGGGAGAAAACTATGACTCGAGTGAAAGACGAGAGACCGGAGCCTGTGAGTTCTACTGCATGTGATGAAATTAACATAGACCACAACGATTAATGCTGATCAAGCTGGTCTCAGCGGGCTGTCAAGCGAACAGTACGACGAAATTAACGAATTTGTTGGACGCCCACAAGTCAAATTCGAGTAAACCACATCTTTTAGGTAAGTCAAAATATAGGCCTTGGATTATAGATATTAGGGCCTCAAACCATATGACTGGTATGATGGAATGCTTAGAGGAAGTGACAGATGTAAGTCCTTGTCCTATGGGGTTGCCAAATCACGAAGAAACTCAGGCCAAGAAGCAAGGAACAGTAATAATTGGAATAACAATTGAAATTGAGACATGTTCTATTTGCTCCTAATTTAAGCTGCATTTTGATTTCTGTATCACGGTTGTTTGATGACTCGAATTTCATTGTGCAATTCACTAATAAACATTTTTGTTATACAAGACCATAATATGAGGATGCTGATTGGAGAGAGTAAACACGAGGGACTTTACTTTCTCTAAAGAACCGCACATGTGCATGTTAACAAAATAACTAGAATTAGTCCCGAGAAGTTGTGGCATAAAAGGTTAGGCCATCCATCACCCAAAATAATAAAAATGCTTGCTAATATTAGTAGTGATGTTAAAGGTAGTGGTGTGAAAAATAATGCTTATTATATCTGCTTTAGAGCGAAACAAACTAGAAAAGTATTTTGGTTTAATGATAGTAGAGAAAAAGAGGCTTATGAGTTGATGCATTGTGATCATTGAGGTGCTTATCAGGTACTAACTTTTTGTGGGGCATCTTATGTTTTTTTGACAATTGTGAATGATTTCTCTGTTGTGTGTTGTTAAAAGAGAAAAGTGAAGTTCTATATGTATTGAAGAATTTTATGGCCTTAGTATAACAACAATTTCATAAAAAGGTGAAAATTATACGACCTAATAATGGGACTAAATTTAGATGTATGAAGGAATATTTTGTTGAACATGGCATGTTACATCAAACATTATGTATAGGGACATCGTAACAAAACATTGGGGTGGAAAGAAAACATCGACATATTCTTAATGTGGCAGGAGCTATGCATTTTATTATCATCATTTTTTTAGCATGTGTAACTGCAAGACATGAGGCCAAATCCTTTTTAGAAGCAATGAAGGATGAGAAATGGAGAGAGGCAATGCAAAATGAGATATAAGCTCTCAAGGATAATGAGACGTGGGTTATAAAAGACTTACCCTTTGAAAAGACAACTATTGAATACAAATGGCTCTATACGATCAAATACAATGCAAATGGTACTATTGAATACTATAAGGCTCATTTAGTGATTCTTGGCAACAATCAGGTAAAAGGAATAAACTATGATGAGACGTTTTCCCTGATAACAAATATGGTGATAGTCTGGGCCTTCTTAGTGATTATCACTGCTAAAGGTTGAGAATTACATCAAATAGATATGTATAGTGTGTTCCTACATGAAAATCTTAAAGAGGTGGTTTATATGAAGCTACCTCCTGGTTTTAAGTCATAAAGCTCCTGGAAGGCATATTGCTTGAAGAAGTCTTTTTTATGGCCTTTGTCAGGCCCTAGATGTTGGTTTGCAAAATTAAGTGCTACGTTGAAAAATTATAGCTTTTGACAATCTTCTTCATATTATTCCTTGTTTTCATTTTATAAACATGATATCCAAATGGAGATATTAGTATATGTTGACAATTTAGTTATTTTTAGAAATGATAGTGCAGTGTTGCAAAAGTTCAAAAATTATTTGAGTCATTACTTTCATATGAAAGATTTGGGAAAACTAAATATTTTCTGGGCATTGAATTGGTGGAAAATTCCACTGGTATATTTCTTTATCAGCATAAATATGCATTGGACATCATTTTAACAGGTTATATTAAAATTCTGAGGAGTACTCTTCAAACCATTCAGTTTGGTTAGCCAGTAAGGAACCAAATTTTCTTGGCAGTGAAGTTGTTCTTGACTTAGATGCAAGTGGGGAAGTTGAGGATTTTGCATACAGATGGTTTCCTTATACAGACAATATATTCATGGAATGAGTCTGCCACTAATGTAACAACTATTTTGCTAGAGTCAGGGAATTTGGTTTTGGAAGATGCAAACTTGAAGCAAGTTCTTTGGCAAAGTTTTGATCATCTAACTGATACCCTTTTGGTTGGCATGAAGATTGGGATCAACCACAAGACCAGGGAAATATTGTCACTCACGTCGTGGCTTGGCAAAGATGATGCTTGTCTAGGAGTTTTTACCATGGAATGGGAACCCATTGAAGAACAATTGATTGTTAAGAGACGAGGAAGTAGATGCTAGAGTAGTGGAAAAAGTTATGAAAATATTGAGTTGAAATGCCGATTGAAAAACCTGAAGGATGATGTAGTTCTGCAATATATATGTTTTGCCACAGTTTTTTGTTTGAAAATTGAATAATAATTGAATTAACTATAGCAAAGCTATGACGATATTATAATGAGTTCACCATAAGAAAAATAATTGATTAAATTACAAAACTAAAGATAGAGCATATTACAAAAGTATTTAAAGCACAATACAGTTTTTAGATTCCATCTGGTCTTCATGCCTATGGATAATGAATGTTGGTTGGATTTAGCAATTATAAGTGCCCGAATCTAGTTGATGATATCGTCAGCTAATTTGTACTTATGAATTTCCACTTTCTTGTAAATTCGATTATTCCTCTTTCCATATAGAATAAATAGTAAAGGTAAAGGCAATTTTGTACAAGGGGACATCATTCAACCTCATATGGGTAATATAGATAATCCAATTTAGTGCTAAAGTCTAATCATAATTTACAAATAAATGTAAAATTCTGCTTCAAATCGCTTTACTACATTGGAAAAAATAAATGTCCAACTCCTTACAAAAAACAAAAATTGGGTCACAAGTTCCAAATCACTTGTTTTTTGTACGAAGCCTGCTTTTGATAACTAGTCAGGTGAAGATAGATGCTCTTGGATTAAGAGAACATTTCCACGGAAGATTGAACTATGGAACATTCCTTACACCTTCTTGCAAAGCTTTATAGCAAGACTTGTTAGTAAAATTACCTGAGCCATTTGGGACCCAAGTAACTGAATCTTGCCTGCCAATGTCATTGATATGAGGAAGATATGTCTTCAGTAAGTTGAATCCTATAAAGTTGCCCTTTCAGTATGCTTGATTCATCAAAAAAGAAACTTTGGAGTTAAGAGGAATCCTATTGATGAGTCTGGTTAGTTCAATTACATTTATGAGAGGATTATAGGCGGTCCAATTGTCAAACCATACCCAAATATTGTCTCAATTGCCTAACATATGATTAATCAAAAGAAATACTACATGTCTTAAGTTCAACATTTGCAAAAAGAGCCAAGAATACTCCCTCGAGATAGACGATTGCCAAAGATTTCATTATTGAGATATGTTTCATGAAGTCATTTCACCCTAATAGCCTATTTATCATCAAAAAGTCTTCAAATCCTTTTTCACGGAAGCACTTTTTGCGTTAAAGATATAGAGGTAATCCGTAGGCCACCTTGCTTTTTAGGAATGGTCACTTCACTCTATTGGACTTTAGCTTTCTTAGAGTTTTTAGAATTCCCAATCTATAAGAAAGCTTTCATGATGCTATCAATCTCCTTGATGACTTTCTTGGGAAGAATGATGTGTGAGATCCAATAGACATTTAGGAATCTGTTTTACCAGGCATTGATTCGAGCCTTGATCTATTCTATGAGAGAAATACAATCAAATTACTTAGGTTTTGCATATGAGCTAGGAACCCCTAGGTATTTAAGTGGAAGATCACAAAGTTCAAGTTTAGTAATCTTAGAGACTTCCATTAAGTTCCTCACATCTTTAGAACAGTACAAACTACTTCCATAGTTATTCATGATCAGGCCCGACCATTTGGAACACTATCTTAGGAGATCTTGAATTAACTGCACTGAATAAAGGTGTGACCCCGAGAGAAGGATCAAGTTATCAGCAAACATCAAGTGTGTGAATTTAGAAGCCTTACATTTACTATGGTAATGGAAAATACCATTGGGTCATATAACCTTGTTACGAAGTCGAGATAGGCGTCCATAACAAGAGTGAATAAGATGAGAGAGGGTTATCTTGTCTAATACCGCGAGCACAAGAGATTGGTTTTGCAAGAATCCCACTTACCAGAATTCTAATTGAGGTAGTTCATAGACACATCATAATCCAAGAAATGAACTTAGTTGGGAATTTAAGAGCCTCTGGACAAAATTGTATGAACTTCCAATTAACAGTATCAAAAGTCTTGTAGAAATCTACCTTCCAATAACAGCTCTTGATATTTCTTCATGAATGATAATCTTTCAAAGCTCTTGCATAAGTAGTATGTTATCTCCAATAGATTTGCCTTGTTGAGTATAATTGATCACTGAAGACAAAGCAATTTTCAATCTATTAGCAAGAAGTTTGGCAATTACCTTATAGATCGTGTTACAAGAGGAGATAGGTCTATAGTTTGTCAAAGTATCAGGGTTATGCTTTTTGGGCACCAGGCGGATGTAGGTATGATTTATCTCCTTCAACATTTGACAAGAGGAAAAACACTCTAAAATTGATTTTGTAAACAAATTGCCCATAATCCCCCATGTTTTTTGAAAGAACCCTGCTGTGAACCCATCAGGACCTGAAGCCTTAGAGGGATGTAATTGGAATAAGGTCTCTTTAACTTCCAAGCTAGTGAATGGAGTAGACAGTATTTCCTTGAGTTTCTGTGAAAAGGGAATATCAAAAAGTGTGCAGATATGGTGAGTATCATTGGAGCTAGTTTCTATGCCCATAAGTTGTAAGAAAAATTCTCTTGTAAGCCTGGGTAAAGAAGCTTGATCAAAAAATGAATTACCCTATGAATCTTAAAGTTTAGCAATTATATTTCTGTTTCTCCTTGCAAGAAGAGATGCATGGAAGAATTTGGTATTGATATCCCTATTTCTAAGCCAATTAATACAAGCATTTTGTTTTAAGATAGAAGCATGCAGGGCTAAAGCTTCCTAATGATCCTTTAATCTAGCATATTCCACCTGCTTAAGAAGATAATTATGAGGATCTAAATAGCAAGCCTTTTGAGCCTCAGTTAGCAGCTGATGAGTAACCTTAGTTGGTTTGCTGTAGTTCTTTCGAACTAAATATGTTGGTTACTTATTAGAAAACAACTGAATCAACAACTGTGAATTTTCCATATTATAATCATAAACAGAAAACTAAGTCTGCAATAAATAAATCGACATGAAATTTGTTAACGCAGTTCAACACGCAAGGCCTACGTTTAGGGGGCGCTAACCCAGATTAATCAACTTTCACTCAAGTACAATAGTCTTATACAAAACTTTATTGAACCGACACCACTCACCCCTTGATGCTACCCACTCGTACTCACATCTCATGAAAGTATTTCACTCCCACTAACATGACCACCTCATGCTAACCTTAACAAAGAATTTTTGCAATATTGAATAATAATATAGATTAAAATAAAATCTCAAGTGATTAAACCAATAATAACATAAACAAAGAAACAATTGAGTCAAAAGACACTCATCTATACATGCAGCCTCGTTAAACCAAAATCATGGGAAGTTATCCAACAAAAAATCTGTTGTGAATCTTTCAAACTGATCACCAAAGAAACTCACACATAGTAGCATCGAAACTCATCAATTGGACATAAACACGAGTAGTGCAATTGTTCACGCACATATGTAAAAGCACAGCTGCAATAATCAATAGAATCTTCAATAAATGTCATCCATGTTTATCTCCACCAAAACATGTTTATCTCCAACAATTCCATTTTTCTTTAGGATTCTATCTCATTTAGAATTTCACCTTTCCACACTATCTTATCTTCCCAAAATACTACATAATCCAAGATGATAGAATCCTTTACCTAGTCAACTTCTTATCATAAAATATATCAAACTACAAATAATGCCCTAAATAATAAATAAACTTAACACCGAATGCTATAACATCACCAAACAATCAAATGAAGATGGTTTGTGCCTTAGCTATTCTCTTCTAACACCAAACAATCAAATGAAGATGGTTTGTGCCTTAGCTATTCTCTTCTAAGTGACAGTCTTACTCTTGAAAATCTAAGGAATATCTACAGATGGATTCTTGACTATAATGGAAATATTCATGATTCAGAGTCCAATATCATAGGTTAGTATGATTACAATAAGCTTTGTGATGGGAATATCATAGAGTATGGTTTTGCAAAATAGGAAGGACCAACGTGTAGAAGAGATGGTGACAAGTTCAGAAAGAGAATCACCAACCTTCAGAGTGAGTTAACGTATTTTTGATAAGGATAAATATTCCCATTTATCTCTTAAACTGGTTTTAGTTTGTTTAGATATAGTTTATCATTATCTATTGTTTGTATTCATCCTTATCTGATACTTGTACCCTTATCTTGTACATACCTATTTATACTCCACATGGTTAATGTAAAGTTGTATCTGGGTTACCATTACAATATCATGGTATTAGAGCCTTTTTCTTCACTCCTACTTACCTTCATTTGATTTTTTTTAGACTTCTTCAATTTAGAGAAGTCTTTACTGCCTAGCAGCCAGTTGTCCATCATGACATCAAATCAACCTATTGTTGCTTCAACCATCTCCGCCTCACCTACCTTTACTATAGCCACTTTACCAAACATATCTCACCAGCTCCCAATCAAGTTGAACTCCACTAATTATCTCCTGTGGAAAGCACAAATAATGTCATTACTTTATAGCTACGATTTGGCTTCACACATCGATGGCAACTCTGCTCCACCATCACGAACCACTGCTAAAGGAGACCCAAATCCTCGATATTCTTCTTGGTTTTGCCGTGATAAGTTGGTATTGAGCTGGATCAGTGGCTCCATCTCTAAAACCTTCATTCCACAAATTGTTAGCGCCTCTTGTGCTAAGGATGCTTGGACAAATCTTGCAACATCCTATGCCTCAGGTTCTAAAGCCCATATTCGTACCATTAAAAGTAATTTCTTTAAGCTCCAAAAGGAGCAGTCTAAAAGTATTGCTCAATATACTCAATGTCCAAAGGCTATGTTTGATCAGTTAGCAGCTTTAGGTAGTCCTATGCCTGATGATGATTTGGTGCAGGTAGTTACCAATAGACTCGGACCTATGTATTCCTATAGGAATCTTACTATCTTTGACTACCAAGACCAGTCTTGAAAAGATTGTGAGATTGTAACTGTTCAGAAGTTGGTAAGTATAGCGACAATAGGAAGGGTTGCATTTTCTATCGAGGCCCTTTCAATTACAATGATTTGACAGGGGATGAACAGGTTTGTTATATCATTATTCCAGGTCTTTGTCTGATCACAGAGGCAAGTGTAGTTTATTTGAGGCACAAAGTTTATCAATTTGCATTGTTAAGAATATAAACATAGACAAAATTATGAAACTTCAATTGTATTGAACTTACTGTATTGTTTGTTGTACAAAATGCAGCTCATAGGACAGGGGTTTGGATTGTTATTGCTGTATCAACAACTGTAATCGTAGCTCTGATGGGCATCTTCTAGTACTTGAGATGGAGAAGGGTCAGATTATAAGGTATCATTAATTTCCTAAGCTAACCTTGAAGCCCATGGTTATCACCTAATACTAACTTTCAAGTTCTGGATATTATCAATCCTGAACAGAGAAGTGGAGAACGGGATTCAAACTTGACAGAAGCAAAATCAAGATAGTTCCTAGCTAGTTCAATTTGTACAAAACTCCCCTTGAATACAGGTCATTTGAAGGATTAAGCTACTTAGCTAGTTACTTAGGTGTTCCCCTTGCTATGGACGAAAATATCGCGAATATCAAAAGAGTTGGTTATGCAAAGGTGTGCATTGAAGTGGAACACAAGAAAATATAGCCTAAATACATTCCTCTCATGAAGTATAATTGTAGTGGAGAATTGGAGGAGGATAAAATTTTATTGTTTTATCCTTGGAAAGCCGTATATGAAAGAGGGAAGCAAAGTTTGGGTCCCTATGATGAATAAGAATGAGGACGGTAATGGAAGAAATGTGAAACCAGGCACACTAGAAAAATCAGTAGCTGGGAATGATATTGTTGCAGAGGACATGAAGGATAAGAATGTGAAGAATCCAAATGATGTAACTGAAGTATGTGAAAGTGAAGAAATTAAGGAGGCGGCCAGTTCAGTTGGTACAAGGGATTCTAAAGTTGTTATTTTGAATGTAGTTGGGAAAAACAATGAAGAGAATATGCAGAATGTTAAATTTGTTGTATGTGTAATTAGAGAAATTCAAGAGGAAGCAATTTCCATTTCTGCAAAACCAAGTGCTGGACATGAGGATGCAGAAGTGGAGAAAATGGAAAAGAACAAGCAGCAATTTAATTATAATCAACTAGTTGGGTTGAGGACTGAATAAGTTGTCACACATATTTCTCAAGGAAAGACAACTCTTGACAATTCTAGTGCAGACAATGTGGAGAATCTAAACAATGACGCAAATGTTTACCTCCCAATATTTGGAGCATTTCAGATGAATTGGCCTAATATATTAACTCCAGTTGCAACTATTGAGCAAACTGTAAATCAAGGGACAAGGGATATCAAACAAACAGAAGACGGTGATACCCCACTAGTTGTAGACCATGTCTGATTTTTGCTTGCAATCCAAATTTACAAAAAGGAAATCAGCTAGAAAGAGAAAGCAAAATCTTAAATACCAGAAATGGTGAATGAGCTTTCTCACGAAGATGAAAGTTTAGTAGTGCTTATAATTGTTTCTCGTTGTTGTTTATTATGCAAATAGTCAAACTATCTCTCTCGGAGTTTTTGTTCTTGGTCATAGAGCCTTGGCCTCATTGTTGGTAGATTAAGTTTTAACTATAATTTAAATTATTTTCTTTTCTAAAAAAAGTTTCTAAGAAGCTAATGACGTGTGACAGACCAAGTTATGCAAACAGGAGCAACGTAAAATTTTACAGTATTTCAGAAATCAAGGCAGCAACAAATGGCTTCTCATTAACAAATAAACTCGGGACGGGTGGTTTTGGTCCAGTTTACAAGGTAAATTCAGATCAGATGAAACAAACAAGAAAGTTGAGCAGTTGCTATATTATGTGTACAACAGCTAAAGTTGAGCAGTTGCTATGCCTGTGTACAACAGCTTAGCTGTTAGTTCTCAAATTGTCGGGGGAAATTTGGTCAAGAGCAGGAAACAGCAGTGAAGAGGCTATCAAGAAGATCAGGACAAGGGCTGGAGGAGTTCCATGCTGCAACACAGTAACCTTGTCAAGCTCTTATGTTTCTGCGTTCGAGGTGAAGAGAAAATGTTGGTGTATGAATACTTGCCAAATAAAAGCTTGGACTTCTTCTTATTTGGTGAGCACAATTTATTGTTTTCAAAGTTATCAGAATTACCAAGTTCCAACTCTTAAAATCATTTTAGAAGAAAGCCCTCTTTTCAGCCTTTCAATTATTAATATTCTAATTCGGTTCTTAAATTTTTCTAATTCTTAAATTAATATTTTCAAAAAAATTATATAGCATTCAAATTAAATTATATGATTTATTTTAAAGATAATTATTGAGTATAATTTTGATTTTTAATTTTTATAAACTTTTTCATTTCTCTTTCAGACAAAATATTATAATTTTTCCTTTTAATTTTTTTTATATCTTCCTTAAAGGTTAAATATCCAAATATTTCCTCCTTTTTTTACATAGAAATAAGCTATTATATTTTAATATTATAAAAATATTTTTATTTTTTAATATTATAGAGTCACTAATTTTCACTTAATTCTTCCCTAAGGAAACTTCATACCTCGGTCAAATAGTATTTATAATATTGATAATAATCTAAGTTGAGAATAATTTAATATGAATAGAATTTCTAATTTAAGAGAATTAATTAAAATAATTTTTTATAAATCTGTAAATCTTTTCATTTCATAGGAGTGTAGTATGTCACAGTCTTAGCCTCGTAGGTACTAAGCTCGAGACTTGTCATCACGTGTATTACAAGATCAGGTCTTCTGTTCCTGATTAACGTGTGACTCTTGCTTCTGAGACATGTAAGGAACCTTTATCATAGATCTCTTCGTAAGGGTTTAGATTTTACGAACCGGTCTCTTTTGTTTTTATTTCCCTTGTATTAAAAAGTATCTAATTTTTTAAAATTTACTTATTAAATAAATAAATTTTCATGAAACAAAATATACCCAGATTAATATGAACAGATGACTTTGTCCCATGTATTGCATATCCGCACTCAAGATCATCACTCTTCAGATCTTTGACTTAGATAAGAAAATGGGTCGGTTAAACCGATATCAAGAACATGCAGTCTAAGGTTGACTCGGAAGTTTAAGTGGACTCGAATAAGTGAACTTTTTAAAATAATGTCATTTTGGATAAAAGGACGTAAGTAGCATAAATTTTAGCATATTATCTAAAATAACATTATTTTAAATAAATTTTTTAAAATAATATTATTTTAATTTTAATTTTTTTAACTTAAAGCTCAAAGCAACATTATTTTGATCGAGTTGTTCGAAAAATTTAGATCAAACCTTGAGTTAATCTCTTAAATCTGAACCTTATTCAAAACTCGATCAAATTGAACTCAATCTGTTAATTTCAGGTTAAGCTGAACTGGACGTCAGATCCTTACAAAAACAACACTATTAACATTATCCAATGTAAATCCTGTTGAAACGTGAAGTTTTGAAAGTCCAATAATATATAACTTTATCCTTAAAATAAAGAAACTGTTTTTAACAACAACCTTACTGTCAAGTGACCGTTTCATCACAATAACTTAAATTATTGTATGAGGCCAACTTAATTGATTTTATATATTCACTAACACACCCCCTCAAGTGAAAGCTCTTTAGGCTTGAAACTTACACAGACTCACTCTACCTTGTGCTGAATAATAGGTGGGTGGTAGGATTTGAACTCAGGACCACTTGATCATAAAGGCTCTGATACCATGTTAAGTGACCGTTTGCTTACAAGATTTATCTAAATCTT
>JANKOD010000003.1:2655698-2669074 GCA_026284645.1 Erythroxylum acuminatum
GACAGCTGGCCCAAGAATTTAAGGCTGCTCCATACCCAAATCTAAGGATCGAACCTCTGACCTTTGGTTAAGGATGGACGAGTCCCTGCTACTCAACCACACCCCTTGGGTTATTGAAATATGGTTTTAATGTTATAATGCTATATCTAATAATTTCACTCCTCAATGTTTACAATTATTTTAGTTGAGTAAAATAGATGGCCGAAAAATGTTTCTGTATGGAATTGGACTGATGAGAATTGATCAAAATCAATCTGATTTAGATGTATTTATCCACTCTCATGTGAAGAATAATGTCATTGTCGACTTAATAATGATATATTGATTTATAATAGCAAAATTTTTATGAAAAACAATACATAATAATAATTAAAAGGAACATGTTCAATTCAAATATTTTTATTAAAATATTACGAATTATTTTTTTGACCGAATTTAGAGAGAATTTTTAAATTTTGTAAATTTAAGATTTACATAAAAATAGTGTTTATAATGTCGTTTTTTTTAAAAACAGTATACAACAAGAAACTCTCAGTGAAATTCTCGACGAAACGTGAAATGTAGAGAGGTCCAATAGTATGCAATCTTATCCTTACCTGATAGAGAAATTGTTTCTGATAGACCCACGTGCAAAACAACACGAAGATACTACAAAAATATAAATGAAAATGCATAAATAAGAAAAAAAAGGTAATTCAATACAAAATAACGTACTTATAGAATATGATAACGATTAACAATAAAGATAAAATGATTTAACACATTTACAAAACCGGTAAAAAATGGTTACAAAAATAATTCAATCCTACAACTAACTAATTAAGATATAAGTACTACATATTACATTTAATGGACACAGTATTAAAAAAATCTAAAAGATCGTAAATGACCTATTTAAGAGAGATCATTTATTTATATCCTAGCACATCAAAATTTTCTACTGCAAGTCATATTCTCTATAAGTTTCATCTGAGCAATTGAGTCATATCATTCTTGATCACTTCCTCTTAGTTCTTATTAGGCCTTCCTTTTGTTTTCCTCTTACAATCTCTAAACATTATTTTCTCGCATCTTTTCATTAAAGCATTAGAGTGTCTCCTTTTTAAATATTATAAATTTTATAGTTTAATTAGATTTTTGTTAAAAAATTTTAGATCAACGATCTCCCTTTTATCAATTTAACAATGAATTTATATAGATACGAACACTACTATCATTTTGAATTAGATTCGGTAAAAATTGTTCGACCTAGTTCGACCTAAAGTTAATAAGTCTAGTTCAAATTAATTGGAATTTGGACTAGGTTTGGACTTCTTTTTTATCTCAAAATTTTAGGTTTTGAGTCTAGTTTGTGTTCAGATTGTCCCATCCAAAACTTGAAAATTTTAATTAAAATGACAACATTTATTCTGCCTAGTTCAGCTAGAAATCAGTAAGTCTGATCCAAATTAATTAGACTTGGAACAAGGTTTAGACTTTTTTTCAAAATTTCAAGTTTCGAGTGGGGTTTGAGTTTAGGCTACATGATACGATACTTGAAATTTTTAACTAAAACGATAATATTTTGAATAAAACGATGTCATTTTAATTTTTAAAATTAAAAACATATTTAATTAGACATAGCTCAGACTGATCAAACTTCGAAACAAACCCAAGTCAGGACACATATTTTCAAAACGGACTTAAAGTTGGGCTCGAGCCCTATCCGACCCGTTTCAACACTATTTTGAGATGTTGAAAAACAGCATAACTTGTAAACATATACAAAGAAAAAGAGTAAATCTTCCATAAATGATGAAAATTCCAGAGAAGCAAAAAAACAAATGAGACATGACAATAATATAAACCGATAAAGAAATAAATTCTGAATTATATGTGAGACTATTGAAGATAAAATCAAGAAAAAAGAAGAAAGGATTATCACCAGATCAATTAATCCTTATTGTAAGTAAATGATAATTCAGTTTTTGTTATGTATCTAACTCATTTTTCTAGTGAATTCGTAAATGAACTATCAACATATTTTCATATCTTGATTTAACATGTAGCGTAAATGCAACGCCAAAAAAATTACTATACATATATCAAACACATTAAACTTAGATATAAATTTAGAATTCCTTTAGATGTGAAATGTTACATCTCATGAATGGACCACCGAGTATGCCGTCATGACTTATTAAATTGGACGAAGTTGCATGGTCGTTTCCTTTGACAGTAAGCATTTGGAGTCCGGATCTTTATCCAATCTGATGATGTCTTATTCTGTTCCATAAATCTCAGTCATTCATTTATGTGGATCTCACGTAGATCCTACATAAATAAACACGAGACCCACATAAATGAATTACTGAAATTCATATGACAGAATAAGACACCATAATATTAAACATCCCGTCCCAAGCATTTGAGCCTCCATGGCTTAAGATTTGATTTTGAGCCATCGGGGTTACAAAATAAAATATCAAATATTTAATATATAATAATTTATAAATAAAGTGTTTTTGGATATTTAATTTTGTACTGTTAGAATTTTTTATTAATAAAAATATAGATATTCTTTCTTAATTTGGTCTTAAAATTTTAAAATAATTTAATAAAATTTTAAATATCAAATTACAAATTATATTACAATTGTAATAAATTGTGCAGATAAAATTATATAAAATACATAAATAATTACCGTAAATTATAATAACAACTTAGATTATAATTATAAATTGTAATTTCAATTTAAATAAAAAATTATTTGCTTTTCTATTTTTTTTGGATGCATACAAGGTATTCTAAAAGGGTCCTAACTATAGGAAGACACTTTTAAGCCATTTACACCCAGACTAATTCCCGCTCGAACAGGGTAGATTCCTTACGGGGGTAAAATTATTTCCCTAAACTTTAAACAATTACATTTATGAGAGAGTTTTAACCCACGATCTCACTTAAGTCAGGAAAACTCCTTACCACCGTCACGAGTTTTTTCTATTTTTAATATAATTCAGACGGTGAAATTGATATCAGAAACAATCCTTCTAGCAAATTTGAAAAGACAACCTCAGGTCACCCCAAACCCGAATTTTGGCTTGTCACCGAATACCACATAAGTACGAAGCCTGACGTGGCCACCATGAACCTGGTCTCGGCATATATGATCAAACCCTATCTTTGAGCTGCTTCCTGGAACCATGCAACCATATACCAATGCTGTTCAATGTAGACTTTCAGAACCAGAAGTCCTACTCCACTGTCCACGTGCCTTATCACGTGCTCCTCCTCAAGATAAATCAATGACTCACGTTTTGGTTTGACCATTTGAAGCCTCCATAAATAACATTGCCCTATGCTCTATATCTTCCCCCCTCCTCTTCTGAAACTCACTCTCTTTTGTTATAAGCTTAAGTGCACATGACTGTGTTTGTGGTTTAGCGAGTGTTTTTCTGTGATATCTTTCAGGCCATGAGTAAAACCATGTCTAGTCCTGGTGATCATTGGGGCCAATTCTTCCACCACCAACAAAGCAACCTTTCCAACCAACAAGTGCCTCCTGGACGGACCGTGTTAGGCCACGAACGCGTCTCTGATGCCACCGTCGTCACTACCACTGTCACCACCACGTCCACTCCAATCCTGTTGAGCAACCCCAGCTCAAGCGGTGGTCACCTGAGTCCTGAAGGACGAGTCTCGAAGCCTATACGTAGACGGTCAAGAGCATCCAGGAGAACCCCAACAACATTGCTGAATACAGACACCACGAACTTCAGAGCTATGGTGCAACAGTTCACGGGTGGTCCTAGTGCACCGTACGCACCTGGGACTCAGCTAAATGGTCCGAGTTTTAGTTTCGGTCTCGGTTTACGTCAAGGTCAAGCTAATAATGTTAACCCTGTCATGGTTCCAGCATCTGTTGCAGGCTATCACTTGCAATTTCAACAACAACAGCAGCAGCAGTACCAACCGCATAACCAGCCACAATCCTACATGTTTTCCTTAGGAAACAACAGTGGCAACAACAATAATAACACCGCTTCTGCTCATGATTTCTTTCTTCAAAGACAGGGAAATGTTCCTAGGTCTACATCAACAAGCATGGAGTTAGCTATCTCCGATGGATTTTTAATGGAGGGTGTTCCTCCACAGCAGTTGCCTCCTGCTCATCATCATCTTCATCTTCCTTCTTCTAGACCCCCATCGTTCCCCCCATGAAAACGCAGAGAGTTTAATACAGCCTTTTTTTCCTGCTTTGACAGGGACATAAAGAAGAAAGTTAGGCACTGACTTTTGTCCTATAGAACCAGTACTCATTGACCGATGTGCATATATAAATCTTTATATATTTATAGTGTTACTTGCATTTCATGGCAACTTCTTAGATTTTTCGATATATGTAAGACTCTGTAACCTGGCAAGTACTACAGGGTGGTGCCATATGAACATGGTTTCTTTCTTCTCTTAGTTGAATTTATATCTTTGTTTCCTTGTTTCATTCGTCTCTTTCGATGTTCAAGAGTGATCTTTTGGGGATTCTACAAAGTTTGATTCAGAAACTGTGGGCTCACACTTGACAGCTTAAATTGTTTGACCTTCCATTTAAGTACAGTTTGATATAGATCACGTTTTTTTAAAATTGATTTTGCAGACACCTTTGAAGAAAAAAGCAATGATCGTTCACATTGCCTAAGGCAAAGTAGAACTAAAAGATTAAATGTGATATAAGGAATCCGATAAAAGAAGTAATACACAACCTCGTTCATACAAATTTCTTCAGTTTCTTTTTAGTAATGAAGAAACTCTCAACACTTATTCTTTTATGATACATCAAATAAATTATTAATATGTATGCTAATAATTTATCAGTTTTTGAAATATATTCTAAATAAATTATTTAGTAAATTCATCACTTTAAATCAATGTTTTAAAAACCGGATTGAAAGTTAAACCAGTAAGACAAGAGGTTTTTAAAAGGTACTGTACCATCTAAAACAGGTGAAAGACTTAATAAAATTGAATAATTTGAAAAATGATTAAAAAAAATTATCCTTACTAAAAAATTTAAAGTGTAATTACATTTATTAGTTTATTTGGGTTTATAAAAACTGATTAGTTTACTAAAATTTGTTGATTGATTAATAAAATAATCGATTTTTTTTTGTTAAATCAGAAGAATAAATTAATAGAAAAGAATATGTACATAGTGATCAGTACAAGTGCCACGAAAGGCACAAGCAAACATAAGTCGCAATGCAATCCATAACCAAGGTAGACATAAACTCAAAGAAAAAAAAACATCACATAATCGGTTTTTAATAACAAAAATTATTAAACTAAATCGAACCGAAAAATTGGTTGGCTCAAGGTTTTCAGTCTAAAACCGGTTTAATTTTTAAAACATTGCTTAAATCAAATGATATATTAGGCCTTAAGTAAAAATGATAATTTTCAAACATTTCTCTTATTGTATTTATAATTAAATTCTCACGAAAACAAACAACTTAATACATGAATTAACTCCATATGATCCTTTCTTTTTTGGTTCTGTTTAAGATGTACTAATTTCACATCAATTTATGTGCTAACTGATACGAAATCTTTCAAATGATCAACTGCACCACTCAAGAGATGGCATTACTTACAGTCACTTTCAATCTGTGAACTTACGTAAGGAATATTCTTACTTGGTGACCAAGACACATAATAGTAAAACACAAGGTAGAACGTATTCTTAGTGATGAACATTAATACATATTGTTTTATGAGTAACTCAGCACTAGTAAAATAACAATGATGTGCAAAAAGGAATGATGTTGTTGAGTGAGAAGTAGGGTGGGAAGAAGGGGATGAATTTGGGGCCACTTTTAGAAAGTCAAATATGCACTAATCTATATTGGATTAACATAGTTTTTGCCTTGTGATTCACTTAGATAATGCCAATTATCCCATGATTATACTGCCCAAGTTTTCAAACCTCATCAAGACAGTATTCTAATCACGTGAGGATATAGTTTCATGTATGCAACATTAGCATACCCTTCGTACGTGTAAGTTGAGATCATATATACTATTTCTATAAGACACCGAATTAGGTTAATTTTGACCAAGCAATACAAAGATTACAACACTTTTGCTCTAATTTATCACTTTAATGATGCTTTTGATTGCAGTCTTTGACGGGTTTCGAATTAATTTGTTAATTTAATGACATTTTCGATATTATTATATGCTCGTGATTATATTAATTATTAATCGTTAACAATGTTAGTTTCTAAGTAATCATTTTGGAGGAAGAAAAGTAATTGACAATCCCACCATTCATGCCTAATATTTGGTATTTGGACTGTAGGATACTTAGTAATGTTAATGTTGTCATGATCATATATAGCTAACAAGAGTTCAGAAAGAAAGCGCAAAGAGGAATTACACTTGTACTTGAGGGTGGTTTAATTAACGCATAAATCCCAAATTTTCTATTAGTTAGGACACTAAAATCAAATGTAAATGATGAAGTGATTTTAACCTAACAATTAACCAAATAACATATAATGTCAAGGTACAAATCCTACTCTAGTTACAGGTGATCGGATTACCTGTTTCACTTTTGCTGTTCTAACTCATATAAATATGTGGATGAGATAAGTTGGAACAGTATTGGAACAACATACATCTCCCCTAGTTACAGTGGTATCGAGAAAAACAAAGACAATTACTACCTAGAGTGTAATTTACAAAAATACAAAAAAGTTGATGTATCTATTAATTAGATAAATGAATACGATAATAAATAATTATTAAAAATTCAATTTTATAATAAATATAATACATTACCAATTTTTTATTGTTATAATGATTCAAAATTTTAAGATTACAAAATTATTTTTAAATCAAATCAAAATTTGAATTTGAATCATTTAATTTTTTAATTAAAAGAGATAATGAATTAAATTATTTTTAAAAGTTGAACAACTTAATTTGAAATTTTATTTTTATATGCATTTTACTTGACTAATAAGACAATGTAAAGATTGATTTTTGAGGATGCTACATAAGTTTTCTTCTTCGTCAACATAATTTTTTAACTTCTTATGGTAAATCTATTAGCGATTATACATTCTAAGTGCAATCTTTTATTCCATAATCAAAAATTATTTAGAGAATTAAATATAATATATAATCTTTCCAAATATTAATCTTTATATCATTTCATTCATCACATTAATAAAATATTAACAAAACCTATTTTTTGAATTGAACTGTCCAATTTTTAAAAATTTAAACACTTAATTAAAAATTTTAATAATTGAACGCAAAATAGATAATTTTAAAAAGTTTAAAACTTTATAATTTATTATTCCTTCTTAAAAATACAACAATTAATTTACTAAAAATTTCATGCATATGTTGACAAAGATGAACTCAATTTACGTTGGCAAAAGTAGTGGTTGAGATTATAGGGATTACTTCTTAAATTATATTTGTAATAAATTATAATTTTAATAATTTAATTGATTTTTTTTATACTTTTAACTATTTTAAAATCGAGTAATACTCAAAATATTGAAATATATTTTACACTTATATTTATTTTATCCAGCTAGCAAATCAATCAAATTAAATGTGATTAACATGATTCCCTTGATATAATCCAAAAAAGAACTAGAGATGAAGTGTTGGCAGCTTGACACTTTTGAAGTTGACCCCTTCTTATTCCCAAACCGAACCCATAAAGGGAAATACAGAAACTCTACTTATAGCGTAATGACTATTAATTCAACAAAAGAAAGACAAATTTACTTAATCAACACAAAGCAATTAGTGAATTGCTTCTCTAAATCAAATTGGCCATCTGAAAAGTATGACCGCCCTATGTCATTGTTACCAATAGAGAAGAATCTTGGCATAATCAGAGACTGCCTAACAAAACAAAAGTAGAAGGTTTAAGAACATTATGCACGGCTATATGTTGTTGCAAGTTTCTTTTTCTTTCTGATTCTAGCCGTGAAAGGCGGAAAAGTTCAAAGCCAACGTGCTTATAAAGGAAGGTGACAAAGTGAAGATATGAAAACCGAAGTATGCCCTTCATGACCAGGAAAATAAGAGAACTAAAAGCTTTTTCCTTTGTCGGAAAATGGCACAGATGAATATTCCACAGAAAAGAATAAGATTATTCTTCCTTCATTCACAAACTGTTTATTCTATTATTTACTTTTACATACCTCAATAGCGACTGTATTCAGAAGGGTTCTTCCCTCTGGAAGGAATTCCACATATATCTTTGGTCACTTGCCATTGGCCCTATCCACTTGTGATCCTGCATAAAAAAGTGATCAAGATGTCATAAGGTGTTACCCATACAACAAAATAATACAATGGAAAAGAGTAATCTCATTAAAAATAATTTGAATTGCACCCAAACTGCAGATCAGGTTGAAGAAATCCAGAGCAGAGCATGCTTAATTCAACTACGACCCGCTAGGCTAACAGCAACCTTAGCACTACTCAGGTAACTATGCAAAAAGTCATATAAGTTTGTTCACTTAAGGTTATTAGATGCTCATCCAGAAACTCTCTTGTTCTTCATTCGATATCACAGCTAGGAAAACAAATGCATAATAGTCAGTCTGCTTGAACTTCTATTTAATTTAGCAGGTACTCTAG
Source organism: Erythroxylum acuminatum (assembly GCA_026284645.1). Classification (NCBI taxonomy): domain Eukaryota; kingdom Viridiplantae; phylum Streptophyta; class Magnoliopsida; order Malpighiales; family Erythroxylaceae; genus Erythroxylum; species Erythroxylum acuminatum. The sequence continues at coordinate 2,664,345 of JANKOD010000003.1, forward strand.
CATGATATTAGTCAATGTTTAGTTTGCACCAGATAATTCTTCTCCAGTCTCTATGAGATCATCTTTCTGAGGGACAGAATTCAAGATTTTGCACTTATCTGGTAGCAGTCAGCCTGTAAACCTCAATATACCAGATCTAATTCATAACTACTAAGAATTTCTGATGTCACTACAAGGATTGGAGACTGGTGTCAGAAGTGATTACTTAATAAGTTTGCATCAGCTCATATACCCTTAACCTGTTGGTAACTCAAATTTCTAGTGCTCCTTTTTCTTTTTTGTTTACTTTTGCATCCCATTTGGTCACAAAAAGTAATGAATTATAGAATTACAAGTATTTTAATCTTTTTAAATTTTTCATAATTTAGTCAAAAGCTCACACATCTAACTCCAGATGAAAGCACATATGTATATAAAAAGAAAATAGAGGTTTTTGATCAGTGAAGAGATCTTGTCTTTCACCACTTGACATTCAAACTTCAAATCCATATTCCAACGCAAACAGAGACTCACCAGTGAATTAAAACCATCGCTTGTCGTGCCCCCATCTTTTAGTGAATATGAGAAAACATTATGCTTGCTGCAAGTTCAACCCCGTTCACATTCAAATGAACATCCATTCCTTGATAGCTGATATAGAGACTAAGGCTGTTATTTGAATGGAACCCAGGACCAGCAGTACCAGCCTTATCACATCATTTTTCGACAGCAACATGGGCATTTACTTTTGCATGGCGTTTATCAAACTGTGAAGTCCAAGAAAATGAAGATTAAATCATCTCATCAGGACATTCTTCCAACTTCTGTGGTGCGTCTAACAGACCACAGGAAATTAAAATGACATTCGAGCTTGTTTAATCTTCGATCTAAGCTTTCTAGCTTCTCCTGGAAACCCAGCATGTTGAAGACCATTGTAAACAGCTCGTTGAGCAGATCGGAGAATTTTCATGCCCCTTGTTAAACAAGAGATCAGGAGTTTGGATGCACAGAGGAACCTTCTAGCCTTGCATAGATTGTGAACCAAGGAAGAGTAGGTATAGGAGTCCTTCATCCCCATTGATTCAAACATTTTCAAGGCACTATCAATGTGACCACTTTTACCCAGCCCATCTATTATAGAGTTTAATGCAACGGAATTTTTATCAAGTCCCATAACATTCATATACTTCAAATGTTGCTGAGCCCCCTCAATGTTACCTGCTTTGCACAAACCATCTACTATTATTGTGTGTGTATACTCATCACATTGCAAACCACATCTTTCTACTTCATCAACCAGTTCATATACCTCTTTAAACTTCTGTTCTTTACAATATAAATTAATCATCGTATTACAAGACACTATATCAAGCTCAATGCCAATCCCAATCATCTCCTCCACGTAAACAGTTGCCTCAGCCATCCTACCAATTTTCACTAGAGCAGCAATAACTGTACAGTATGCAAAACCATCAAATGTATATCCCTTAGTCTTCATTTCTTTCAGTATGTCAAATCCTTGATTAAACTTCCTAGACCTAAAGCAGCATTTCATAACTGTAGTATATGTTATAGCATTTGGCACAAACCCAGAGGCCTCGATGTCCTTCAAAATCCTCCGTGCAGCTCTCAATCTCCTAGCTTTACACAACCAATGAATAAGAGTGTTATAGGTAATCAATTGAGGAACAAATCCATTTTGTTGTAAACTCCTAAACAACTTAAGCGCCTGAACTGCAGAACCATTCTTGCAAAGCCCATTAAGCAATATGTTAAATGTCGCCTCACAAGGAGAGAAATTACGAATTAAGATATCATTAAACACCCGATTAGCTTCTTGCCACATACCCAACTTAAAATAACAATGCATCAATGTATTATAACTCCAAACATCAGGAGTTATACGTCTCACGCGCATTTCCTCAAACAGGTCAAAGGACTTAGACAAAGAGCAGTTTCTAGTGGCACAAGCAATAAGTGAATTGTAAGAAACAACATTTGGGTCAATCCCAGCTTCGAGCATTCTATGCATAATAGAATAAGCAGCATCGAAACTAACGAGGCGAGAGTACGCATTGATAAGTACGTTGAAAGTGACAACATCAGGGAGAACACCCAATCTCACACCATCAATGAAGACAAATTCTGCTCTGTTCAGCTCATTCGCTTTGCAGAATGCTTCAATGGTTATATTTAACAACCTAGTGGACAACTTAGAAGCACTTTTGTTCATTCTGTCTGGTTTCCTCGTACTGAACCAAACCCAAGAACGAACAAACAAACAGAAAAGGTAGAATAATCACATACCATGTGTTATTGGAGATAGAATTATGCCAAGTATGTCTAGCTATAGTGACTTAAAGTCGATGGCTTTTGTGTCTTCCTTGCACTTGGTCTTGTTCGGCGAACAACTTAGAACCTCCGTGAAAAGGATGTTCTGCTCTGTGACTGACTGAAGTTGTCTCCTGCTTTCCCTTGCTGGTTACGGGACACCGAAGAGCCCAGCCCATTGGAGCTCGGTTTGGATGACCCAAGGCTCAACTCACTAAGACTCAACTGCTTTTGTAAGTTGATTCCAAAACCTTTAATTCTGGAACATTTGACCTTGGTTTTAGGGTAAAAGACACTAATTTCACATATAGTTTACAAATTAAAAAACATTTTATTTTTTAATTTTGAATTTTTTAATTTTTAAAAATTTATTCTTAAATTTCGGTTAAAAATAATGATAAAATATATGTGATAATTCTAGATATAAACTAATTGAATATCACTAACATAATCACCTAATTTAATTTCCAAACTCGGCTTGGATTAATTAAATTCGATCTAAATTAATAATTTAAGATAATTACAATAAAATTTTAATTTATATCAAATTTAATCGATTTAATTTGAGTTTAAGAATTGAGTTAAATCGTTATTTAAGTAACATTTATTACTCCAGGAGTGATAGAACGAGTTTTTTTGTAAAAAGATAAAAACTTTTTTTTAAATTTCAAATGTTAATATTTTTTCTTAAAGATCTATGTCTTTTACTCTTAATTTTATAACTTTTCATCAATGCATTTTTTTTCTTAAACATTAATATCATTTGATCTTGCATATCTTGTAACCTGCTATATATGTAAAACTTTTTAGGTTCTTATCTTTTATGTAGTTTCTAATATTATATGATCTTTTTTCTAAATAGCATATGCCATGATTTGAAATGATAGTTCATTTTTATTTGTGCACTTAACATAATTTATTTCATCTAAATATTATTTCTACTAGAGAAATTACTCACAAAGAGTAATTTTCATAATGGTAATCAAAGACTTGGCATGTTGAACGAGGGAGAACTTAGTCTCAGCTCGACATCTCTTAGGTTGGATTTCATAATCTACAAGGTTCAGGTATAGGAGATGAGATCTCTTGGACCAACACTAAGGTGCGTTTTCCAAGCTATTAGCTATGGCATTTTTTCAGAATCCGTTCAATTGATTAGGAGGACAGTGAAGTAGTGGACATGTTTGTAGCAGGCAAATGCTTGGACTTAGCAATTACTCAACAACCTATATATTGATTCATAAAATGTATATGGTAATTTGGGAAAATTTGTAAGGTGGTACTGACATATATGGTACCGTCATTCTAGATTTACTCAGCATCAACTTATATATTGATTCATAAAATGTATACGGTAATTTGGGAAAATTTGTGAGGCGACAGTGACATATATGATACAATCATTCTAAATTTAGGTATTAAAAAAAAAGTAAGTTGTTGAGAACAAATTGCATGCAACTTATATGTAAACTGTGACTGTGCAAGCTGTATTTTTGGACAGCCACAACTTGCAATATGCAAGCTATGGCAGTCCCTCCATTCCTCCTCTCTTAAGACATATGCACATCAAATCGTGCATAAGATGTGTGGTGAGTTTGAGAGTGAATTTTAGAGAATCATTTTATGTGAGAGAGTGATTTTTTTTGATATTTTTATGAACGTTTTCTTAAAAGAGTGAGTGACAAAATAGTGAGGATATTATCATAGGGATAGTAAATTTGGAAAACGCCTTGTGTGTGATTGTCATTATTTTGTTGTATCATTTTCACTCTCTATACCTTCTATTTTCATCAGTGGAAGTTTTATTCAGAATTTGGCCTATAAACATAGACCAAATTAGAGGGTGAACTATGCTAAATTTCTGTATGTTATTTCCGTGCTTATTTTACCTATGGGATTTAATTCATAATTTTTCTCAATAAGTGGTATCAGAGCGGGTTCGGTTATGTGTCAAAGCATTTCTCATCGAAAATGGATACAAAAATAAGCAAGATGATTAGCATAAATGGCTCCAACTAACCACATATGGAAGAACAAGATGAAATATCTTCTGTTCGTCACAAAAATGCATTTACCTGTGTTTACCACAACAAAACCCGAAAATAAATCAGACGAGGAGTGGGTGTTTGAGCATGAGTAGGTATGTAGTTTTATTCGATAATTTGTTAAAGATCACGAGTATAATCATATCTGTAACGAGACTCACGCACGGACGTTGTAGAAGAAGCTTGAGGAGTTGTATGCCTAAAAAATCGATAACAATAAATTTTTTTACTTGACAAAATAGTACTGATAAAATATCGAGAAGGTGCCTCTGTAGCAGATCACTTGAATGAATTTCAGGAGATCATGAATCAAATATTAGGAATGGGCATAAAATTCGATGATGAAGTGCTTGCGCTTTTCATGTTTATCTCCTT
>JANKOD010000003.1:2669174-2684121 GCA_026284645.1 Erythroxylum acuminatum
ATTACTGAAGTGTTAGGTAGATGTGTGTTCTGCTGACGTTAGGATGCCGGACGGGAGGTCCGATGATGGTTTGTACTGATTAGTTGTGATATTAGAAGTGTGTTTTGCCTTTGCAGAAATTTTTGGACTGTCAAAATACAGTCGTTATGCTGCCCGATTTTCGAGAAAATCGGGTTATGGCAAAATAAGAATAAGAATAAGAATATGATTAAGGAGTTAATTTACTAAGGACAAGTGTTTAGTAATCGATGAAATTTTGGGGCATGTATGATTTGATTAAGAAGAAATTTATGAATTGAGTATGATTAAGGATATTTTCCTAAAGGGAAATTGGAATGGTTTTGTATAAAGAGGAAAAAAAATTTATACCGGTTTTCGGGTTTGGATCTATCTAGGGTTTCCAACGCGTCTCGCATCGTTTCCCGATTAATCCTTGTTCCGAATGTCGGACTTTCGTTTCCCAATCCGATCGGATTCGTTTCGCCATATGTTTTCGCTTCGGCCCACTTCCGGGTTCGAATTTCGTTTTTCGTTTCTATTTTTCGGTTGGGATCCGGTTCCCGGATCGGGTTCCAACAGGGAAAATTTCCTCATTCCATTAAAGATCAAAGCATATTGATATAAGATATTACTAGATCAGAGAGGTGTTAGAGAAAAAGCTATTACAACTTAAGAAGATTCATACAGATGAGAATGGATCAAATATGAAGACAAAAGTTCTACCCAGGGGAAAGTTTGAGTTCTGTCAATCATCTGCAAGAATGATAGTAAATACCATGCAGTTGGTAGGGGAGAATTGTAAGGTGGTACTGGCATATATGGTACTGCCATTCTAGATTTAGGTATTAAAAAAAAAAACAAATTGTTGAGAACAACTTGCATGCAAGCTGTGACGGCGGACAACTTGCATGCAAGTTATTTTTTTGGATAGCCACAACTTGCATAAAGGCGATGGAAGGTCTATAAAAGAGCCTCCCTTCCTCCTCTCTTAAGACATATGCACATCAAACGTGCATGAGATGTGTGGTGAGTTTGAGAGCGAATTTTAGAGAGCCATTTTGTGTGAGAGAGTGATTTTGGGGTATTTTTAGGAAACTTTTTCCTGAAAGAGTGAGTGACAAAATAGTGAAGTTATTATCCCAGGGATAGTAAATTTGGGAAACAACTTGTATGTGAGTGCCACTATTTTTTTGTATCATTTTCACTCTCTGTACTTACTATTTTCATTAGTGGAAGTTTTATTCGGAGTTTGGCTTATGGACATAGCCTAAATTAGAGGGCGAATCACGTTAAATTTCTATGTGTTATTTCCTTGCTTATTTTACCTCCTCCTCATTATCATCATCATCATTACACCCAATCCAAAGTCTCGCAATAAAGCGAGGTCTAGGAAAGTTTGATAATATGTAGCCTTATCCCTACATAATAAAGAGGTTATTTCTAGTTGACCCACATGTAGATATGGCAATAAAAGAGTGATGCAGGTTAAAGAGTAAATAGGTAAAACTAGCACACTAAATTATTATGTAAATAAAATTACAAAAAGATATACCTGATGGAGTCCAGATCTGCTAGTACCTATTAAGCTACAAAGTCTGGCTCTTCTTGTCTCTAGTTAAGTTAGGAGTCCTTGCTCAGAGACCTTGTAGGTATAACAATCCAACAGTTTTAGACGGCCTCGCGGGATCTTTCCCCATACACCTGTCCTGAAAAGCCAAGTTGTAGGCCCGTAAGCCTTGTCTAAGACTTACACCTAGAAAAGGCAGAAAGGACGTTGGGTTGGACTTCCTACGCGATAACTACGTAGCGTGAGTGTTAGAGTAAACATCTCCTAATAACTCACTATACTGTTTTGGTGAACTTTAAGAGGTATCCTTTGCCCTTATCCGCTCACACCATACTGTTCTATTTCTAGCCACAACCTCAGTAAAGGCCAACTCTGACATATCTTTTTTGATCACTTCCCTCCAGTTCTTATAAGGCCTCCATTTTCTCCTCTTGTATTGACTAAGGGTTATTTTCTCATAGCTTCGTACCGGAGCATCAGATGGCCTCCTGAGCACATGCCCAAACTACCTAAGCCTGGTCTCTCTTAATTTGTAGGCAATACTAGCGACCTGTAGTCTGTCTCTCACCACACAATTCCGGACCTTATCGCTTTTGGTAATGTCAAACATCCACCGAAGCATATCCATTTCTGCTACCAATAACAGTCTTGTATGTCTACGTTTGACAGGCCAACACTCTGCTCCATATAACATGGTTGGTCGAATTACCATTTTATAAAACTTTTGTTTGAGTTTTAAATGAATCTTTTTATCACATAAAACTCCTGATGCAATTCGCCATTTGACCCATCCAGATCTAATACGATGTGAGATTTAATTCGTAATTTTTCCTAACAAAATTAACATATATATATCTCTTTTGATAAATTTAAACAAATTGGTAAGAATTTTGAGAATATTATATCATATTTTTAATTACTTATATTTTAACTCAAATAATTTAAATAACAAAGATGATATCAAATCTCACTTAAATTCATATATATTTTGATAATATTATATTATATTTTTAATTACTTACATTTTATATCTGAATAATTTAAGAGAAAAGGATGATATTTAGAACTAATATGATATTTAATTATTTTCTATAAACATATTCTCGTAAAAGAATTGCTCTCATAATTGTTATGTCCACTAAATTGATAGTTAATTTCCATTAATGGGGCATACACATATATTAATTTTTTAAAAAACTCTAAAGAGGATCTTTAGTGTAACGTAGCCACGTTCTATAGTTATTGTTATTGAAGTGTGCATCTGTTTCTCAATACTAGACTTAATTAAGGATTAATTAGGATAAAAACTGTTGAATGCCCATTTGGACATTACATTCTGCTCCTAAACTAAGCCCTTTCACTACTCTTAAGCATCAACAAGAACTCAGATCAGACATGGGGAAGGTACGCTTCACTGTTCATTTTTTATTTCTGAAAATATTCTGTTTCTGCTGTTGATTCATTTATATCTTCTGTTATTCATATTTTAATCTCCTTTTCGATTATAGGAAGAAGATATCGTGTTGAAAGTTTACATGCACTGTAAAGGATGTTCTGAGAAGGTCTACACTTGCTTGAAAGGAATTCTAGGTAGTCAAGCTTCCATTTCCATTTCCGTTTCCGTTTCCAGCTTCAGTTTTTGCTTTTCTTTTCTGGCTCCAGGAAACATATGATATTACATATATTTCACTTGGTTGGATACGTAATGTGAATATGGATAGGTATTGAAGAAATAAGTGTTGATATGGCCAACAATGAGGTGATTCTGAAAGGGAAAAATGTTGATCCCATGAAGGTCTTAAAGAGAATGCAAAAGAGATACAGCAGAAACGTCGAACTGCTTTCTCCAAAACCTGAACCTGAGACTACTGACAGAAACAAAAATGAGCCAGCAAAGAAACCACAGGTAATATTAATGATCGCTAATACTTGGATAAACTCGGTATGACTTATCACTCGTTAGAGTTGTATGTATGTAGCCTGAGGTAAAGACCGTGGTGCTAAAGATGAACATGCACTGTGAAGGTTGTGCAGAAGATGCTAAGACATATCTGGAGAGCATGAAAGGTATTAAAACTAAAAACCAAAAGTTGCCCTATTTTTCTTTACTTATTCAGCTCTTTCTTTACAGGAATTATAGGAGCAGAAGCAGACATGGGCAAGTCACAGATCACAGTGAGGGGAGTTCTTGAAGAATCAGAACTAGTGAAAACTCTAACGAGAAGGTTAGGGAAGCATGTGGAGGTTGTAAAGCAAGAACCTCCTCCAAAGCCAATTGTTAAGGAGGAAAAGAAATGCTCGAAGAAGAAGGAAACGATAATCATCAATTATCCTCCATTAAACTCCTATAATTACATCCACCCCTCCCAGATATTTAGTGACGAAAATGTGTATTCATGTTCAATCATGTAATATAAATGGTTATATTTAAGGTTGGTCCTTTGTTGAATACTATGAACTATCTTAAAAATTTATAATATATATTTTTACCTACTTTTATGATAAAATAATTTAAATAAAATTTAAATTATATATTTAAAAAATTATTTCACAATCAAATTAATTATTTTTTTCAAATATTAATTTGATAAAAGCATAAACTTTCTCATAATTTAATAATTTAATAAATTTTAAATTTTGTTTTTGATTATTAAAGTTATTGAGATTTTTAAAAATTCTCTTTTCATTAAACTTGGATTAAAACTAATGATAAAATAGGCGGGGTATGAATAAAACTAATAAAATATCACTAATATAATAATTTAACTCGATTCTTAAATTCGATCCAAGTAAATTAAATTTGAATTAAATTAATAAATTTAAGATAATTAAAATAAATTATTAGTTGGGCCTGTTCGATTTATATTATGTATATTTTATAATTATTTTTTAATCAAAGTATAAGGGAAGAAGTTCTTCTAGAAAACTGAAAATTAAAAAAATCGAGAATATTAAATATTAAAAAAATTCTAAAATTTTTAAATTATAAGATTTATATCTTTTTACCTTATTTAATTATTTAAAAAGTTTATGCAAGTGCATAAAGTATTTGGTGGTTGGAAGTATTGCTCTCCATGCCGACATGGTGTACCAAACAAAAAGGACTACAAGTAGAGTTGGTCACAAAAAAGACTTATTCCGAGGTACGTAACTTAATAAATAAAAAAAATACAAACTTCTTCTTACTTATTTTAAACATATTTTTTATTGTTTTAAATTATCTAAAAATTTTAATAATACTGAAATTTAAAACGTTAGATTATTTTAATAAAATTATTATTGAAAACAAATTAAATCAAAAAATTGCATATACATTATTATATATTTATTTAATAAGCACTTAACAAATATGTTTTTTGAAAAATTATTTGTACTACTTTATAGAAAAATAAATAAAATCATAAAAGGATCTTGTTCTTTTACATCAATTTAATCATATTAAATTTTTTAAAAAATATTAATTTCTTAAAAATTTATAAAATTAGAAATAGAGTTTTTTTTGTATTTTGTTAATAGAATGATAAATTAAGAAAAATTATAATACTTTTAAAAATTATGACTAATATTAGATTAGAGTTAGTAATTAAATAATAATAATAATAAGTTGTTCTGATATATTCATAAAAGTTTTGAAAATAGTTAAACAAATAATTAAATATATAAATAAATGAATATACAAAAATATTTAGAATAAATAGAAGATTCCAAAAAATAATAACTTCTTGGTCAACAAGGACTAGCCAAAGATTCCAATTCCTCAAACCGTTGCTAATTTTAGACCCTAAATTAAAAAAAAAAAAAGAAAGAAGAAAGACTAGCAAAGAAAAAAAAATAGCCAAAAAAAAGGCAAAAGGGGCAGAGAACAGGAGAACAGAAAACAGAGAACGCAGAACAGAGTGTGCGTTGATTCCGATTCGGATGGACGAGAAACAGGATGTGAACGGTAACCAATCGGATTCTCACAGAAACCGCCCCGCTCGTGTCTACGCCGATGGGATCTACGACCTTTTCCACTTCGGTCACGCTCGCTCTCTTGAGCAAGCCAAGAAACTGTACCTCTTCTTTTCTGTGCTTGATTTTTGTTTCCTTTCATTTGTTCCTGTCCTTTCATGTGAATCTTTTCGTGGGTTTCTCTTGTTTTTGCTTTTTATTACAGTTCTGGTGTATTCTGGGCCTTCTGCCATGGTGGTGTTGGCTGATTAGTGTATTTGATTATGTTTTGTTGGGAAAATGGAAGTTGCATGTTCATTAGATCTCTCGAATTTTCTTGTTTACTTGAAATTCTGTTGCTTTTTCGCATAACACATGTCAACAATTAATGGGTATTTATCACTACAGAGAATGATTTCTCGTCATATAATTTTATGTTTGAATATAGATCATATGTTTCTTTTATTTGCTGTGATAGTTATACATATTCGTTAGATAGAATTTTGTAGTGTTTGCATGATTGTGGTGGCTACTTCTGTTTCGTAATGATGGAATATGATACATACTAGTAAGGGAAGTTTCTACGTTTACGAATTTGTGTTGTCACTTTTTTTTCTTTTTCACTGTGTGTTTATTGGACTTAGCATATGGTGTTTCACCATACTGTGCTACTGATTTTAGTTTGTATAATCCGATGTTGTTTTACCTTCTTTAGATATTTCATCTTCCTTCTGCTATATTGCGATGATTAGAAAGTTTTGATGTTTACTGTTTTGAAAGCTAACATGCGATTTTAGGTTTCCACACACGTACTTGCTTGTTGGATGTTGCAATGACGAAACCACCCACAAATACAAGGGTAAAACTGTTATGACTGAAGCTGAGCGTTATGAATCTCTTCGCCACTGCAAGTATGAATTTTCCTTTCAATGAACTTATTGACACCTGATAATCACACTATTCTATGAATTTCATCATTATGTACTTGTAATTGAATTTTGCTCTGCAATGTATCGATATTATATTGGGGGTACTATTTCCTTGTAGCAGATATGATGCTTGAGATCACTAGTTCCAGTTGCATTGAGGGCATTTAAACATCGATTTTCTGTTAACTTTTCTACAGATGGGTAGATGAAGTGATTCCTGATGCACCTTGGGTGGTGACACAAGAATTTCTTGACAAACATAATATTGATTATGTGGCCCATGATGCTCTCCCGTAAGTTTCTTGACCAGAATGATATGTGCTAATTTGGCCAATGCTGCTCTTTCCCTTTATTTCTTTATCATAACAATAGTTGTTTGGCCACAATGCTCTTCTTTAGAATTCAGACCAAAATATTCCAGGATGCTACTAATTTTTCTTTCTGTTGCTTCATATGCTAAGTTTAGTAGTTGGGGCTTATGAGACAAGGTTTTGAATAGATTCCTTCAGTATTTATATTGATTCTATGTTCTGATTCTTGGAATTTATAATTCACTTGATTCTAATTGATATAATAATCAAGCATATATATGATCTTAATAATCAAGCATATATATGACCTTCTGAACTTTGTCTCCATTTGTTACAGCTATGCAGATGCTAGTGGAGCTGGAAAGGATGTTTATGAATTTGTAAGCTGAACACAAGTGTTTGTGTTGTATTATATTCCAGTTTCTTGGTTTTTATTTATACCAACTTAGTTCACTTTCAGGTCAAAAAAGTTGGGAGGTTTAAAGAAACAAAAAGAACCGATGGGATTTCTACATCTGACATAATAATGAGGATTGTTAAAGATTATAATCAGTATGTCATGCGTAATTTGGACAGAGGATATTCAAGAAAAGAGCTTGGTGTTAGCTACGTGAAGGCATGCTTCTATTTTGATGTTATCAGTTTGCCTGGTTCTGATTGAATGCTGCTATACAAACTGCACATTTTCCCTCTCTTCCCTACAAATTATTTTCTGAAGATAGAATATTTCTGTTTGGTGTAATGTTAATAGGAGAAGCGATTAAGAGTCAACATGAGGTTGAAGAAGCTGCAAGAGAAAGTGAAGGAACATCAAGAAAAAGTTGGAGAAAAGGTTAGGTTTTGTTTCTCCTTCAACATTTACAAATCTTCTCTTTGTTTCCTTTGGTGGTTATATAATTAATATAAGAAACCAAGTTAAGCATTATTGTGCCTGTCGATAACTTATCAATTAGTTTTTGTCTTTTCCCTTTGTTCCTGCCTTTACTTTCCATAGTTAAGATTTTTTTGTTAATCAGAAGGTTTAATATTTTGTGAATGCCATGCAATCGTTATTTCTTTTACATGTTTGAAATAAAATTGCTCTTGGTTTATAGAAGCCAAACTTTTGCCATGCTTTCTTCGTTTTCTCTTGTTGTATCTCACTGTTTTCATTTGTTATTAGTGTGTTCTTTCCACGTTTGAAGTGTCAGATGCTCAAGTTTTTATTCTGTCTATTTCTGCACCATAATTTTCTTGATTAGCTTTTGATTGCACCACATACACTCTCGCCTAAACTTGGATTTGCTTTTTGAAGTAGTTGCAAAGATCATTGTTAGGTTGTTTTTACTCTCTTACATAATTTCTATGCAATGTTCAAAAGTGTCTTATATTTTATTGGCTGTCTGATTATCTACTGCACATTGTACATTTTCATCATGCTAGTTGAACTTCCATATTCTGGTTTTCTGGTGCTTTTATTTGTACTCTCAATTAAGAAGCTGATGGATTAAGCTGTCTTTTAGATTCAAACTGTTGCAATGCATCGTAATGAATGGGTGGAAAATGCTGATCGCTGGGTTGCCGGATTTTTGGAAATGTTTGAAGAAGGGTGCCATAAAATGGTATTACTCACATCTCAGCCATGATATGTCAATCACTGGTTGAAAGACCCAGAACCTACTGTATATAATCCATTCATTCTTACTATTGCATTTGGCATCATTTAGGGCACAGCCATCCGGGATAGGATTCAAGAACGATTGAGAGGACAGCTGTCAGGAGGTTTGCTGCAGAATGGTAAGATTGATGACGAAGACGAAGAATATTATTATGACTACTATGATGATGATGAAGAATATTACGATGACGAGGAATCATATGATGAGAAGGAATCAAAAGTCAAGAAGTAGATCTCCCGAACCATGCTTTATTTATAATAGATCCATCGGTAATGTAACTTGTTTGAATACTAGATTCTGCAGTTCTGTAAAGAATCCTGTAATAGCTTGTGAAGTTTGTTACCGTGACCACTGAATGTTGGTTGGATATGAGTGATGCTCTTACCGTTTTTGTGAGTTTGAAGGAGGGAGCTTGAACTTGTGTTGAATTAACATAGTTTCTGTGCAATGTGGTCAATGTTTCCCCTTAAATCAAGTTACCGCTGATTTACATGAAAATGGCTTGTCTTCATGTTCCATCCGGGCAGTTAGTGTACATGTGAGTTGGGACAGTGTTACAATGGTCATTGTAATTACGAGGTAAGTATTGCAGGATATTTGTATGTATGTATATCTAACCATCACTTCAGGAAATTAGAACAACATTGTTTTCCTACCAAAATTTATGATTATGTTGATATTTTTTGAGTTCTTTCAAGGGATTAAATGTCAAACATATTCTCATTTGTTCACCAAAAGCATGTAAAGATAGAATAGATCAATGATATAAATGATTAGAAATGGTCAGCCATATTTTGTTCTCAGCATTATCTGAACTTGTGCATTTAGATAGACAACAAGATTTCGTGTTAGTCCTAACTTGATAAGAGATATCTTCATTTATATGGAATTTAACTATGTTCCAATAAGAGCAAGAAGAAAAACGAAAGAAACAGAATAACAATTAGCGAAACTGACAAATTCTGATCTTTCATTCGATTCTGTTTGGATTTTACAAGTTCTTCGTCAATTATGCAAAAACATCACATGTCCAACATGTGTTTTGACCACACTACATAAAACAACACAGATGTTGTTAATTAAGCCTCTGGTAGTACCTAGATTGGTCCTTGTGTTAAAGTTGACACATGAACTGATGATCCAGAATTGTAAAATCGATATAATAAAAGTGGCATTACCAATGGGACAAGGGTCATCAGGGACATGGATTAGGAAATCTAGCATGAACCTTGTTGATCTCTGTAACAATTTGAGGTGTAAGATCAACTTCCACTGCATTGAGAACCTCCTGGAGTTGGGATGACCTAGTAGCTCCAAATACTGCACTGGCCACAAGTGGCTGTCTCAAAACAAAAGCTGCAGAAAACCAAGAAAAAACATACATCAAGGTTGAAAACTAAGGCAGACCAAAGTGGATGTTCTTTGTTTCTTATTTGTTTGTACATAGCAGCCGAAGTCGTCAGATGGCAGACAGGTTCGCAGGTTGGTGGTGAGGGACGTATTTTAAGAAAGGCAAACTAAGGATCAACTACATCATGCAACTAAAAGCTCCATAAGGAAATAGTTTTGAGAGTCAAGACTGTTAAAAGGTCATACGGGTCCATTCAAAAAGATTTTACTATAATGATGCACAAGCAAAGTTTCTATAACCAAATTAAGACACTCCTGTTCCATTGGAATATGGTACTTACGATGAAGAGGAAAACTGAAGGTGCTATACCAGTTCACAAGCATGTAAAAGCATAAATGCACGAGCAATTAACACAAGCAGATATCATACCAATTGCTAGAGATACGGGATGCAGTCCATATCGTTTAGCAATGCCAAGGTACTCCTGCATGTCATAAGAAGATGCAGAGTCAGAAATACAAGCATAACAAATATGTAATGCACACAATGAAATTGTTCCTTTCTGCAGAAGGAGAACAGATTATGGACCCAATCCATCACCCACTTGAATAGATCTTTACTATTGGCTCTTATAGCTCAGAAAAATCATCAACTGTTTAGATTGTGTTTGTTCCAAAAGAAAGAAAAGGATGGTGATCCCAAAGGAGTCAGCTGCGCGAATGCAAGTAAAGGTAAAGGTTATGTTCCTCCCAACTAAGGTTCTCCTAAGCTCATGTTTGTTTCAAAAGAAAGAAATGGGTTCAGTATGTCCCACAGAAGAGGGGTAGGAAGGATGTGAGGAAAGAAGATGAAAGGAAAGATTGAGTTACCTTTCACAACATTTTCCACTAATGTTGAAATAGGAAGTTAAGTGGTAATTAAGCAAAGTCGTCAGTCTAACTTTTCAAACTAGCAGTTGCCGAAATAGCCAGTAGCAACTTGAATCCAATCACACTTGCGAAATTGTATCAAAGGATAGAGTGTTCAAGAAGCAATTTCAACTGCCCTTTCTTCATTGTTCGTTTGTCAGCATTAAGTGGTAGCATCCAAACTTACCATCAAACTCATTCAATCAGTTATTTGTGACCTCTATAGGTAAAAAGGAGATAAAGTGCAAAACCATAAAAAAAGTGCAAAACCATAAAAGAATAAACTTACCATAGTAGCTGTTTTTACGATGTTATTACACAGGTTGTATCTTGATTCTCCTTCTGAATACCTGCCTGAAAGGAGAGATAGCGCAACCGTAATGAAATGTAAAAGGCGGCGGTTTGATTATCGGACAAATGTTTCAAGGTATAAAAGGGAAAAGAGAAATTCAATGATTGACCTTTAAAAAGATTTAACCTGGCATCAGTTGGACCCCCGTCAGGTGCAAAATACTTCCCAGATAGTATGCCCATTGCCAGGGGACTGTAGGCCAATAAACTGACTCTACAACAAATCAATAATACAACAATAGACTGATTATAAGGTGGCCTTCCATAAAACCATTTTCAAGAATAACTTACATCTTTCTGTTCAGTAAAGTCATACTACATAGTTGAGCAGAAATCTAGAGAAAACAACTGTAGGTTTGTTCAAATAAAAAGTCAACTTACATATCCCACTATAATCCATTACATAAAACAGTTGCATAGTAAAAGAGGTTTTGCGCTTTGAGGCTATATCAGAGGATACGGTAGTTTTTCCTAGCTCAGAATTAACAATGATATTTTATAAGGACAACAAACATCTTGTATATTGAAAATGGAGTAATAACATAAATCATGAAATTTCAGCCATGATCAAAGGAAGTTCTACTGAACAATGGGATAACCATGAAAGGGGGCAATTATTAATATAAAATAAGACAAACGAATATTTCAGACTTGGAACAAACATGTTTAATTTTAAACTGAGTACTTATTTCCAGAACAAAACATACCCTTCATGATGACAGCATTCAGCCAATCCAGAATCAAAAGTTCGGTTGAGCAAGTTATAAGAGTTCTATTATTGAAAAAGAAAAGCTGTGGATTAGCATTAATCCAAAGAAAATTCAAAAAGCAAAAGAGTGGAATATGCAAGCGGATGCTAGAAAGGCAGAGAAGAAAGTGTTGAATAGGACAAAGATCATAAGCATCAATAGTGCAGAGTGATAAATCCAAAACCTGTATAGATATTATCTTTGGGTAGTGAGAAGCCCTTTCAGCAATCTGAAGAAACTTCATAACACCATAAGGTGTCTCATTACTGAGTCCAATGTATCTTATCTACACAAAAAGGTCCCAAGGTAGTAGTTGTATTCTTAGTAAGAGATTGACTTTGACAATTTGCCACTCACCTTGCCAGCATTAACCACTCTACCAAGAGCATCAAGCTGTTCCTCAATGCAAACTGAGGAAAACTGTCGGGTTGGATCATACTCAGTTTCTCCAAACATTGGAACATACCTGAAGAAGCAACTACTGATGTTTTAAGGAAACAAAAGAAAGAAAACATAATACAGCTAAAATAAACAAAAATATAAATGAATAAAGCAGCAGAGCCACAAAAATATCCATGCAGATACAGACAAACATGCACACATTGATAATGATGAAAAACAGCAGGATTCACATACAAACCGATCGGGCCAATGAATTTGATAGAGATCAATGTAGTCCATCTGTAGTCGCATCAAACTGCATCAATCATAATAATCAAATCAATAGACAAATTATGAAATTAATCAAATAATCAAAATTCAGTCATCAAACTTTTTCACAATATGTTTGTAGTAGGATATTCTAATCAATCAAAAACTATTATAACAATATTGATTATATTTATTTTTTTCAACAAAAGCCAGACAGATAACTATCAGCAATTGTTCACAATTCTTTGACGGCAATCCAATTTCTTGTTAATAGTAAGGGGCTCACAGTGCACCAGCCTTCTACAATAGTTACATACAAATGCATATACCAACCTACTATCAATAGCCTCGGTAATATTTCGGGCATCCAAACATTCTGGTCCACCTCGTATCCAAGACATTTGTCCAGAAGGTCCTGCAACCTGGATCAAACTATTTCTCGCCATCAGATCAGAATGAGAAGACTTTTCACATGTATTTTATGTGACAATGGGTTATTACAAAAGATGAGAACAATTAGTTAATAGAAAATTTCATTAGCATGGAAAGCAGCAAGACGATGAATTCTGCTGACTATTGTTAAATTATGGTTCAGCCAAAAGTGCCAAGTTCCACTGTTATACAGAAGGGAAAAGCAAATCAGATTCCATTTATGAATTCTATTAGTAGATGAACAATATAAGATCATATAAGTACAAACTAAGTACTGATCTGCTATTTTTCTCCTAGTGACACTGATCCTAATACCGGAGAGCCTATGAAATTATTCAAAAGCCCCAGCATGTTCCGCACACAAACTCTGGAGTGAAAGATATGGACAATATGATGCTGCAAGTCAGGATGATGTTTTCCACAGACGTACACCAATCTTACGTCCAAAATCAACCAACTTGACAAGACACTTCCTTTTCTTAGAATTTCAAACTCATAATTCCAATGACATATACCCATTCGACCATTCATCCAGTAGCAACCAAACGAGCACAACAGAACTAAAAAGATCCTTAAAGAATAACTCAGCTTTACTACAAAAACCTGATCATGCGATGCATAGAATCAAAATTATAATCTTTCTACATAGTAATAAGTTAGAGGATTAAACCTTTGTAGCTATGACAACACGATCACGCGGAATCCTCCTTTCTTTAACCCAACGGCCAAAATATTCCTCGCTCCTCCCCTGAGTTTCTTCGCGTTGAGGCACTGGATACCTGAACAAAGTTTCCAACTTACTTGCAATACAACATAACCAATAACCGGATTACAGTGAAAGCAATTGAAGACTCAGAAAGTTAGCAGATGAAAATGGGAAAAGTTACATTTCAGCAGAGTCAAAGAAGTTGATCCCGCCATGGAAGGCCTCGTCGAGAATGCGAAAAGATTGGGACAGCGTGTTTTGCTCGCCAAAAGTCATGGTTCCTGGAAGAGAGTAACAAATAAAAGAACTGGGTTTGAGAGGCCCATTGTTGTGAGAGTAACAGTATATCTAAAGAAATGAGAGACAAAAAAGAGAGAGGCGAGACCCAAGCAGAGCCTCGAGACGGCTAAATCAGGAGTGAGGTTGAAGAGAGGAGCAGACATAGATTTGGTGCTCAGACACAAAATGCTTGCGAGTGTTTGAGTCCGTGGAAGTAGAAACGTAGGACTTTTGTGTCTAGATAATGTATACTTCATTCAGGCACTGTGGTTTGCGGTACAATGAGCTGTACGTCATAGGAAAAATAATTAAAGGTGAACAAAGAATATTTGCATGATGGTTTTTACGCTTTAGAACATAAATAAAAAAGATTATGGTTTTTGATAATTTATTATAAAAGGTGAAGTTGTTCCGTTGTAATCATAAGATCATAGGTTCAAGTAACGGAAATAATTTCTTTATAAAAATATTTAAAAAAAGCTGAGTATATTATGGCTCTCTACAGACTCTCGTCAAGCGAAGAGCCTTATGCACTGAGTACGTTAACTTTAACTTTAATTTTATAATTCCTTAGAACACCGAAAATAGGTTAAGGGAAAAAATTAGGAGATTGTCAACAACCATATAGTGCATAGTGTGTTCTCTGATTGGTTAGAAATGTAAGCTCAAGAAAATAATATAGAATATCCTTTTAGAACTGTTAACAATAATACCAAAACAAAAGTGTGGCAAACTCAGGAGAAAAACCACAGTTAGAAAAACCTAATTTTTGTGAACTTGGGATTCCTTACAAACAAAAGATAGCCATTGCATCCTTTTGAAAATAAAAAATCAAAGTGAAAATAAAAATGAAAATCTTAAAGATATCAAAAATATTATGAGTCAAAATAATTACACGAACACTTATTTGCATTCTCTAGGAATAAAACTATCTATCATCTTCATCATCATCATCACATCTAGTCTGAAATTCTGCATTAAAGCAAGGTCTAAGAAGATCTTATAATATGCAATTTTACCCTCGGAAGAAAACTGTCTAAAATAAAGAAAAGTTTAGAATATTTCGTAATGATCACCAAAACAAAGTTGGTCAAAACTATTATATTTGAGCCAATTTAGAACAAA
>JANKOD010000003.1:2836284-2860461 GCA_026284645.1 Erythroxylum acuminatum
AAACATTCCCACTCAAATTTTAAGACACAAAAACCATAATTCGCATAATATCCATATTAAAACAATCATTTATACCCGAAAAATGTCAATTGAGTGCATGATCAATGATTTTAATGTGTGCAATAATCCAATTCACATGTGTATGCCGATATGATGCATTAGCATGAAGTACAATCTTCTTAATCTCACTTAAACTCACATGTCCCAACTTTAAAATGGTCAAAATTGCGATTTACTAAAGTTGACCCGAGGATGTCCGTTAAACGAACTTGCATGTCCGTTAAACGGACATAGACTGGCCAAACAATCCAAATTCGTCCGAGAAGGTCCGTTAAACGGACTTGAATGTCCGTTAAATGGACATGAAACGACCAAAGTGTCCCAATTCACCCGAGAAGGTCCGTTAAACGGACTTCCATGTCCGTTTGACGGACACACAACCCCACACCCTTTTCAAAGCCTCTTAGCTCACATGAATCAAATTTTAGGGTTCTGACCCTTAGTAGGGGAACGAGATATTACACTAAAGATGTTTTTTTGGTCTGTGGAGGAGCTGAACTGAGAGTTCAAAGATATCCAGATGTTAGTTTCTGATCAGATCCTGATGATAGTAGATTACAGTCAGGGTATATCTTCACTATAAATGGTGGTGCAATAAGTTGGTAGAGTTCCAAATAATCAACCATCGTAGATTCAACAATTGAAGTAGAGCACGTTTCAGTGCTAGAGGTGACAAAGGAAGCAGTTTGGATCAAGAAGTTCATCACTAAACTTGGAGTGATTCCTAGCATTGTTGAGCTTATAATATTATACTGTGACAACAACGGTGCCATTGTACAGGCAAAGGAACCAAGGTCTCATCAACGGTCCAAACATATACTGAGAAAGTTTCACTTGATCCGGGAGATAGTGGAGCAGAAAGACATAGTATTGAAGCGAGTTCTCACTGAAAAGAATCTTGTAGATCCTGTCACTAAGCCATTGTCTCAGAAGAAACACGATCGACATATGGATGAATATGGTATAAGATACATAGGAGATTGACTTTAGTGTAAGTGGGAGATTGTTAGTTTATGCTCTTACAGCCAATTAATTGGATGCAAATTAATGTATGACGTTATTTTTAATAAATGAAAAGCTTTCTTTATCTTTGTGTATTAATTTAATTACATTTGATGTTTTAATACTAAAGGTAAAATCCTTTGAACAATTACTGTATAATTGAAATTATGATGAGATCATAATTGTGAGATTTAATTTACATTTACGAATTGTTCCTAAATATTCCTAATTGCAGTTTCATCAAGATGAGATATTATTGAAATGGTAAAACTAGCACACATTATGTTTCTTTCTTTTGAAGAAAGTAATTGATCTCATAAATTAAAGTATAGAGATATGTTTGGGTGATTATTAGATAATAAGTCACTGAACTGACTCGACTATGAGAATCCTGAATGGAATATTACTTATGTGTCTGTAGATTTTCTCATAATGATGGCTGTATAATTGATCATTTCACTTGAGATTACCAAGGTATCTCGTGTGAGAATTGTCATGTTTTGATGCTTACTTATAAATTGTCATAGAATAATTCAGTCGGTAGTACTTGGGTACAATATGAACCATACGGAGATATTTAAGTAAGTCAATAAAGGATTCGTCACCCTAAAGTAATTAGAGAGAATGTTTTACTATCCTTGATTAGTAGTGATTTATGAAATTCTCTAAATAGAGTGAATTGACATTTGAAAAAGGCGTTTTCAAATTTCAATTATAAATCAATTACTAATTAGCAAAAACGAACATAATTGAATGAAAAGAGTAGACACTGTATTCATACTCTGTCCAACATTGGATGATGAAATGATCAAATTATACATCATAAACATGCATGGACATGTTAAGTCAACCATTTTGACATTCCTGATATTTGGGTGATCATGACATATTGCTAGACGTCAATCTTGATCTATGATTATAAATTGTTTGAATAGAGAATTAAAGATAAATTAAAAGAAGTTTTAATTTATCTGATTCTAATTGTGAATTAGAATTATAATTTATAATCATTGTCAATATATTATGAACCTAATGGGTCACACATCAAAGAGTAATTTGTAAAAGAAAAATAAATTTAATTAACTTCACTTTATGGATCAAATATGAGATATTTGATTTTATTAAATTTTAATTAATTAAAATTAGAATTTGATTTTAATTATAATTATAATTAAAGAATTTAATTTTAATAAAAATTAAAAATCCTAATGATTTTCTATAAATAGGAAGAACATTTTAGAAGCTAACACTTTTGTCTTCTTTCTCTTAAAAGGTCTTGAGAAATTGCTCTGTGGATACTATCAGATGCTGGACAATTGAACAACTTGTGATTGACAAATCGGAAAAGTTTCAAAAGGATTTTCAACACGAACATGACTAAGGTACGATTTCTTATTTGTATTCATGTTTTATTCAAGTTTATTCAATTATCAGAATCCACTCCGAATCTGTAAAAAAAATATTGTTTTCTGCTACGTCCATGATTCAATCACGACTGAATTCCAACATATATTTCTTTGGACTCCAAAAGTCTGTCTATATTTCTGATTTATTTTTATTTATAAAAGTTGATTAGTTTATAAAATTGACCGAAACTATAAACTTATTGATATTTAATAATAAGAGTTATTAAAGTAAATTAAACTGGAAAATTTAAAACCAAACCAGAGAGTCAATTGGTTTAAGGTTTTTACAGTTGAAGAGATCAAACCGGTTGACTTTTTTAATTATTGAATTTATCGTTATTTTCTAATTAGATTCTAAAAAGATATTTTTCTAAAGAATAAAAATTATTAAAAAATTCGAGAATTTTAAAAACTATCAGTAACCTGCGAACCTGACCATGTTGCCAATGTTAGTATTAGAACCCCATTTCCAGCCACTTGACCTACAATTTGGTTGCAATGATGCAAAATGGCGACGTAAACTGGGATTGGCATAGGCATAGGCATAGGACCACAGGAGTAACATGCAGCCAGCTAGAGAGAGGCTCAGGCATTGCCATGACCGGTGCACACAATAAACCAGCTGTGTTTTTGTTTATGTGTAGGTGAAGGGTCAGATTTTTGCATAACTGGAACTCATTTACCTCATCAAAGCAACCACATGCTGCTTCACCAAACCAACAAATCCTTTAATTACTTCATTTGAACTTGACCTTTAAAGGCAATAAAGATGATATATCCAACACTAGACGAGTCGTTTCAATTAAAATATTACGATTATAACATAATGAGTCAACTCATTATACATATGTGAGTTACAATCAAATCCCTATCATCAAAGCCAATAATAGAAGAAGAAAAATAGAAAGAAGCTGAAGAAAACTTAGAACAAGAACAATAACATTAAGAACCCGTTTGGTTGAGCTTTTGTCAGTAGAACTTTTATCAGTAGAGCTTTTGTCAGTGGAGCTTTTCTGAGAAGAGCTTTTTTTAAAAGTCAATTGGCTGTTTGACTGTCAATTAAAAAAACAGCTTTTTAAAAAGAGCTTCACACAGTAGACTGTTTGGCAACAAAAAAATCAAAAGCACTTTTATTAATTTTAACTATATTTTATTTTATAATAAAATTATTTATGCTAAATAATTTTTAAAGTATATTAAACAATATGCAAAGTACCATATTAAAGGAAATTTTAGAGATATTTTAAATTTAATTAAATTTATTGATATTTATTAATTTAATTATAAAATTAAATAAGTTATTAAATTAAATTAAATTATTCATAGTTTTAATTAATAATTAATTGCAGCTAATTAAAAATATGATATCAAATTAGATTATTCATAATTTGTATTAATGATTAATATATTAAATAATTAAATAATATATTTAGTAGATTAATAAATTATTTATGCTAAATAAAATAATGTTTCACCGATGGTAAAGATGATCATCGTCCTCAAATTCTGAAACACCAAGCATTGCCAAAGCTAAGTGGCTATTCATCTCACTTTTTGTTTGTTGCTGTTGATTGTAGCAATCTATTCACAACGCAGACGTCTGTGTTGTTAACACAGACGAACAACACAGACGTTCGTCTGTGTTAACAACGCAAACGCAGACGAACGTCTGTGTCAACAACGACGCAGACGTGAACGTCTGTGTTAACAGTTAACACAGACGTGCAAAAATTTCCAGGACAAAAAAAAACATACAAGATGAACCAACCTGAAGAGGAGAGGGATATCGTGAGCAGAAGCAAAACCAAGAGTCGGCTATAGGTTTCAGAAAAGACTCAAGAGGAGAACTGTTTAATACGTAAGTGACGGGAAAAGACTCAAGAGGAGAACAGTTTAATAAGTAAGTGACGGAATTAGCTTTAAAAACAGCTTCTCGAAAAAGCTAAAATTTGGGCTTTTCTGAAAAGCTCCAAATTTTAGTTTTTGAAAAAATTGTATTTTAGCTTTTTCAAAAGCTATTTCTACTTGAAAAGTGCTTTTGAAGTTTGCAGCCAAACACTCTTTTTTTTTCAGAAAATAGCTTTTGCGGTGAAAAAAAATACTTTTGGAGTCTCCAAAAGCTGAATCAAACGGGGGCTAAATCAACTAGCTGAAGACTTAACAAGGAGTAATGGAGTATAGAGAGGCTTATCAGAGCAGTAAAAGACACATCTAGCTTTGGAAGTCAACATCCAGATCCTTCAGGATCTGGTGAGCAGGGTTACGGAGGATTTTGTATGCTTTAATAAAAAACATGGCCTTATTGGTGCCTTTTTAGACCATACTCTTTGATGAAACTACATTGGTTGTTCAAATATCCCAACAGGGATACTTACAAAATAACCTATTACAACTTACAAAAACTCATCTTTAAATAATATGTACTACACATTCTTATAGAAAAAAGAAGTGAAAATTTATTTATTAGCAGTAGAACGGAGTAGGGCCTGTGAGGGAATCCTTTCCACAATTGCGTTCGATATAGATTATTATTTTTCACTTTGGATGTGGTTAGTTCTTGTAGAGTTAGGGGAAGAAGAAGCCAAAAAGATAAAAAATAGTGTGATGAAGAAGTAAAAAAGGTAGAAAATCTGAATAAAAAAATCAAGCATGCAGTTTTTATCTTTCTATTTATAGGCTTTCATTTAAAAAAGTCATAGGCTCAAATAATAATAATCTTAATAAAAATAGATAAATTCAAATTTTATTTTTTATTTGATATCTTAACATATCTATAATAATAATACTTATTCTTTTGTTACTAATTAAATTAATAGAGACAAAATTTTAATTTTTTTAATAAAATTTTAATTTAAAATTAAATTTTTTTAAATACAGTGGTGCGCCTGCTGTGGCCCCGTCCTTGCCTGCATAAGGAACCAGAAGTAATTATCAAGGGATTGCCTTATATATAATTGAAATAGTTAAAGAAATTAGAGAAACAAATTCATCGTACCCTTTGGCGGATTATTTGTGCTCTTCAGTCTTCGAGAGATCACCTATTTATAGTGTGCTTATGCCATGGAAGATGACAATTGTAATGTAAACTGATGGTGATGATGATATTGGGGGCATAAAATATTCTGAGTTTATTAATTAGCGAGAAAAAATAATTTACACTGGTTCAACTGTTCACCGACGAAGTGTATTTCACATTTCAAGAGATTATTTCACCCAAATTGCAAGAATTAATGACGATTAAGAAGCTAGTTTTGAATTGGAATGGCCAAGTTCTTCTGAACGCAAGCGGCTATTAAGCTTCTTCTTCATGCTAGGTGACCATTATCAGAACAAGTTTTTTTTTCTTCCAATTCTCCCCTCGTCTTGATTCCAAATTCTGCATTTACCAGCACAAGAACGTCAGTGTGGTTTCAAACGTCATTACTCGTCATGTTACCTTGAAAACGCGTGAAGAGATACTCGGAAGAAGAAGAAAAGACGCACTTGTGGAAAATTCACTTGGCCCATAAGACGAGTCTTCAAAAGATTATTGGTGTGAAATTAAACTACTTAGGTCAAGCAGTGACTCCTTAATGATTTATTTGGAGAAATTAAAATTCCACTCAGAACTCATAGAAACATTGATTCAGAGCTGTGCCTGAAAAGTCTCGACATGTTTGAAAATTGAGGTAAAGATTGTTTCAGAGCTGTGCCTGAAAAGTCATTAAACATCTCAAAATGATTTAATGACTAAATATTGTATCTGTAATAAGAGCTTGTTGACTGTTTCAATCTAATTTTAATAGTAATTTTTATTAAAATAATTTATAAAAACTTAGTAATATTTTGTTTATTTTAGAGATAGAGAAACTAGTTGGTAAACAAGGTTGTTTATAAAATGTCCCCATAGTATTATATATCTATCTTATTTTCTGTGGATCTGGTACAAAAGTAGTCCAGATCCTCTGTCCAATATTACTCTGTTCTATTCTGTCTCATGGAATCTCAGCCATTTATTTTACGGAACCCACGCGCATGGACGACCCACTTGCCCCCACTGACTCCAAAACTTTTTCATAAAAAAATTATTAGTTTAAATTTTTAACTCATAAAAAAAATCAAAATTTTGCCCCTACTAAAATTTTGCCCCCACTGAATTTTTTTTTTGGCTTCCAAAGAAATTTTGCCTCCACTCAAAAAAATTTCTGGATCCGTCCCTGCCCACGCGGGACACACATAAATAAATGATTGAGATTTATTGGACACAATAAGATACCATAATATTGGACAGAAGATCTGAACTCGTACAAAAGTAGGTTGGTGGTCTGAGTTTCTGGGTTAATACTTTTTTATCGTTCAACCTTCAAAGTTAGGTACATCCTCAACTCTTCCATTAAAATACTAAATTAAGGAAACTTCCCATCATCTTCCAAATAACCTACACGAATAGCATTAGCGGAGGCATTGCGAAGACAATGATTGAATTCATTCAGGATTAAACTAGCGACCGAGTCAAGATGTTCCACGACGCATGGAGATCATACAGTGATGAAAATACACGTCCACTTCTATAATGGGGTTGAAAAGATGCAGAGAACCAAATTTATTACCTTAAGTAACATTCTTTTTGTTAAAATTTTGAACCTCCCCGTTTTACGAGGATCAAGAGAGGTACATTAATTGTATATAACTATTTTTATGATTCGAACCTGTAATTACATTTTCGACATACAAATTTATATGTAGGGCATTCTTGGTTTTTATAATTTGGGTTTACCATACTTCAGTCTACTATTTTCCTATGGGTATGTAAGTGATGCTCAAGTTGTATGAAATCTAATTGAATAATGGTTGCCTTAAATTTTATTTTTTACTTTCATTGACAGGCTAATAACATGTTATATATGTATGAGTTTTTGAGAAAATTATATTATCATATATAGAAAGTATTGAATTAAAATTCAAATTATTTTATCTAATTATTCAGGACTATAACTTTTTTTAATTATATTTTCCGATAGAATGTTTAGGAAGCTATAGTTGCTTGTTTAGCCCTAAGACAGTTGACGAAGTATTTTTCTTTATTCACTGGGAATAAACATATCCTAATAATTTTTATATCTTATGCTTTGATCTTATTTTAAATACTTCTCTGAGATTTTTCTATGTCCTGGCATAAGATCATTCCCCAAGGTGCCTCTCATTTATGTGGATAGAGAGTTTTCTTTCTGAAGGTAAAATATGTTAAAATAAAATAGGATCTTATATAGGGGTTGAACCTAAAGCAGAAAATTAGTCCGGAAAAAGAAGGAAACACAACTAGTAGGAAAGAAAGAAAATAGAAAGGTATTTTTTCCTTCATTAAGAGGCAGAAGGAAATTTAAATATCTCAATTATAGGTCATCGAAACATTTAAACTATTTTTCAAAAATTTTCTATTATTCAGTTGTGGTAATTTTTTGTATATTTTTAATCCTTTTGTTAAGATTTAACAATCCTTTCTTCTTACGGTGGCATATAGCTTAGTCACTACATTAGAAACAAAATTTAGCTACAAAAAAAATCGTTGTTAAAAGTCTCAAAATCGTCGCTAAGAGTCATCAGTGACGATTTATATTTGTCGCAAAAAATCTCCAAATTCTCATAGCTGAAAACTATTGATGACATTTTTCATTAATCGTCATTAATAATGTTTGCCTATACTTTATTTTCATAGCTAAAAACTATTATCAACATTTTGAGAAATCGTCACTAACACTTTTAGCTCACTTTGTTTTTGCAGTTAAAAAATTATTGGCTACGTTTTCTATATTGAACTTCATAAGAATGTTGCCATATAGACTTTAAGAAAAAAAGTCAAAAGATTAGTTAGTGTAGAAAAAAAAATTCTATTTAAAAATAAATAAAGGAAACATGGTCCCTAGTCCATATAATATATCTTTAATTGCAAGTTAAAGTAAAAACTTTGCTTTTAATAAATGGTGAACGAACTAGAAGACTTCACATTAGGAGATTCTTGGGTTTTGAAGAAATTATTAGTAAAGCGCTTCCGTATAATTCGATCGTTCTTTAAAATGTCAGGATGAAAATGATGCATCTGTCTTTTTTTTGTTTGAAAAGAGAAATTTGAATTAATAAAGAAGTTAGTTAAAAAATATCAGATGTCCAAGGGTATTCCTTTAGAATTCAACACAATAGAGTATGACTACCAAATAAGAGATGAAAGAACTGACATTTATGTTGGTTGTTCTGATTAATACGAGTTAAATGCCAGATGGTGCATGGTTCTGCAGGAATAAGAGTTCCTCGATACCTCTAGTAATTTTCGCGACAATTGTTCCCACCACTTTGCTTATGGCTGCAAATCTTCTCGCATTTCTTTCTTTCCAGATGAACTGGACTATTAGACCCGTGACTATGATAACTGTCCCTATGTCAGCTTTTGGGATAGACGATTGTGTTGCCAGCTCATGGATGGTAGAAATTAGTGAGTTTTTAGAACTATTTGAGCCATAAAAGGATTTAACCTGTTCCCAAATCAAGGTAGCAGCCGAGCATAAGAAGAAGAGATGGTCCCTTGTTTCGTCACGTGTTTAATATTTAATAGCAGGCAAGATCTATTTAAGATCAATGTAAGGTAACTGATCCACGGTGCTAGGCTTATTTTTTATGCACAACTAGAGGAGGAAGGATACCCTGGAAGGGAGGTTTCTATGCTAGATGATACTATTCCAAGAGACCCCATGCGTCTTCACCCGTAGCAATTCGATAATTCGTTTGCTTCTCAATTGATTCAAAGGCTGATTCTTCCAGAAATAACGATTAGGGCTACTTAAAGGGGGATAATGAGGTTGCAGCTATTTGAGGCAATCAGGGAAAAGCCAAGAATCCCCTTTAAGGAAAGAGCTAAGTTTGGTAGAGGTGGGAAAAGGTAGGAGGTTAAGATTAGTACTTTGAAGTTGAAACAAAGGGCCATGCCCTGACCAATTTTCAAACCAAAATGAGATTTTTTTGTCCATTCCCAATTGCTCAGAAGACATCATACCATACTAAATTCTTTAAAAGAATCATTTGGTTCAGAAAATAAGAACGAGAAAGATTCACATTAATTTTTCAAATACACCTGCCTTTGAGGAAGTAAGAATAGAGCCATCGGATCCATCCCGATTGCTTATACTCAAGTATCCATCATAAACGCTTAAGGATAAGAGCTTAGTTTGTGAGTTTTAATGGAGTAATATTTAACCCACCTTCTGTCTTTGGAACACATATGTCAGCCCATTTAACCTTAGCAATCCCTCTAGTTCCATCAGGGTGGTTCTATAGGAAGTTCCTGAATAAATGTTCCACCATTTTGATAACATTCATAGAAAGGAAGACATGAGAGCTTCAGTTTATGTGGAATGAATTGAGTATTGTTTTGTTGAGTTGAAGTTTCCTAACATATGAAAAGAATATATTAGCCCAGAAGTGTAACCTTTTCTAGATTTTCTCAATGAGGGGGAGACGCTCAGAGTATCGCAACTTCTTAGTAGCTATGGGTAGTCCCAAGTGGTGGTGGTTCATCCTGATACCTGTGGCCAAAGATATAGTCATTTCTAATTGTAATGCTCATCAGGATAAGATGAAGTGTCTTTTGTGAAAATGAACGTGTAAGCCAGAGATCTTGGTGAAACGATCCAATAATCTTATGTAGGTTCTAATAGAGTCCAAGGTTGCTCTACAAAATAACAGAAGATCGTCAGCAAATGAAAGGTGGGTTAAGCTAACCTTTTTGGACCGAGCATGGTATCTGAACTTCGGGTTTGCTTGCACTTCCTGAGTTATGATAGAACTCAATGTTTCCATGCACAGGATAAATAGGTGTGGAGAAAGATAGTCTTCTTGCCTTAACCCTCTAGCAGCCTTGAAATAACTCGAAGGACTCCCATTAATGAGTTCAGAGAAGCTAGTTGTTGAGATACACTCCTCTAACCAGTTGATGAAAGTCTTAGGAAACCGGTGAGCTTCAAGCATTTTCTAGACAATCCAACTAACACTATCAAAAGACTTGTAGAAGTCAACTTTAATAGTGTAGTTTGCAATGGAGTGATGTCAAGAATAGCCCTTCAACAACTCTTGAACTATTAAAATATTATCTCCAATTTGTCGGTTACACATAAAGGCACTCTATTTGTCGCTGATGGGGGAAGAGAGAACCTTTTTCAGCCTCATGGCAAAAATATTTGAGATGATCTTTTAGAGCACATTGGAGCACACTATTGGTTTGAAATCATTGAAATATGAATGGTTAGAGAATTTAGGAATCAAGCACAAGTATGTTTTATTAATCTACTTGAGTAATCTAACCTTGGGAAAAAAATTCCTTAATAGCTTCCTTAATAAAGGGACTCATGATAGCCCAAGATTTCTGATAAAAGTGGGCTTTCAAACCATCTAGACTAGGGGCCTTCATGCCATCCATAGCAAAGACAACATCCCCAATCTCTATGGAACATCCCCAATCTCTTTATTCTCCACCGGTCTGGTTAGTGCGGGAGCCTCCCCAGGAGTGATCCTTTTAGAGATAATATCAGAAAGTTCAAGCAATCTAGAGCAATAACGAGCTGGCTCATTCTTGATGTCCTAAAGAGCATGGATCTGGATTCCATCCTCATTGGTGATAGTATGTATACGGTTTTGGCTTCTTCTGGCAATAATAGTGTTGAAGAAAATTTTAGAGCACTTATGTCCATCCTTTAGCCCACTAATCCTCGTCCTCTACTGAAGTAGAGAGAAATGATTATGAACAGCAGCTATATAGTTCGCAAGAGCTTGTTTCTCTCTATCTCTATTGAGGGGGTCTTGAGGAGAGGAGTCACCCATCTTTTAGATAGCAGTCAATTCAGTCCTAGTTGTCTGGAGAACTAGAGCTATGTTGGGGATTTTGAAGAATTGAGAAACGTAAGCTCATATTTAATGTGTTCGAGCATGTGACCGCATCAAAACTGCTTGGTACCACTTACTGAAGCTCTATCTCCCAGTGGTCCAGAAAATTAGATCATTGGCCAAGAAGTTATTAAAGCAGAAAGGAAAGGATTTCCTAGTCTGATAGAACAAGTTAGCAATCTTAATAGGAGTACGATATGAAAAGAGAGGTTCCTAGAAATTTGCAAAACTACCAGGGAATTAAACTAGCTAATTGACATTTACAAGGGCTCTATCAAGATTCTTCATGATGAATCACCTAGTGCTTTGTTTGTTGGACCATGTGAATGTGTATCTTGTCTGTTTCAGGTCAAAGACTCCAAACTAATCCACACAATTCTTGAATTCTGTTGAGTTTTTGAGACAACAGTGACCTTGAGCTTCTGAACTGTATAAAGTGGAGTTAAAATTGCCATATATAAACCAAGGTGTGTTAATAGCGTGGCTGAAGTTTTCTAGATCATTCCACAAGGTTCTCCGCTGAAAACCAAAGTTGCTAGCATATATGAAGGACATGGTGGTGTCCACCTACTGCTGAAGGAAATGGATCAGAAGGTGAATAGCCTAATCTGTTGTGTGAAGGGTGTCTACCCTAATAGCATCCACATTGTAACAAATAATAATTCTGCCAAAAGCATGCTGAGAGGTCCTAAGATCCTCAGTTTTTCCACATTCTCAGCCCTTATTTTGGTTTCTAATAGTCCTATAATTTGAGGCTTCTCCCTCATGACAAAACCCCGTAAAGCAGCCAGCTTTGTTGGTCAATTCGAACCTTTAATATTCCATACAATTATAGACATCAATGACTATATCTGGAGTTTTTCTTCTTGCTCCGTTGGCAGCGTCGCCTATCAATAGTCTGGAATTGATCTGGGGTTGTTAAGTTATTGTTGCTAGTGCTCAATGTGTCATTCGTAGCTGAGGTGAATCATTTCCTACCTCCTTGCCCATTGGAGTATCAACAGTGGAAATGGTATCCTCCTCCACAAACACTAGTGGAGAGCATTTATTTCCAGTTAAATTATTAGGGATGCATATGTCCTGCATATTTGACCTAGGAACAACAGGCTTCTCTGCATCTGGAATCTGTGGTGTATCAATGGTTGGTTTAATTCGATTCGCACCAGGCATCATCTCCGTAGCAACCCCAACTATAGGTTGAAGATTCTCTTCAATCAATTGATTTTGTTCCTCATTTCCAGCCAGCTCCTTACTCATTAATTCATGGTAAGCGCCCGTCTTGAAAAATTTTCCAGTTGCTTTCCAAATTTTCCCATGGGGAGAATTAGGAGGCTTCCAATGATAAAAAAAATTGCAACGCTATCCTCCCTTAGTCTGTTACCTTCATCAAGCCTCATGATGGATATCTCACTTGGGAGATCTTTCGACAGTTCCACATTTACACAAACCCTTGCATAACCAATTCTCTTTTTCATGGCTGTGTTTTCATGAAAGCACATAGGTTTCTCAATGAAACTAGCAAGTGAACTCAGTCTTGTGTAGTTCAATATTCTAGAGGCACATTTTAGAAATTGATCCAAAAAGGGACACACTGGATTTTTATGGATTCCAAGTTGAGACTAGGCTGCCTTTTTTGTGGAAAGATTGGGTTGGTTGCCATAATGCCTTGCCAATAGCAATTAGAAATAAAAGCATTCATCTTAGTATCAGCTATGCATGTTTCTTTAATTTTCTTACTTATTATATATAAGAGAGGAGCTGTTGAATTTTCTGTTTTAGAAGGTTAAAGAGCTAAAAGAAAAAAAGGGAAGTGAATAAATATGAAAACCTCCATTTTATTATTACTATTAAAATAAAAATTACAAGAACAACACACCATTAATCCACTACAATATATTTATTAAAACGTTGTTCTAGGAGGATACAAAGGTAATAGTAACCTAAGAATGATTACTAGGGTGGATGCCTTCGATCCTTATTTGGTGCTGAGGGTGCCATTCTGTCGACCTGGTAAGTGCCTTGAAGTCGCCGAAAATAGGCCAATTTGGACTTAGCATAGCCTAGTTCTCCTAAAAGATGACGGCTGTCAAGCTTCTTCCTTCTTCCACTTGGTATGTCCTCTGACATAGAGCCAAGTATCAGGAAGATGATCATTAACAAAACCAGATATCCCTTCGAAGTTCTGCTTCCCATATGGATCTGACGCTATCTCACGTTTCGGGTCTGAACAAATCGATCACAACCAATTCTCTTGCTAACTGAAAGTTGGTGTACCCTGAAAAGTACCTAACGGAAGTAGAAGAAGAAATTATCATCACATCTTGTGCAAGAAAAAGAAAAAGAAGCAACTGAAATCGCATATAAAACTACCTCCTAACACTAGTTCAAGATGTATTTTCGAATAGATCTACGCGATTCAACAAGTGTGCTTTGATGGGATCGATTTATGGAGTCTAAAAGAAAGCATAAAAAGCTTGGACTTTCAAAACCTGAATTGCTTCCAGGATAATTGGTAGGTACGCAGAATAATGTGATATGATGTTTCAACTAGAGCCTCCACTTATAGTTTTGTGAAGTGTAGAGGAAAGATTGAATTGTTTAGGGTAAATTTTTTATACATAATTCCCAACTTTTGATTTAGTCAATGTTTTATCATGGCCTGCAAAGAAATTTTTGTTGTGTTTCTTATAATGTTTTTTTTTGGATATAAGGAGGTCAAATTTACATCAACTTCAATTAAAAAAGTAATGAAATTGACGTTCATATGTATAAACAGGAATTTTCCGCCTGTCATTAAGGTTTCAAATTCACACTACTGGTCAAAACAGAACGAGAACTTTTGGTTAGAAAACGCGTGAAGAGCTACTAGGCGTAGAATATTCATTTCGAGCTTTTGCTCTTTTGATTGAAAATTTTCTAAGCAAAGATTTGCAAAGTCTGTAAATTTGGACAAAAATTAATGTGTTAAGTTTATGTTAATCGAATTTCAAATCAAACTCGATGGTAAGGATACCTTATTTGATTCGAATAATTAAAACAAATTTAAATTAAGTTACTAAAATTTTACCATTTTAATATAAATTACAGAAAGATAAGATAGTAATTAACAACTATTTGAATAGGCTCACTTTATATTATTTTGATTAATTATATTAAAATAAGATAGTTAATAACGATTTGAGCAAGCTCAATTCAGTTCAAAGAAAGCATTATGAACACATCACAAACAACGGTATGAAGGTGGGGTTAGTGGTCCAAGACCAAGTCTGTGGAGTCATGCTACCTTTTGAACACGATCCATACTAATATCGTTTCATCATCAGTTCACATTTTATTGATCCAACACCAAAATTTAGTCGTGTTGTTTTGACATACTTTTTGATGTTACTTAACCTTAGTAAAATTAAGGGCCAAAGATGAAAACATTCTTTGTGATTTCGTTTAATTCTAAAATTATCTTTACTATTTAAAAAATGTTGAAATTTTTGAAAGATATTTTCTTTATTAAATCTCTATCAAATTACGTTAATAAATCTCTAACCTCACTAAGTTATAATTTAATATGATTTTTTTAATTCGTTTAGGCTACATAATCTAAAATGATTAGGTTGAGCTTTAACATGATTTATAAGAGATATGCATATATATAAAGCATGTTATCAGCGAAATAATTAATTATATAATTAGTTTACGTCAAAACAATTTAACAAATATGAAAGAAAAGGTACTTATCCAATTTGTTTTTAACTTTATAAATTATTTTATTAATATTTTAACGTAATAAAAATATTTTAAAATTAAGTAAAGAGATCCATATATTTTACCTTAAAACTATTCATGTATTGTATTTATAATATTTTAATACTGTTTAGGTACATTCTTTTTTTTTTTTTTTGCCCCTTTTGTTTGTAAACCTAACATAGTTACAGAACCCAGCAAACTATTATTTACAAACGAGATAAGCAAACAAAACTTGGAATCGTTCCAGCAACAAATACCATACTTCTGATAAACCTTTAACTAGCCAACCTGAAAATAATTGCATTCGTTTAGGGTTAAACTACAAAAATGAATCATATTTAAATATGATCGATTGTCACATTTTGTCGAAGAATCCTCCTAAGCCAGGTCACTATAATTGCATTTGATTGGGGATCAATAAAGGCTACATTGATGGAATTGTATGTCCACTTATGTGATGGAGTATACAGGAAATCTAATACCAGAAGCTAAAAAATCTTCCATACGTTCAACCTCTGTGTTTATAAGGCTTCTAGTAAATAGAAATGAATAAAAAGTATTGGAAATAAGATTAAAACATAATTAAGTCAATTAAACATTTGTTTATGGCCAATGAATTAAATTTAAATACTTTTCTCATATATATATTTTAAAAAAAAATCAGTGGCAGAAGTGCAAATTTTATTCCTCAAAACCTCTATTTGGGGAGGATGCATTGGTAACAGTAAGTGAAGCAGGAAACATCATTACGCTTGCAAATGTACTCCACCGCAGGAACCATAGAATTAATTCTTTCCATCCTCAGGAATACCAATATTTAGTCCTGAAAATGATCTCCCGGAAATCTGGAATATTGTGCCTGAAAGACCACGAAAATAACCCAATCTGGACTTAGTATAGCCTAGTTCTCCTAACAGATGGCGACTGTCAAGCTTCTTTCCTCCACTTGGAATGTCCTCTGACATACTTCCAACTACGATAAAGATGATCAATAACAGAACCAAATAACCCCTTGCAGTTTTGCTTGCCATATGTACCTGATGCTACCTCAGGTTTCGGGCCTCCATAAATCGATCAGCACCAAGTCGATCGCTTTCTAGTGGAAATATTTTCTTTCAAAAAAAGAAAAAAATAAATAGTTAAGGACGTACAAGAAGAGATTATCATCGCAACTTCCGCAAAAGCAGCATAAATTTTGCGCATGCACACAAACTGTCTCCTAGCACTAGTTCAAGATGTGTTTACGAAGTGATCTATGAGATTCGACATGTGTGCTCTCGTTGGATCGATTAAAGACAGTGTAAAAGAAAGCATCGAATCCTTGACCTTCAAAGCCTGAAGTGCTTCTAGGATAATTGGAAGGTCTGCTAGTATGTGCTCTGAAGCTAGTGTTGAAGGTATTTTTATCATTGAAATGAGTGGCATTTTCTCTTAGTTTAGCTAAATTTTTTATTTTAAATTTCCCATTTTTACACAATTACTTAGTCTAATTAATTGAGTGATCCAAGCTGGTACTTACACAATTATTCTCTATGGAACGATATTATACTATACTATATAAGACCCGTGAACTTGCAGAATCACATCAGCTAGAGCCTCCTTTTATAGTTTTGTGAACGTCATGACAAAGATGAATAGTAATTGAATAAATTGATCTCAACTTTACATGGTTCAAAGGTTAAAATTTAGCTTTTTTATCATCTAAATTTTAACAGCCAATAAATTTTAACAACCTAACGATTGGCTTGGTCAAAGACCTAAGATAAACTTTTGTTAGGATGAAGAAAATATAAATGGTTAATATATCAAAACATAAAATTTATTTTGTTGATAAATAATTGAGGATTTAAATTATTCTGAGTCTTTGGATTGAAACTCCATATTCTAAATGGTAAGCACCAATATTAATTAAATATGTATGAATTTAGGGTTTGAAGGATGTATAATCAAGAAATTAATGCAGAAAGATAAACAGTTATTGGAATCTAAAACTTCCTAAGGGTTAGCTTTGTATTGATTAAGAGGTGTGTACTATCTCATAATTATTATTATTTTCCTCTTAATGGCATCCTTGTTTTAAATTAAGTGCCTAGCTAAAAATGGCATATGAATTAATAGTTGTAATTCATTGCAACAATTCATGTGATGTAGGTATATTTAAAGTGATAGTCTACTCCCATAAGTAGAGATAATTCACAACTATAATTTAAGATCTTAATACTCTTTCTTTTCATTTAAATGCATATCATATTCATGTTATTTTAATAGAGAATATGAAATGTGTGAAACCAATTAATTATGAATTCTTTTTCACACTTGTTTATTTGAAAATAATCTAAGAAATATAGATTTTATGCATTAGTTTTTCTTTTCCTTTGAAAAGGAATGTATGAATGCTTGTATCACATTCACATTAATTTTTATGGATAATGTGCAATTTCAATCTATTTGAATAAATTATTCTATTATTCTAAATTGGTTAAGGATATGATATTTATAGTAAAAACCAAAACAATGTAAAATCCTGAATTTCAATAACTGTATATACAAGTACTTATGTTGCGTTTGGTTAGCGTCTCCGGTCACTGGAGACGGAACGGAACAGAAACTGGGAACAGTAAACTGTTTGGTTTATGGTGGACAGAACAGAGAATCTTGTCTCCGTCTCCAGGACAGGAAACATAAACCCAAGGACACGAAGCAAACGCTCACGAGGGCAGGATTTTTTTGGTCCTGTCCACTGTCCCCGTCCCCGGGGACACTATCCAAACGCAGGGTTAAGGTTTGAAGACAAGGGAGATGTTTGACAATATTTAGGATATTGAATTTGCTCATTTATAAGAGGTGAAATTTCATAAAAGAGAAAATTTTCTATCAACTCAATAAAGAGTTCTAAAAAATTTTATATTTTAATACCCTTAAAAAGATAAAAATTGTAAATTATTATTGTTACTGTACTTCAAACTTTTTAAGGGTTTATATATCTTTGCTTTAATTTTCAACTAAATGTAAAAAGTAAAATTTAAATCTTATATTGAAAATAAAATTATTAAAATCAAACTAAGAGATGTTAAAATATGATTTTGTACAATTTCTTGAATTAGAACATTCCTGTACAAAATGACTAGTAGAATTATTTTTTCTGCTTTTGTTTTACGTGAAAATTCAACATCCAACCATTAGAGTAAATTCTTTCAAATTTTAGAATTTCGTAATAAATGTATGTTGCATCACCCTCGATCTAAACCTTTTGTACTTTTATATTTTTTATTACTATGCCCTTTAATCTGACACCATGCTATGAAAATGTAAGCATTTGTATAAATATGAATAGCACGATGTAATATAAATTATTTTAAGAAGCAAAATCTCAATTACAATAAACTAATTATTGTAACAGTTTAAACACATAGATTTGTATAAGTTAGATTTTTGTTGAAGTCCTTATTTTTATTTTAAGATTTTTGTTGAAGTCCTTATTTTTATTTTAATCCATATAGATGTGATAATTGATGTGGGTATAGGATTAGATATTTCATTGTCAAAAGTGTAACTTATAAGAAGTATCTTAGGAAGTAATTCACATCCATCATTTATGAGTCCTGTTTTTATTTTTGTGTTATAATTTTTAATTCACCTCCATCATTTGTGAGTCCTATTTTTATTTTTGATAATAATTATATAATAGATAAATTTTAACAATAATATTTTTAATTAATTAAAATTATTTTAATATCTTATATAATATTTATCTATAACTTATCAATAAAATTATTTTATTATATTAAAATAAATAATTGATAATTTAATATTTATATTAAATATATTTTATTATTAAATCAAAATTTATATATTTTAAAGATATTTTAAATTTAATTAAATTTAATATTAATTAAATTTCATTTAATTCCAAATTTTAAATTAAATAAAAGTATTCATATTTTATTAATACTTAATTTTAGTTAATTAAATATATAATATTAAATCAAAACATTCATAATTCTTATTAATAATAAAAATATTAAATGATATATATTTACTTGATAGTAATTAGATTATAAAAAGCAAAAACAAAAAGCAAAAATTACTTTTCAGAAAATAAGAATTACTTTTTTATGATTTTTATAAATTTTAAAAACTAGAAGATACCAAAACTAAAAGTAAAATCTCAAACAAACAAATTTTTTTACTAAATTTTAAAAAATAAATAAAAACAAATAGCCCTTAACTTGTGACATCGAATTTAAGTTTTACCAAAAAATAATTTCAATTCGGATAAGATAGCTATATATACAAAAAAAATTAATTAGAAAATTAATTATTAACTTTTTCGTAATATATTATAAACGTTTTGTTAGGGCTTAATTTATAACTTATAAGTCATTCTCAATTTTGTCGTTTTGTCTTTTTGATATTTTTAGCTCAATTTATAATATAAAATATTTTCTTCTTTTTTAATGTGGATTTGGATTAAGAGTCTGTGAGGACTGAGGAGCGAATTGTTGCTCATTATCTTGTCATTAATATAACTCGCTGTATTCATTATCTTAACCTAATATTGTACTATCAGACGTTTAATTTTAATATTATTTATTGAAAAATCCAAAGGTCGAAGCATTGCAAAATTTCTGTCTTGCTGCAGTTGCTTTAACCTAAAACTAACTTTCACTTATCAGAAAGTAGCTGAGTTATAACTACAATTTTTCAGATTCTAATTATAAGTAGAAAAATTAAGTGTGCAATAAATAGATCAACACAAGAAATTTGTTTATGTAATTAGACATATCTAACTTATGTCTGTGGAGTTCTCACCTAAATTAATCAACTTTTATTGTAGTACAATAAGCTTACATAAGGTTATTACAGAGCCGACATCACTTATTTCTTGACACCATCCACTTGTATTCATACCTATAAAAGTATCTCTCACTCAATAACATAACCATTTCATGCTAACCTCAATAGAAGATTTTGAAGTAATGAATAATAATAAAGATAAAAATATCTTCTATTATTAAATCAAAAATAAAATAGACCAAAAAAAATACTTGAGTCAAAGAACACTTCCCTCTGTATGCAGATGCGTTCAACCAACCATAATTTTAGAGAGCCGTATAACAAAAATCTGTTGTTTTGATCACCAAAAAATGCATATGGACAGCAGTCAAAAAATCATAAATAGAACATCGTAATTAATCTCTGAAGCCCACAAAAAAACGGCAGCCAAAAATCACCAATATTTGTCACACCATGAACGTCTTATTTATATCCAACCAATCCTTCCTCCTTTTAAATTCCTTTTTCTTTTAGGATTCTTTCCTTTTGAAAAGACCTTTAATTTTTATAATTCTACAAATTCCAAGACAGTAAAATCCTATAACAAATCAACTTTCTTATAACAAAAAGATATCCCCAATAAATTTAAATACAAATAATGTCAAAAATAGAATATATTATTTTATCAAAATTCTTAACATTTATAAGACTTTAAATTTAAATAGACTCAATAATAAATTTAATTCAGAATTAAGAGAGAATCATGTACTTAATTAAAATAAATAATTAATAATCATTTTTATATCAGGCTTAAGAGAATCACATATATTAGACATTGTTTTAGTGGATGAGACAAAAGATGATGTCAATATCAAGCTAAAACTTTAGAAAGATACATTAGATTCGAAAGGTTTTAAATTAAGTTGGACTAAGGTTGAGTACTTAGAGTGTAATTTTTGGAGCCAAAAGGTGGTTTCCGATATAGAGATAAAGATTGGTTCAAAAGTTATACTATAAAAAGAGTGTTTTAAGTATCTAGGGTTTATCTTCCAAAATAGCGAAGAGATTGATGAAGATATAGCTCACCGTATCAAATCAGGTTGACTTAAATTGAGAAGCACATCAGTAGTTTTATGTGACAAGAAGATTTCACTTAAGCTTAAAGGTAAATTTTATCGTTTAGTGATTAGGCCAGCTATGGTCTATGAGATAGAGTATTACCCCATCAAACATGTGCATAGTCATAAGTTAATAGTGATGAAGATGAAAATGTTCCATTGGATGTATAACCTTACTAGAAGAGATAAGATTAGGAATATAATAATAAAAGACAAATTAAAGGTAACTAATTTTAATGAAAAATTAAGTGAGACAAGACTTAGGTAGATTGAGTATATTAAAAGGAGAT
The DNA here is from genome assembly GCA_026284645.1 of Erythroxylum acuminatum. NCBI lineage: Eukaryota > Viridiplantae > Streptophyta > Magnoliopsida > Malpighiales > Erythroxylaceae > Erythroxylum > Erythroxylum acuminatum. The sequence goes on from JANKOD010000003.1 coordinate 2,857,585, forward strand.
ATCTTGACGCTCCAGTAAGAAGATACGAAAAGATTATACTTAGAGACTCTAAGAGAAATTAATGAAGGCCTAAGAAGAATTGAGGAGAAGTGATAATGAATGATATGACTCTAATGGAATTTACCGAAGATGTGATCTTTGATAGAAAACTTTGATATACTAGGATACAAGTTAAGGATCTCACATAAAGAGACCTTCTCTTTCTTATAGGTCTTTTAAACATTTTCCTTCGAGTCTTATGTCTTGTATTTATTCTAAACATTTAATATGTAGTACTTCTCTCTTAGTTATCTAGCCTAAACATTTCCTTACTTAATGTAAACTTTTCTTGTAAGGACTTGTTTATTTTATTTATTTATTTGTCCTCTTTCCTTTTTGTGTCTTTATTTACTTATTTTATCTTTTATTTTTATTCTTTACCTTATTCTATATTTATTATATAACTTATATATTATTCGTACGTATTTATTAATTTATTTTAATCTTATTATTATCCTTGATGTCTATTTTTATTTTTTATTTTTTATTTTAATATATATCTTTTTTTATTTTAATTTGGATCTATCGAAAATAATTTCTCTACTAGTTAGAGATAAAGTTGTATACTTATGGACCTTTACAGGTTCCATGTATCAGCGCAATTTTTATTGAATGTTGTTGTTTTTCTTTATGATTAAGGTGTGAAATTTTACCAACTAAAGTGACTACCCAACTTTAAAACGTAAATATTATGAAAAAAAATGATGATGTATAGTTTGTTATAATTGACGTTATTTATCTTCTAAACAATTTCTAGTGGCTTGGGGGACATCCAATTATTTAAGTACTATTCATCACTCATCTAATCTTCACGAGTATAAATAGACTGCCAGACCTTCCAATTGGCCTATGATCATTTCAGGTTTGAAGGTAAAGTCATCCAGCTGAAAAGCCTTCATATTTACGCAATCGACCTCAAAAGCACGCTTGTTGCATCTTATGTATAGATTTCTTCATAAATACATCTTGTGCTAATGTTTGGATACAGTTTCTGCATGCAACATTCATGCATCTTAGTAAAGTTGTGACCATCATAAATACATCTTGAGCTAATGTTTGGATACAGTTTCTGCATGCATTCATGCGTCTTAGTAAAGTTGTGACCATAATTTTCCTTTTGCAAGTCCTTACAAATTTGTATATTACGTACTTTTCAGGATATACCAGCTTCCCATTAGCAAGCAACTTGGTGGCGATCGACTTGTCCAGGTCTGAAACCAAAGACAGAATCAGATTTATATGGCAAGCAAAACTGCAAATGGTTGTTTCGTTCTGTTTATCATAACCTTCTTGATACTTGGCACCATGATAGAGGGTATACCAAGGCTTGAGCGTCGGGTAGAGTCTCTCTACTATCTCACCAGGAGAAGTCCTTCAGCCCCTAGTATTTATGGTCCTGATTCTTCTCATAAAGAATCAACCCATGAAAAGAATCATGGAAATTAGTTTGATCGTTTTCGGTGGCGGAGTACACTTTGCATGCAGGTTGAAATGTCCTGCTTAATTAGCTTGCTATTACTTTAGGCGACCTCCTATGATAAAGGTTCCAGGAATAAAATATGTAGTGCTTCTTCCACTGAAAACTCTTTTTTTATTTCATGTGAAATATATAAAATCACGAATAGAAGAATAATATAGTGTCTTTAACAAAGTAACCGTTGCACCATCATAGGCGTGTACACTGATTCTTCCCATTTCAATTCAAATTGTATATATCTTGAGTGTATCTAAATTAGGTAGCTAGGATATATCCATTAAGATAGGATCTTCTCTGTAACTGTGTATAAATGTGATACTCAATCAATCTACAAAGTGAAGTGTTTTCTTCTCACAAATTCTCAAACTCTTTAGTCTTCTTGTTATAATTCTCTTCGTCAAACACTAATGAGGATCTTTTGTATTCGGACTTAATCCTTTTCTTTAATAATTGAATTAGACATTAAATCTGTAGGGACTCAAAGTTCAAAGATTCAATTGGTATTGAACTAGCAATTATCAAATATATATATATATATATATATATGTGTATATATCAAAAAAATATTTTTATCATTATAATTTTGTGTTTAAATAAAATTACACCATTGAAAACTAATTAATAACAAGCCAAATAACTTTAAACCATATAACTCTAACTGGGATTAGTCAAATAAAAGACATAGCTGATAAGTTTGGTTACTTGATATTAAATTATATAGAAAATAGATTCCAAAAGAGTATTTAATTGCGTTTTTTGAACAAGGAGAATGTGCCTGCTCGATCGAGTGTTCACTAGTGCTTAGCTCTTGATGCCCATTTGGGTTAAAACTCGAATTTAATTCAAATGTCCGATTTGAATCGTAGCTGAATCCATATTTTGAATTTACATTAATCGTTACGCACTACAAGAAAAAGGGCAAACACTGACTGATATTACTGACCGAATTGACTAAAATTTGGTCGGTAATATAGTTTGCCGACCGAACAGGGCGACCGAGACGTTGGTCGGCGATATCGCAGTCGCTAAATTTTACCGACTCTTTAGAGTGCGGTCGGTAAATATTTCTGACCGACGCGTCGGTAAAGTCGGAGTAGTTTGCTGACCGAACCGTTGGCGACCATGACTGTAATTTGCCGACGGTCGGTCGGCGAATCGAAGAATGCATGCCGACCGAACTGTCGGGGGTAACGAATGTCATTTGTCAACGGTCCGTCGGCCAAATTACAGACGGTTCCGTCTGCACCTACCGAACGAACCGTCGGTAATTGGCTGTTGTTGTAATGTTTGAATATTGCCAATTTTGCCAAAATTACCAAATGGATCCTGTTTAATCGCTGAAATGTCCTACAAATCGCAGT
>JANKOD010000003.1:3017124-3037613 GCA_026284645.1 Erythroxylum acuminatum
CGGTGCTTGGAAAGTACAGACTGGATTTTGTATCCCCATGGTAATTTAATTAGTGATATCAGAGCTATTCTCAGTTGAGACTGGTCTGTCTAATGTGAGCATATTCTTCGTGAAGGCAATAGTGTAACCGATATTCTAGCTAAACGGGGAAGCTATGGACGGGAACCTTTTCAATTTGGATTACTCCTCTAGCGTTTGTGGATGCTGCGGTTCTTGGTGATGCTGTTGGCGTCATGTTTGTCAGGGACTAGTTCTCTTTTCTATTTATAATTTTTCTTTCCCTTGCACTAAAAAAAAAAACCCAACTCTCGCAGTCAAATTTCTCATTCAGTTTCCTTCAGTGTTAAGGCTACGAAAAGATCGTAACTTGAAAACGAAAGGACAAAGAAAAAGGAAAACGAACAAACATGAGGAAGCTGCAACCTGGAAGTGATGTTAGTATTAGTGTTGGTATTAATGGTAGGTTTGACGGGAAGTTCACAAGTGACAATACTATAGGTTAACCGAACTTGGAGTGGTAGATACTTGGGAAGATGTAGTCCAAGCGCTTTTGTCTGCGCCTGTGGTGAATTGTAGCTCCACTTCCACTAGGTAGTTGGTACCCACTACGCCATAGGCGTGAGTACTTTCTAATTTAGATCCTCCAAGCACTTAACTAATATATTGTCTTTGATACGGTACGCACAGTTCTATCAAGTTGATTAAGAATTTGTTAACCGAAACAGAGGATATGCCTCAAGTTGTTGGTAGAGTCTATAATTTAGTACATATTCCAAGAATTTATCTAATGGTTATACTATGCTCATAATTCACCTATAGATTTTTTATAATATGATGTATATCTCAAAGATTTATTTAAATTAATTAGAAAATTTATAAAGAATATGAACTTATTCATTATCTAAATTTTAATTGTTAAAATTAAAAAAACATATCTTATTTTAAGAAAGAGTTTTAGGTGATTACAAAAATTTAAATTCAAAAACTGAAATTTTTAGTATAATATAAGAACAAATTTTGGTTTAATCTCCATTTTACTAAAAAATCAGGAAGACTCCAACAAGTGACCTAACCCGACTTGTCTCATATAAGTTTAGGGAAGGAAGTTGCCTAGAAACTGAGGAAACCTCTCCTTCACTCAAGAAAGTTACCCCTTTCTGTCTTCTGCTACACTGCTTTCTATTACGCTTTTCCCTTTTACTGTTATATACCGACTAAAGATTCTCCTTTTCTTGGTCAGGAAGTGACTTTCAGTGAAGTTGTTGGTTGCTAATCTCTTGCTATCTAACAATGGCCATAGCAAAAGTTCTGATGGCTCTGACCATAGTTTCAGCAATTCTCAGTGCAGACCGGGTTGGAGCTCAAGTGCAACATCTGGCCGGAGGGGACCGTGGTTGGGACCCTTTAAATGACTTCGCCTCTTGGTCGGCGAGCAGAGTTTTCCGGGTTGGAGACATAATCTGTAAGCCTTTGCCTCTCTTTTCCTCTTGTTGAGCTCTTATAAAATGATGATACTAATTAGTAATTAGTAATTACTGCATGTTTAGTGTTTGCTTGCTGAGAAAAACTTCAAAGTAGGAGTCTTTCGGTCATTTATGGTATGTTTCTTAGAGTTTGTGATGTTCATGCATGTTTTCCCACCGTTTCTCGGCAACCAAACGTCTGGAGATAATTGTTTTTCTTTTACAATTTGAATATTATTATTATTATTATTATTATTTCTTGTTTACGTGAGTGTTATTTAATTGCTATTTATTTTGGTCACGTGGCTGCACGGACTTGCTCGGAGGCAGGGTTCAGCTACTCTGTAGCCCATGGGAAGATCGTGGAGCTCAAGACCAAAGAAGAATACGAGTCGTGTGATGTAAGCAACCCGATCAGAATGTACACGGACGGGGTAAACAGCGTGCCGTTGGACGGGGAAGGGATCCGTTACTTTGCAAGCAGCAACACGGAGAGTTGCAAAAACGGGTTGAAGCTACACGTGGAGGTGCAGCCTCAAGGCATTCTTGATAAACAAAAAGTCCACACATCGGATGGTTCAGTCTTGGCTGCTGCTGGGCCAATCCCATCTGATTCTACCCATCTCATTGCAAGCTTTGTGCTGTTGGTGGCTGGACTTGGGCTTTGCTTTATGAGCATTTAATCCTTAGATATGCATCTTAATCTTTTTTTTCCTTTTTCTTTTTCTTTTGCTGTGAGATGGAAGTATTAGGGTTCAAAAGCCAGTCTTCGGACTTCTGTACTTTGATTCACGAGCTTCAGTGCTTATCATAACCCACTTAGCAGTTAAATTAAGCCTATAGATTGTAGTGATGAGACAAGAAAATGGCATGTAATAGAGACTCAGGCTTTCCATTGCTTACAAAACTACGAACATGTATGCAATTACAATTCAATGTTTGTGTGCTGTAGGGTATTAATCAGCATGGGTTAGTTTGAACATCAAAAGCCCCTGCAAGATCAAGGTTCCATAGAGATAAAAGTGTTCACTGGCTGATGCTTGTCTGGTTAAATATATGTTGTGCAAACTATCATTTGTCTCTCAATACAACATAACCAGATCCACTTGTCTTTTGAATCTTGGAAATCCTCCTCAGAATATCTGCAAAAGCCTTCTTGTCCTGAAATAATGCGAGAAACAAAGGTTGTTGACCTGATATTTTTCAGAAACTGAAGCACAACTGTCATTTAACACAAATTACGGGAACTATTGTTATAGCACTCGTCAAATCAATGGATATATTTTAAACAGTGGAACCCTCAATTCAGTTTATGATGTAGGGAAAACAAGCAAGTCTTTAAGCAGACATTTTTAAATTGAAGAGCAAAGCAATACCTCAGAACTCCTTAACCGGGATTTGAACCTAGCAACAAGGTCTTGTGTCGTCACTGGCCCATTTTGCAACAGAACAGCCCGAATCTCTTCTTCAGTAACAGGTCCAGTGGAGGATGTTGATCCTGTTTTTGATGAAATTGGCGTTCCTTTAGGAGTTGCACCATTTTTAGTAGCTGGTGTACTTTCTTCTTTCACAGCAGGTTTTGATTCCTGGTGCCATGCAAATCAGTCAGTGATTTCTGGAGATTTAATTAACTGTCCCACAAATAGGTTATAAAATCCATCAAGAACAGGAAACAAATACATTTTCTGTCTTCACTTTCTTTGGTGGTGGAACGCCTCTCGATGCCTTCAAATCATCACCATTTAATTTCCTTTTTCCCTTTGATGACTTGGAATTTGATGGAGTAGCCTTAGCAGAACTAGGTGAAGGTTTTGATGGACTACTGTCAACAGGTTCCTCCTTAGGTGCATCTTTCTGCTTCGGAGCAAGTACTGGAGATATATTCGTGTCATCATCTATCTGGACAAACATATAAAAGTTCCTCATCAATTAAACCAAATAAATCTAAAAAAGATTTTGAAACTACCACAGATCATATGATATATCAAGCAATCCAAGTAACAAGTTAGTGGTTGAAACATGTCAAAATATTTAAAGAATTGCCCAGACAAGATTTAAACAAGTGGCCTAAACTATCTCAGAAAATGTAAGGAAGCTCCAATCCATCATAAGAAGGCTTTACACAGTGCATCAGGTAAACATAAAATCATTATAGTAAATTACCAACATCCATCACAATGCAATCAGAGAAGATCATAAGCTGTCAAGAAAGACTAGTAATTTAATTAGATATCAAAAACCACTTACTTCGTCGTCATCGTCGTCGTCGTCGTCGTCTTCTGCATCGGAATCATTTAGTCCACCAGCTCTGCCCAGTAGCTCTTTCAACTCCTTCCCAGACTTGCTTAGTCCTCCTTCATCCTCATTTTCTTCATTCTCGTCTTCTTCATCCTATAAAATATTTAGATATCCAAACATTACGGAAACATTTCATTCTAAAGCTGAAATTGTAATAGCTTTATTATCTATTAGGCTAAAATAACAGCATTACGAATTCAGAAGCCTATCAACAACAAAGTCTAGATTCTAGAACTTAAATCAAAGTCTCTCTACAACAAGACTGCAAAAATTGTTAAAACTAGAGAATGTTCAACATCTTTCTATACATATAAACAAATTTCTAATGAGATATCTTCCCATTTTCTATCTCCATAACCATGCAGTACCTCTAACCAAATTCCTGAGGCATAACCATCATCTAAAACCGTCTTTTAACTATTGTGCTTCAATACTCATACACAACAGGAGTAAGACAACAAAAGTAAAAAAGTAAAAAAAAGCAAAGATGGCAAACGGGTATAGGGAAAACAATGAGTTTAACAATTAATCATTGTCATCTGTCATAGAGATCTTGCTGTAGTAGCCTGAGCTTTGAGAAAGGGAAAAAAAGAAAAAACACAGAATGCAAAATACAGACCTGCTTTATTTCTGGGGGAGCTGGAACCTCAGGAGCCAAATCTTCCCGCTCTTCAGGATCATTACCAACAGCTTCATCATCATCAGTGAAAATTTCTTCATGCTCCCAATCATCACCTAGAAACAACAGAAAGATATCCGCAACAGAATTTAGACTATCTGATTGATGTATTGAATACACCTTGTAACATTTAAACACTGAATGAAGTTCAGACCAAAAGAGGGGAAAGCAACAGATTAATAGAAAGAAGGGAATGTGATCATAAGCATGCAGTAAAAAGTATCTGTATACTCCACATAACAATGGTGAAAGAGGAAGAAATTAAGAATTTGGTATCAGCAATTGAGATTAAGAATACCGAAGTGTGAGGACAAACATGTACCTTTTTCTATATCATCATCGTCCATATCATGATCACCTCCCCTTCGTCCTTCTTCATCATCATCACCACTCCGTTTATTGAGTCCAAGCCTATTCTTCCTAGCTGCCTCTTCATCTTCATCTTCTTCTGCCCTGTCAGAGACATTGCCTTCTTCCTCTTCGTCAGTAGTCTTTTTACGTCCTCTTCCACTAGTAACACCACTCTCCTTCTCATCAAATTTCTCCACTTCACCAAATGCTGCAGCTCCATTATTTGCAGCCTTCATCATCCATCTTTGATATCCATCAGCAGTCTTTCTCCTGTTCTTCATCTTCTCTTCTGCTTCCTCCAAAGTAAGTTGCTTATATTGTGCAACCTTGTTAAAGTTGTACCTATTAAACATGCCAAACACGGGAGAAACAAGAGTGTTTAAGACACATCGTCAATATCAAGCAAATCTTAAGCAGAGACTTCTTGAATGAAACTGTCATGTTCCCTAGGAAAAAAAAACATTCACAAGAAAAATGAATTACAAGGGAAAAACATAGACATGAAAGTAAAAGAAGAGAAAGAACAAGTTTCGGTTTCATTTTTCCCGTATTTTTGGTTGAAAGTCCATTTCCTTTCCTAAATGAGAATCCAAATCCATTTTTTAAAGAAAATCACGTATTTTTGGACGTGAATAAGACTTGGAAGTAAACTCAACAAAGGAAGAAACTTAGACAGTTGTCTACTATATATTACTGAATGCTCCAAATCCTAATAAAAAAGCTTTGGGCCACAATTGCACAAAAAGTTTATATCTCATACCAAGAACCAGCAGGGATAGCATTGAACTCTTTCCCTTGCATCATCAGTAAGTAGTAGGTCGCTGATTGAGAACCTTCAAGATGACCCTGGAACTGAAACTGACCTGTTTCATCTTCCAACATCCAAGGCTTGTTCTTGTACTTCTCCTATGTGAGTGAAGTTTCAGAAAATATTGAACAAAAGAGCATTTCAGTAACTGACCAATATCCGGATGATTCTTAATCATTCAAGTTCAGTCTATACTGTCAATGATCCAGAATTTGACTGACATTTATTTATTGTAGCAGATGTTATCCGTCTCTTTCTCTAATTTTGATTGAGTTTGACAGAGGCAGAATGAAGGTGACAATTCATTCAGACAATAATAGGAAAAGCCACGTGAAAATTCTGATTTATCCATGACTTTCCATTTACAGAGGTCCCAAACTGAAAAGTTAAAATTCAGAACTAACTAGAAGTTATTAAGAAGAGAAATGCACATACTATCATTCACATAATTAACATAGATGGTGTAATGAAGTTATAATGAAGTTAATAAGATAAAACTTAATTTCATGTGAACTAATCAAATCAATCCTCCACACAATGTCAAAATCTCAAAAAATAATCATGACCAAATATCACTATTTATGGTCTCAAAGGGTTTACGTAGTATGTCAAGAGTCTAAGAACAACTAATCTTCCAATAAGATGAGCAGCCCGATACAAAGAGACATCGCATGTAAGCAAAGCAACAAGGGAAGAATATATACCCGCAATGCATCGGTAAGTTGGCGTCCTTGAAGTCCATCTTTATGTAGAGTCCATTTATTCTCTGCATTTTTCTTCCTCGAAAAAGTTGGTAGTCCATTCATAAATCTACCAATAAAGTAGTTCTTCTCACTGCTAGGACTAGCCCGAACATTATACTCCTACAATGCAAGCAACAGAAACATACCAAGAATTCAGCTTCCCAGAAATTCAAAAAGGAATTGAATTACTAAAGCCTGGAACTCAGATACAACATCTTCCGACCCAAAACAGATTTTCTTGACACAATGAAATAATTCCCACTACCAGAACCCCTTAGGAATCGAAGTCTCCACCAATTTATAACACAAACAACACTGTAGAATCAACAAGAACGACTTTTTGTGGTCCATTTTAACTTCTTCTGTGATTGCAATCAGTTTCTTTCGCTATTCTATTCTCGTTCAACTTTTTTTTTTTAAAGAACAGGTAAGAGACACATTGAATGAGGAAGAACAAGTGAGAGAGAGATTGAGAAGACAAACTCGAATCAAGCGAGAGACGGTCGCACCACAATCATAGCATTTGGCACGATTCTCAGCCATGGTTTTGCCACAGGTCAAGCAAAGCGTCATGTGCTTGCAATTGCTTCCATACAAATCCGTCGTCGATCCACACCCACTACACGACGACTTCAACAGCAAATCAAACGACATTTCCCTTCTAACTAACAGCAAGAGACCAAATTCCTCCTTAGGGTTTCAGAATCTAACCAAGTTTTGTGCTAACGAATGTATGAATTGGAACAGAAATTAAAACAGAAAAATCCCATAAAATTCTTCACAATACAAAAACGTGTACACGACGACGGATAGGTCGGTTCTTTGAGAAACAGTCCAAGCCCAAGCCCAATGTTGTAATGACGACAAAAGGTCTGAAAGAGCCACGTGAAGCAGAAGAGTCAGGACCTGGTGTGTATGCGTGCGGCTCTCGTTCACCTAACCCTCCAGCAATCATTTGGCCCCATCTACCACCACCATAGCTTAGCTTCACTTCACTTGTGTGTGTGAGTCCACCAAATTTTTTGGGTTGGAACGACCATACCCAGACGGTCTGGTGCCAGTTCTTTATTCATATTTTGGCACCAAAAGAAACTCATAGATATTATCCATCCAACCTTCAATCACCGTCTGGTCTCCAATCTCTGTTTGTCACTCCAGTCGCTCTCTCTCGTCCTTTTCTTGTCTACTTCACCACTCTCTTCCATCAGCAACAAACCCCAACATGGCTTTGAAGTCCTTCATCGAAGTGCATTCCGACTCTCACTTCCCCATCCAAAACCTACCCTTCGGCGTCTTCAAGCCTCTTCCCACTTCTCCGCCTCGTCCCGGGGTCGCTATAGGCGACTATGTCCTCGACCTCTCCCAGATCGCTCTCGCCGGCCTTTTCAACGGCCCGGCTCTTAATGGCTCCGATTGCTTCCTTCAGGTTAGTATGGTTTTATCTAGCTTAACAACGTCGTTTCTAGTGTGGACTATGTTTGTCACACACAGTCACTTCTTCATGTTTCATTTCAATATTATAGTTATCTGTGTATATGGTACCTTTTTTTGAGTTTTTATGGTACTCTTGTTTGAATGCATTCTTGGTTTGGCAGCCTAACTTGAACAAGTTCTTGTCTTTGGGACGACCTGCGTGGAAAGAAGCTCGAGCGACCCTTCAAAAGTTGTTATCGTGTATGTTCTTCCACATATAGTAAAACTATCCCTATTGTTGTATTGGTCATGGGATTGTAACAAGAAGTTTGTGTTTTTTGATGCAGCTACTGAGCCCACATTGCGTGATAATGCTGATTTGAGAGAGAAATCGCTTGTTCCAATGGTACAATGGTGATAAGTACAGGAGCTTGTTGATCTTATCTGGGTTATTCTTTGATCAAATTTGTATTTGCTTGTTTCTGCAAATTCACAGAGCAAGGTCGAGATGGTACTTCCTGTTGTGATAGGGGACTATACTGACTTCTTTTCATCCATTTATCATACAAAGAATTGTGGGATTATATTTCGTGGACCTCAGACTCCAATTCGTGACAATTGGTATCTATAATTTTCTTTAAGTCGCGGGGTCTTCAGATAAATGTCTTGCCACATACATTTGAGTAGCAGTTTTGACCATACAAACTCACTTGTGTTCAGGTTCCAACTTCCTGTTGCTTATCATGGACGTGCTTCCTCCATTATTGTATCCGGAACAGACGTTGTTCGACCAAGGTCCAACTTCCATTTTGTTTTTTTTCCTATCATCACATTGATTCACTTCTTCCTTTGACAATTTCTAATTTTTGGTTTATCATCAGTAAGCTTAAAAAAGATAAAGGTTTTTTGGACGTGGTAGAATATAAGAGCTGAGGCATTTGATATGGTTTGATGTAGTGTTCATTTTCTTGCTTATATATAAAAATGTGTCTCATGCTTACGAGGAGGGAAATTTGTAAACTTCTAGAAAATTTTGTATCCTTTTGATTAGCTAATTGATGAAGAAAATTATTAAGCAAAAAGGATGGAAAGCTGTATTTGGTGGACATTTTTTGATGTTTTGTATTTGAATGTTTCTTTTCTCATGCTACTTATCCAATCCTCTTCTTGCATGCATGAACGTTTCTTTTCATGTCAATAACGATTTCATGTGTTTCCAGAGGTCAAAGTGCTCCCACTGGCAGCCCACCAGTACAGTTTGGACCTTCAAAGAAGCTAGACTTTGAGCTAGAAATGGTTAGCCTTTCAGAACATAGCCATTAGTTGATTGATGTTTTCAAGAGAAGCAGAATGCTTTTGCCAATTTGAACATATCTATGTGTTTGAAAGCATTTCATATTTTTTATTGTCATCAGTATTTTCTATTTTGCTTTGAATAGTTGATGCTATACCAATTGATTTGTTCACATGTTGCTTTCAGGCAGCTGTTGTTGGCCCTGGAAATGAATTGGGAAAACCTATTGATATTAAAGAAGCAGCTGACCACATATTTGGTCTTGTGCTAATGAATGATTGGAGTGGTAATGATGTTTTTCTTGCTTCTTTGCCCCCTTGCGCCCAGTTCCTTCTGTTAAGAAAAAAAAAAAATCCTGTACTAAATCTTGGAAGCTAATTTGGACAGCTAGAGACATCCAAGCGTGGGAATCGTTTCCTCTTGGGCCTTTTCTTGGGAAAAGCTTCGGTGAGAATAAAAACTTTACTGTCATTTTCCTCTACACTATTTGGTGTATTACGTGCACTATTTTGAAGATCAATTACTACTGGCTCGTTTAATCTATTGTCTGCCAGATCTATTCTGGGGCCGTACTTATTCATAACCCATTTGTAGGTACTACAATATCCCCATGGATTGTGACACTTGATGCTCTAGAGCCATTTGCTTGTGATGCTCCTAAGCAGGTTCTGATTTTTGGAAAATGCAACATAATTTGAATTGATCTAGTCTAAATTTTCTCTCAGTGGTTTCTTATTTAATTTGTCGTGTGCTGCAGGATCCCAAACCCTTGCCCTACCTTACTGAAAAGATATCAAAGAACTATGATGTTTCATTGGAGGTAAATCTCGCAGCATGCTAGATGAATTCTTTTACTGAAAATCGAAGCTATGTTCTTGGCTATGAAGTATCATGATTGTTAATAACTATGAAACACATATATTTCTCTGTCACCATAGTAATGGATATGTTTCTTCCTGTTTAAGGTGCGAATTAAACCAGTGGGAGAACAAGATTCGCATGTCGTCTCTAGGAGTAACTTAAAACACTTGTAAGGCCTTTCTCTATCTTTTTCGATCAACCACTGAAGTGTATTACAAGTGCAGATACATGCATACAATCTGCATATTAGATGACTTAAGTTAATCTTATCATTTCATTCATTATAAAACTTATTAACCAAAGGGGGAGTATTGTAACTTTTCTTCTTCTCTTGCTTTGGGCGCTTCCATTGAATGTACTTAACCCCTTTGATTTGGTTAACAGATATTGGACCCTGACTCAACAGCTTGCACATCATACAGTGAATGGTTGCAATTTAAGACCAGGCGATCTACTTGGAACTGGAACAATAAGTGGACCTGTACGGCTTCAATCTTTTCTGACTTTTCTAGGATCATGCCTTAAGTTAATATTGCTCTACCATGTTGTTTTGAACAGGAACCAGATTCTCTTGGGTGCTTGTTAGAGCTAACTTGGAACGGAACAAAGCCATTGTCGTTAAAAGGGACAGAGAGAAAATTCCTCGAAGACGGAGATGAAGTCATAATTAGTGGTTATTCTAAGGTCCATAATCCTTACTCTTATATCTATAGTCTGTATCTTTCTCATAAATATTCTGTATATCTCTCGCCATCATTAGAATCTTGATTAACTATCTTAGAGCTCTTTTTCTTGGCTCACTACTTTGGGAAGGGCTAGGCGTTATCCTAATTAGGACTTTTGGTTTAAATGCTGCCTGTGTATATATCGTCCTGCTTGCTTCCTGTCAAGTGCCAACTACGTGAACTAGTCGATTTTGTATTTTGGAAGAGTTAAATTCTGAGGACAATCACCAAATCATATCGTTTCTTTAATCAAACTTTAATCAATGTCTGTGGGGCAATTAAAGTGTTCTTAAGAGAAACTTCACACGGCACGACGGGAAAGGTTTCATTTTTCATGCAAGCAATCATCTCGTCATATTGATAGGGAAAATTGGAAACCTGGAAGTGCTTAAGTTGGTAGTTACTTGCATTAACTTACAATCCTATGAACTTAGGTTTTGACTGGTGTACTAATGAGTAGGAATTTGAATCCTGTGCAGGGAGAGGGATACGTTGTTGGCTTTGGTACATGCTGTGGGAAAATTCTTCCAGCACACCCCTGTTGAAGATTGAAGTTTCAGACTTTGATATGAATCTCTTCTTCTTTGTAATGTCTTTATGTTTCCCTGGAGAGTGTAACTCAAGACGTCGATGGAACAGTTACAATAAATGTCATTTCAGCTTCCATAGCCTTATAAACTGAAGTTTCTTTTCCTGGTATGTTTCCAAATATAAGATAGGCCCAATGTGTTCATTTTCCACCATTTATGTGCTGAAGGAAGGCAAGCAAATACTCCATTCTTCTTCTTTTGCCCAAAACGAAATTGTAGAGCCGTAGAAGGAAGCTCAAATGAAATAAATATATAATATAGTTTTAAATTGACATATTTTAATTAAATTAATTAATTAATTTTAAAACTTAAATAACAATTTTGAATTAAATAATACTTAATAAATGTGAATAAAATTAACAAACTAGAAAAATATTATTTAAGAAATCTTTTATTAGAAATTATTATTATTATAATTTTGATAATTTTAATTAGGACCCAAAAATAATTCAACTCTTATTTTTTAATAATTAAATTTGTTCAATTAGTTTAATAATAAAAATTTTGAATTGGTTAATTTTTTAGGTTTAATTTAGTTTAACAATTTTTTAGTTGTTAAAAATTGATTAATTAATTAATTTTATCATTATCATCAACACTCAATTATACGAGATCTGATTAAGTCCGATAATACATAGCCTTTACTTTACTTACTAGAAAAAAACTAAATACATAAATATAAATAAATAGTAACATTAATAATACAAATAAATAAGACAATACAAAAATAATATCCATACAGAACATTTGAAATGTTAATAATAAATAGTAAGATAAGATTATTAACTAATTAATCTATTTTAATAATTAAATTAATTTTTATAAATATAATTAATTAATTAATTTTTAAAATTTTAACATCGATTACATCTTTTCACGGTAGACGTGGTGTGGTGCCGTTGAAATTCACCACACCACGTCTACTGTGAAAAGAGAACGTTACAGCGGACAACGGTCAACGTCATCGTGAATCTACGCTAAAGAGACAGTGGGCTTCAGTTCGTATTTGGAAAAGGAACTGTGGGTCCCGTTAGATATGAGCGGACGGTGCAGATGCCACCGTCTGATGCCTATTATTATTACCCGCCAAAGATCATTCAAGAATCGTAAGGTACCCCCACCACCATTTGATAGCTCTTCTTGTTATTATTACTTTTAAGTTTTAACGTAACTCCTTCCTCTGTCAATCTCTCTGATCTGATGGTAGAGACGCCATGAAACCTGCTCGCAACAACGACTACTACTTTAGCTCCTTCTCCTCCTCCGTCACATATAGTTTTTGTAACGACCAAATCGCCCCTACGCACCGCACCTTACGAGTACCCATCTCCAACCCTCAATCGGAGGACAGCGCAGCCGCCAAGATCCAGTCTTCCTACAGGGCCCACAGGATCCGCAAGCTCTACAGAACGATCTCATCCGTCAACTCCGAGGCTGATGAACTCCAGCGCCAAATCCAACGGCAGGAGACGGTCGACGCTCTACGGAGCAGCGAACGCGAGAGGCTGAGAATGAACGAGGCGTTGATGCGATTGCTGCTGAGGCTGGACTCGGTGCCGGGGGTTGATCCGACGGTGAGGGAATCGAGGAGGAAGGTGAGCCGTAGGATCGTGGGGTTGCAGGAGATACTGGACGGTGTGTGCGGATCCAAATTAGTTGGTGAGTGGGTGTGGGACCCAGCAAGTGGAGGTGGGTTGAAGATGATCAAAGGTTGGGATGGGATGTTGGAGGAGATGGAGGAAAAGGTGTGCAGGGAGAGAGGTGGGGATGAGATGGAGAGGTTTTGTGCTCAGTATCTTGGGTTTAGGTGCTTCCAGAGATTTCTTCGTGACCCTTAATTTTTAATAAATAAATGTAAATTTGTTTAGCATTTTTTATTAATTTGCGATAATTAATTACGCGCTGTCGGTAGCTCGCAATCCACTAGTCCAGCACGCACCTTCTAGATCAACGTAGGTATTTTCAAATCAACGTTAACGAACCACAATCTAGGCAGTCAATTGTAAAGTGAAACGGCAACGTCCCCATGTATATATTTTAAACATAAAACTATCCGAATAGATTCGAATCGGATCTAACCCGTTTACCATCCTTTGCGGTGGTAACAGTAACTTATCTAGGAAGCATAGCTGCATTTGCAACGAGACATGCAGCTTTTGCACTGAGCAAGAGTTGGATAAGCACCGTCACACTCGCATCTCTTACTGCACTTTGACCTTGAGCTCCCACCCCACAAGCACCTGCCCATGCACCGTAGAATTGGCACGCACTCAGGGCAACTGTACTTTATCTGCTCCACGATGCAGTCTTTGCATGCACTGCCTCCGCCGCCCGGGGTACAAGCCGTTGCCTCCGACACCAGTAGCATCCACAGGCACACCGTCATTAGCAGCGTTCCTACCGCAAGCCTCTTCTTTTCTTCCATGTACGTTCATTCCTTTAAAGTTCAAACCTAGCCTTCACTTGTACAAGAAGTCCCTTTATAGATGCAATCTCTTTGTCAAAGAAAGGTGACTGACTCTTATGTATTTGTTCACGTTACGATCTGGGTCTAACTGATTCCTATAACCATTTGATGTGAGGTTGAGATGGGTGGTTACCAACTACACCATTAATTGTTATTCAATTAAATGTGCCATTCTCTAGGTTTGTACAAATTAATTTTTGGTCTAATTTGTATTTATAACTCTTATAAATAAAAATCAATTGATTTTTTTAATCCGTTCTTTAAAAAATGACTTAACATTTATTATGGACCACCGTTGATGAAGACAAAGAGAGTGAAGAGATGGTGAGAGGAATTTTCATTTTGAATAACTATTTCATTTTTTTATAACTAATCAAAAATTCTTATTCATATGATGTGTATTTTTCTTTAGTCATCCTTTTATAATTATTTTTCATGTTATTTTAAGCTTTTAGGTTTTTTTTAATGACTTGTTTAATTAATTTATTTATTTGTCGTTTTTTTGTGTGTATATTTATTTGTTTATTTTATCTTTTATTTTTACTCTTTTTTATTATATCATTTGTTTTATTACTTATTTTATATTTCTATTTATTATTATTATCCTTTATGTCTATTTTTATTTTTAATTTATTATTTAATGTGTATATGCATATTTAGATATATATTTTTCCTTTTATTTTATTTTATTTTTATTTTTTCATGTGATTTATTAGAAATATCTTCTATACTATTTAGGGATAATGTTGCGTATTATTGATCTTCTTCAGACCCTATGTATCAACGAGACTTTCACTTAATTGTTATTGTTATTGTTCAATTGTTATCGTTATTGTTCTAATTTCTATGTTACAATTACGGCCTTGTTTGACAATTAACGGATTGTATTAGTTGTTAGTTGATTCAATCAGTGGTTAATTGATAGCGGATTATATTAGTTGATTTGACCAGCAGATAATATCAACTGTTTATTAAACATGTTTGATAAAATTAATGGTTTAGTACATGAGCTGTTTATGTGTAAAATAACTTATAAAGACATTAATTTTAAAAAAATTATAATGACATGAGTATTATATTTTAATACTTCTTTGAATATTTTCTTAAGGATTTAAATTTTAGATATTTAATTTTACAAAAATTAAGTTTATAAATCTTTTAAAAATATAAAACATATAATAATAATAATAATAATAATAATAATAATAATAAAAGATGATGATGATGATGAGTAGTACTTCTTTTTTCTCCTTTCTCAATCTTAAATTAATGATAAATAGTTAATATAGGCCCAAAATTAATAATTTCTGCAAAAAAGAGAAAGCTTAATTAATAATTACATATGCAGCTGATAAGATAGGGAAGAGGCAACAAAGAAAAACAAAGGAGTGTTTTTGGTTCATTTTGATCTTAGAATCTAAGAGAGAAGCAGAGATACTCATTTGACTTTTGCAAAGACTTAAGATTAATAAATTCACACCAGGTATATACATTACACGTTGCTCCACTTTGCTGTTGTTTACAGGTTTTAGAGAGGGCACAATGCACTTACAATAAGCTGAAGCAAAACGCTACTATTTCTAAGCTTTCTTAAAATCAGCTAATTAGGTTCAATCAGTCAACTCAAGCAATTGATCACCAAACACTAAAGGTAATTGGTTAACGAGGCTAATCAACTATATTTTGGCTGATTAGCCAACAACCAAACGGGGTCATAAACAAGTATGATAAAATAATAAAAAGAAATTATACACTTCTAATATTAGTATTTTAGAAGTATTAATCTTGAAAAAATTGTAATTAATTGAAAAAAACTAGATTCTGATTTATTAATTAAATACAAGAAGAATAATAAATATATATTATATTCAATCCTAATTCATTTTATTGCATTGCATATCTCAATTGTATTAACCTTCAAAAAATTATTTTAATTGCATTTGCACTGTTTAAAAAGTGAAATGAATCATTATGTTTGCATATGTATATATTATAAGAAAATACAAATAAATACTTGATATTGAATAACTGGATTTAATTTATAAGATTTAAAAATTTCTAAAAGAGATAAATAAATAATTTTTATTAAACAATTACTAATATTTTATAGTTTAATAATTACATTTAAGAATATTAATAAATATTTACATTTTATGTTCAATAGTTAATTTTATTATATTGGATTAAATAAATAATTTTATGCATTTATAAAAATTGAAATGAATTATTACATATAAATTATATGAAGAGTAAGAATAAAATTTGGATCTCAAATAATCGAATTTAATTTATAGAATTTAAAATAATTTAAATAAATAATATTTTATTGTCAAAATTTAAATATTATGTTTTAATTTTATTAATTTATAATGTTTGAGTCATATTCTATGGCATGTTAGAAATTTGTCAAAACAAGATTATAAAATAATTTGTAGGATTATTTAACAAAGAATACACTTTTGATCAAAGTTGAAAGGCTTATTAAAGTTTTTTTCGTAAAATTTTATATTTCTTAAAATCCTTTCTACTAAAAATATCCTTATAAAATTATTACTTTTAATTAGACATTTAATTAAGAGAGAATCTTTGAGACATGTTCTGTGTCAAATTAAAAAATAAGTTTAGATATCATTATTAAGTAAATTAGAGATTTATTTAGTAAAGAAAAGGATCAAGTATAAATGAAAACTTAGAATCAAATTTCGAAAAATTAAATAGTTTTTTACCCTTTTAATATTGATATTCGTGTTCATATATATATATATATATACATATATATATATATTTCATATCATTATATAAGGAATAATAAAGGTTTAGAGAAAGATAAAATAACGCCAAAAGGAATAATAACTTATTAATACCAATTGGTATTAATAAATGTCTAGTTGTTGCAATTTGGCCCTGACCAACTCTTATGGGTAAAACGACATCGTTGGCAAACCGTTGAACATTTGCGCAGTGAGAAGAGGAGCTAGTACAGGAAGGACATGCTCTGATGCCTCTTCTACCCCATACTGAAAAGGTACAAGCAGAAGGAAATGCGTTATCATCTTTGCGTGATAAATCCAAACCTGACAAAGTTTGTCAAACCACTTATTTTATTGGAAGAACTACCTGCTTCATAACTGAGTTAGCAACTCCAAGAGTGCACCTAAGGGTAGGAGCAGAGCGATCAACAGCAGTACAACAGTGAATTGTTCGCAAGATTTCCAGGACAGTATGGTTTATCCAGCTTTTGAACAAGATCTCCAAAGTACAGAAGACCATTAACCCTCACCTACCAAAGGAAAGAAAACACTTTTGTGTCGTATTAAACATATATTTAGTAAGATTACCTATGGTTCTTTACAGAATCTAAATTACTCAAATATTGTCAGCTTAACAACATAGAACAGGCCATGTCTGGCCATCTTGATCATACGACTTCAACTTCATTCTGTGCTGTCGACTAGGGTCACATATATAAACAATGAATTACCTCCACCATTTTGTCAGTTCTAATCACAAACTACAGTTACTATGAAGCAAGGTGCTAGAGGACTTTCTTTAAGCATGAAAAAAAAAACAACCAAAACACTGGCAAATCATTGTGTGGTACATTGTCAATCTTATAGGACAGGAGTAGTTTTCTGTCATTTCTTAATGCATTAAATAGATAAAGACCAACTTTTACAAGATACAGTAAACTAGCAGAAGCGACAAACCATGATCACGGGCAAAATTGCTTGTTTTACCAGCTGCGAAAGACGGAAAATACACATTAGTATAATAGGTTTAGGAAGTTCACTACCCTGTCACTAACAGGCCAACAAAAAGGAAGCTGATAACATTGGCAGCAATTAGGCTGGTGACTAATCTTGTAACAATATAAAGTAAAAACTCACTTTGATTGAAGTAGTTCCACAAATTCCAGGAATCTACTACTAAATTTGATTTCTCAAGACTGTTTATTCTAGTATCAAATATACCTAAAACACTCGAGTGCAGAAGAATTCAAGGAACTTCAAAATTACGGATGAGTAATTAGACAGAATATTCTCCTATTAACTTAATATGTGCATCAGATGTCAAAATGCAGTGCACTAATCCTAATAAAACCTGATTTTGATTTGCCTTGTCTGGTTAAGGTCATTTCTACCGTATTACACAGCAATTTGGATTTGACATCCTGTAGGGAAGATGGCTCATTCCCCTCCAACATGTTTAACTGTATAGCTGATTAATCCAAGGGTCAGTGAATAGATATACTGTCACGAGCTTACGGTTCAAACTTCCTGAAAGAGCCAAATTTTAGCATCCCATCCACAAGATTTTATCTGTACCCTTAAAGTGAAGGTAGTTTTTGTGTATTTGTTGTGCGCCTGTCTAAAAATGATAAGTGACAAATAGAAAATCTCAGTTCACCACTGTCTCCACTCTCCACCCCTGTCTGTCCTCCCTTCTCCCTACTCTTCTTGCACAGAGTAACAGGTCCTTGAAAAGACCAAAGATATCATTTCTGTACAATGGATTCTCATGTTGACTTGATATATGTGAAATATACATAATATGACAATGTAGAGCATCGAAAATGAAACCAATTCAAATAAGGGTTCATCTTGGACTTAACATCTACGAAGACTTTCTTGAATTCCACTAACAAAACAAAATGTGGACCACATGCACATACCTCTATTATCTGTGAACCATTACAGCTTCTAAAGAGGATTCCAACTGTTAATCCATCCATTAAAATAAGATTCCAAGTTTTCTGTGTATTTCCTCTTGGTTCTGAATTAAACATCATTTTTCCCGTGCGTTTAAAAGTTGGAACAAGCATTAATCTATTCCTAAACTTCACCTGTTGAGAAATGTATGTATTCTACTAAGAATCTACAATGTCATTGCTCCAATTTTGGTAAAGAAATTAGCCAGTGTCTCTTATCATGAGTTATGTTTCATGTTATCAACTGGTAAACAAAACAATTATAACTTACACCATAATGGAAACGCTGAGAACTAACTAAATCACCAGAAGCCTGATTTGTTGGCATTGCAAAACCAAATCCACCAGGACTTTCTGCAGATCATACAATCTATTGTTATATTGATCATAGATCAATTACAGGTAACCGCTATTTTCATCTTTCTGTACTTTAGGTGGAAAGGACACTGGAACCCAACATCGGGTATTTAATTATTCATTTTTTAATAATAAGGTTACCAAGTGTATGCCTCATGATTTATTCGGTGTTACAATATTCGATAGTTAGATGCAACTTCAAGCTGCGCCAAACCCCCTTTTTCGGTTTTGACGAGTAGAGAGTCTGGGGTTTGCAGGTGAATTACTGATCTTGGTTCTTTTTCTTATAAATTTGTTTGTTCAATGGATTCCCTGTTACACTCTGTTTTCATTGTTCTTATCCTTGCTGTTTCGTCTGCTTAGTTGTTGATTCTACGTGGTTTAATGTTAGAAATTGTTCTTGTAAATTTGTTTTTTTGAAAATTATTACCTGGGTTGTGGTTGATTTTGAATCTGAATATATGATTCTGTTTGTGATTTGCTCATTTAGTTTCGTTGGCTGCGTAAGCTTTTCAACCTTCTTCGTGGATAGAGTTCGTCTGAAGGCTCATTTTTGCTCTAATTTTATTCACATCTGCTTGTCCTTGCATATAATTGTTCAGCTTCTGTACTTGTGGATGTGATCTTCAGATGATGACATGAATCTCTTTGAGCTTGAAATATTTTGTACTTATGGCCAAAAGCATTTTCTATGATTGAGTGCCTTTTGGAAGGGCCATAAAATTTCAGAATTCGTTTATGAAATAACCTATAACAGTTACTACACAGACAGGGCTTTGCAACAGTTTGATTGTGTTGGCTCTTTTTAGAAATTGCAGAGTCTAGTCGTGCTGTCATGTTCCTATAACTTCGGCATGAAAAACTGGGTTAGTGTGAGAATTTAGGCTGGTGGTAGTTTTTGTTAGAAGTTGAGGAGTCGGTCATGCAGCGAAACAAAGTAACCAGAACTAATAAATATTTTCCTACGTGAACAAACACAACCAACAACAAAAGAAAAACAACAGTCGACAAACTCATAAGTGCAAGAAGCTAAGCAGCAAGAAATAAAGCACACTGGCAATTTTTACGTGGAAAACCTCCCTCAGTGTGGGAAAGGAAAAATCACGGGACCTAGTTCAGTAAAGAAAAAAACTTCACTATCACCAATCAAGTTACAAAGAGTTTTTCACCTCTAGATATAACTAGAGTCACCACTCAACTCAAGAGACAACAACAATCATCAACAAGATGAAATAATCAAAGAGTTGAGAACAATATCTCCCTTAGAATTTGACAGCAATTTTGACTGAAGATCAGGGCACCTTGAAGACCTCCAAATCCAATCTTCACCGTTCAGAATGAAAAACAACGAGAAATGAATCTCTGGTTAAAATTTCAGGTCAATCCAACAAGAAATCACCTTGCGATTGAAGGTTAGAAGAAGACTGCACAATGTTGGGAAGAATGACGAAAATTCTTACCTAAGCATCTCTTTTCTCTTTTTCCTCTCTTTTTCCTTATGGCTGAACATCTCCAATTTTTCTTAACCTATTTAGGGTTAAAAATACCCTTTTATACTTGAGCTTTGGACTCCACTTAGAAGTGATCCAAACTTAACAAATCTCCCCCTCACGACTAAGTGGAGGATCTGGCCATACTGGCCATCAAACAACAAGTCTCAAGCTTCTCCTTCGGCAATGCTTTAGTCATCATGTCAGCACCATTATCATCTGTATGAACCTTCTCTAGCTCT
>JANKOD010000003.1:3051262-3061889 GCA_026284645.1 Erythroxylum acuminatum
AGGTGTCTAATGTTCCTGTTTCGTCTTATTTTTCTTAGTTGTGGAAGGTGGCTGGTCCACCGAAATTGAAACATTTCCTGTGATTATTTGGGCACTCCTGTCTTCCGACAAATTCGTTGAGGTTCGCACGAAGTTTGGCTACTTCTAATTTGGGTGGAGTGTGCTCTTTATATGCTGAGTCTTCTTTGCATTTGTTACGTGATTGTAGTCGTGCAGTTGCATGGTGGCAGCAGTGGGATGTTCCTGTTAATTTTTTTACTGCGTCGAATTTGGTTGATTGGCTAGCTTTGAATCTGCATGCTCATACTGTGGGTCCTTTTGGTTTTGCTTGGGCACATTGGTTTCTGGCAGGCATTTGGTGGTTGTGGAAGACTCGAAACTTATTGACCTTTCAAAAGGAGTTTCTTTCCTTAGAAATTTTGAATGACTGTGTCTTTAAAGTTGCAATGGATGTATCCCTGACTTCTGTTTCACAGCTGAAGCTTCAAGGTGTGAGGCGCTGGATTGGTTAGACTGTGCCGCCAACTGGTTGGGTGAAGTTGAATTGTGACGGCAGTTCTATTGTTAATCCTGGGATGACTAGTGGTGGAGGGTTCTTGCGTGATTCATTTAGTTGTTGGCTAAGGGGATATTCGTTTCGACTTGGTGTTTCAACTATCTTGGTAGGGGAGTTATGGTCTATTCGAGATGGTTTGATTTTTACGTGGGATCACGGTTTTCGGCAAGTCGTTGTAGAATCGGGTAGCATGGAGGCGATACGGATAGTGATTTGTGATGTTATCTCTTCACATCCCATATCTGTTTTGGTTGTGGATATTCAAACTTTACTTGCTAAGAATTGGAGTTGCTCTATTAGGTATGTGCTTCGTGAAGATAATTTTGCAGCAGAATGTTTGGCTAAATTGTGTTATGTCATTGCTTCAAATTTTCAGGTTTGAAATGATATTCCTAAAGCCCTCTCCTTGATTGTATGGGTTGATACCTGTGGTATTTCTTTTATGAGGTAGTTTTCGTTTCTCTTAGTTGTAACAAAAAAAAAACCTCTGGATGAAAATATGTGGGAACATATAAATGAGATTTTAGAATGGAACCCACGCAAAGAGTAATAAATGTCATAAATGAGAATTGAGAGTGGGTCAATAACAAGAGAGTAATAAATGCCAAAAGTTTTGTATATTCTACCGTTTTATTGAGTCTGCCGTTTAGAATATTAAGTTATACCGTTTATTACTCTCTTAGTAAGGCAACCTTAGTGAGGGTAGGCCGAGGCTGGTGGATGTACAGGAATGCAAGAAAAATAAACAATGGTTGGTCCACCCGTTGCGAATAGGAAGTAGTGAGAATGAAATTAGGGATTAGATTTTATAACCTATTAATTATCTTAATAGGATAAATAATAATTAATTTACTAATTAATTATTTAAATATTTTGATTAACCTAAATATATATTAACAAAAGTAATTCATTTTTTAAAAAACTTTCAAATGGTGTATCCTTTATGTCACATCATTATGAAAAGTTAATTTCATATTTTTGTTTATTTAGAATATGTTCTTAGCGTTTCAAAAATATTAAAGTCGACGTTATATTTTAATATAAATTAATGTGCTTGTATGATAGTGTGCCAATGACAGATAAATACAGTGAATTCCCTTCTAACTTACCAAGGCATCATCTTCCCAGCAAAATATTGAAAGATGAGAGAAAAATGAGTTCCAACTTTTTCATATTTTTGTGCTACTCCCATGTTTTTGAGACTAGGTGCATAAGGAAAATTATTGAACCCAACATGGCTTTACGGAGAGTTACTTTCTCACCATCATTTAGCAAACCAAATACCAGGGAGCGAGCTTTGCTTTACAATGAATCCCGTTCATCAAGGAATTAGGGAAGATAAAAAAACAACTGGGAAATTTTAAATCAAGGCATAACACATTTATATACAAGTTATGCATTCTTTTAATGATATACAGCTTCCAACTTTATTCACATGTTTAGCCACTGTAAGACAATCTATAGCATTGAAAGCAGTACCTCAAGTTCTTGTTATGATCGATACACTGGCAAAAAAATAGTTACAACAAATTCTCCAATTTTATATATTAATAAAATCCTGAAAAAAATCAGCACTATTGGACAGTTTTTGATATGCTTTTTCGTCTCCTAATAAGACCATCCATTAATATAATGTAGCTAGACTTCTGTAAAGCAATACCCTTCTTTGCGGATTCTTGAAATATTTCCATGGCATCCTTGTATTTCCCCTGAATGCATAGCTCATTGATCTGTTGTGAATATGCAACAGAACCTGGATCAGAATCCTGAGGAGTCCCAGGGGCTTCAACATCCTGCCCCTTGTCAAACTGTAAGGACTGGTCATGTAACTTTCCTGTTTCCACAATTTTTGCCAAAAATTCCTCTGCATCCTTCAGTCTACCAGCATCAGTAAGGGCTCCAAGAATGGCATTATATGTATAAACATCAGGCCCAAGTTTTTTTTCTTCCATTTCTGCATAAAGGTCAAATGCTTCCTTAAATCTCCCTTGTCTACAAAGGCCTGATATCATTGTGTTGTATGTAGCTGAATCAGCTTTCCCCTTCAAAAACCATTTGTTAAAGAGTTTAAGACCCTTGTCGAGCATGCCTTCCTTACAAAGGCCACGAAGAAGAATATTACAGGTAGACACATCTGGCTTCAATAAATTCTCAACCATTTCATTCATCATTTTGAATGCATCACTCGGCTTCCCTACTTTGCAATACCCATTTATCAAGGTGTTATAAGTAACTTTATCAGGTGAAACCCCATTTTCTTCCATCTTTGCTATGGTTCTACTCGCTTCATCCATGTTTCCCTGCTTGACAAACCACTTGAGCATTGTATTGTAAGTGCACGCATTAAGCTTAACTCCCTTTTCATTCATTTCTTCAATCAATCTAAATGACTCTGAGCTACTTCCAAACTCAAAACACCCATTAATCAATGTATTGTAACTAACCACATCAGGCAGCAACTTCAAATTCTCCATCTCATCTTTCAACCTAAATGCCTCCTCAAGCCTACCATCTTTACAAAAACCATCAAGCAACATATTACAGGTCCAAACATCAGGCAAAACATTACTTTGCGTCATCAATTCGCTCACTTTTGCAACATCCTTTAACCACCCCAACTTACAATATCCAAAAATCAAAATATTATACGTTAACGTATTAGGCACCAACCTTTTTTTCCTTCATATCCAACAGCAATTCCCTAGCCTCATTCAGCAATCCCTCAAAAAGCATCCAACATCATATTACACGAGACATTATCCGGGTCACAAGCCTTTTCTCCCATCTTCCTGAAAAGCTCTTTAGCCTCCTCAAAATTGGACTTTAAGCAACACCCACGAATCAAAATATTAAAGGTGTTAGTATTGACCTGAACACCTGTTGGGCGCAGCGATTTTTTTTTAAATAAAAATAAAATGAGAAAAATAGACACAAAATATTTAACGTAGTGCATCCTTAATTTTGGGCTACATTGACGGACAAAACTCAGAATAATTCTTCCACTATTACAAATAATAAGTATATAGAGATAAATCCAAAATAGTGGCTCAAAGGTGTTTTCCGACCTAAAAATACTAACCTTACTATTTTGTCACTCACCAACTCTTTAAAAAAATATTTCCTTAACGTCAAAGCGTTGTTTTGCTCTGGTTTTTTTGAAAGTATTTTGTTTGTTTTTGAATGAAGTAAGGAGTGTCTTATATAGGTACTCCACCACATAAGACAGTTGCAAATTTAACTAATGAAGCTGTCTTCCTTTTGTTTTCAACAAATGTAGCACCGAAATCGGTGCCGCATTTGTTGAAAATGGTGTCCCTCCATGTGTGGGACCTATATCCAACAAATCTTTCCCTCCCGATTACATGGAGGGCTTTATCATGCCTGCTACTGATCGAAATTACTCGAAATTGCCTTTTGGTAGAATCTTGGTTAACATGTCTAATCCATTTTCATCAGTATAGAAGAAGAGATATATATGGAGCAGCTATAGGGTTTCATAAAAAGGGGAAAAGAAGACTATGTTTATAGACTAAAGAAGAGTCTATATGGTCTAAAACAGGCACCAAGGCAGTGGTATAAGAAGTTCGAGTCTATTACAGGGGAGGAAGGCTACAAGAAGACTTCTTCAGATCACTGTGTATTTGTGAAGAAATTCTCTGATGACGATTTCATTATTTTATTACTTTATGTAGATGATATGTTGATTATTGGTAAGAATATTTCTAGAATCAACAATCTGAATAAACAGCTGAGTAAGTCTTTTTCTATGAAAGACTTGGGATCAGCAAAGCAGATTCTTGGCATACAGATTATCAGAGACAGAAGAGCCAAGAAACTATGGCTGTCACAAGAGAAGTACATTGATAAAGTACTTTAGAAATTCAAACTGGACAAAGCTAAAGTGATTAGTTGTCCTCTTGCTAATCATTTTAAATTAAGTTCCAGAGAGTGCTCTTCTACAGATAAAAAAAAGGAAGAAATGTCAAGAATTATATATGCTTTAGTAGTTGAAAGTTTGATGTATATCATAGTTTGTACACGGCCAGATATTGCTCACGCAGTTGGAGTTGTGAGTCGTTTCCTTTCAAATCCTGGAAAGGATCATTGGACTGCAGTCAAGTGGATTCTCAGGTATCTTCGAGGGTAATCCAAAATATGCTTATGTTTTGAAAGAGCAGAACTTGTGTTAGCTAATTACACAGATGCAGATATGGCTGGAGATGTTGACTCGAGAAAATCTACATCAGGTTACTTGATTACTTTTGCAGGGAGGCTGTGGCATGGCAGTCAAAGTTACAGAAGTGTGTTTTTTACAACTGAAGCAAAGTTTATTGCAGCAACAGAAGCCTGTAAGGAGTTGCTATGGATGAAGAAGCTCTTTAATGAACTTGGTATCAAACAAAAACAGTATTAGCTGTTTAGTGACAGTCAGAGCACCATTTGCCTTGGTTAGAATGTCTCTTTTCACTCACGATCAAAACACATTGATGTAATATATCACTGGATCAGAGAGGTGATGGAGACGAAACAATTACAGTTAGAAAAGATCCATACTAATAAAAATGAATCAAACATGTTAACCAAGATTCTACCAAAAGGGAAGTTCGAGTACTGTCGATCAATAGCAGGCATGATAAAGCCCTCCATGTAATTGAGAGGGGGAGATTTGTTGGATGTGGGTCCCTCACATGAAGGGACACCATTTTCAACAAATGCGGTACCGAAATCGGTGCCGCATTAGTTGAAAATAGAAGGAAGACAGCTGTATTTGCAGCTGTCTCACGCGGTGGAGTGCCTATATCCAACAATTGATATATTAGGTACTCCACCACGTGAGACATGCAGTTGTCTCCCTCCTATTTTCAACAAATGCTGCACCGATTAGTTGAAAATAGAAGGAAGACAGCTACTTTTGCAGTTGTCTCACGCGGTGGAGTGCCTATATCCAATAGCTGATATATTAGGCACTCCATCGAGTGAGACAACTGCAAATGTAGTTGTCTTCCTTCGATTTTCAAATCGGTGCCGCATTTGTTGAAAATAGTATCCCTCCATATGGGGGACCCAAATCCAACACGAGAGGCCTCTGCCAGGCTCTGCCTCTTCGATTCATCTTCTCTTTTCGTTTTCATTCTCTGTGGTCTCTTCCAAATTAACTGCTAAATTGCCCATCAACTAAATGGTTAACTTCTGGGGAAAAAAAATATGCCAAAGACACAAAGGGCACTCTTAAACAAACCGTTACAGGTAATACCAAGACTAACCTAAAACAAATTAAAAAATCAAAACTGAGCAAGAGTGAAAAATTAAGCTTGGATAACCAACAAAAATATAATATGGTGCCGGTATATGACCAGTTAGGTTCACAAGTGAGATAATGCTTCAGGAAACGCCATCAAAGTTAACATTTCTATTCCAAGAAAGCTTTCTTACCAACCAAACACGAAAAAGAAAACAGAGAGATTACCTTTCCTTTTCATTTAAAAAATTAATCAAATAAATGAACGCCCAAGTAAAAGTTGGAAAGGAGTTAAATAATAATAACTACAAATACCGTAAGCAAAAAATTCGAATATGTAATTATAAAAAAAAATTCGAATATGCAATCCCTAATCAATCAATCGCCAACTGAAATTTGAATCATCAAAACCTCAACTTACAGGAAGACGATGAACATAGTTGAAGGTGGCAAACGTAGACCTGAGCAACTTCAGGTGAGCTAACGGCACAGCAAACTGGAGCCGGTCGCGACTCGGAAGAAAATTGAATGAGTTGGAAGACTCGAGAGATGCCACTCTATAGTTCTTTCTGATACAAACGTATTGGGTTGATCCAATAATAACATCCGGTCTACTTATCCAAATTACAAGATTCCCTTTTTCTCTTTCCTATTTTCATAAATGCAAATCAATCTATTGATATTATATTTAAGATAATATAATTGTATTTTATATATTAAAATTAATTAATTAATTAAAAATATGATAAATTATAATTATTATTTTTAAATATATTACACAAATTTTCAATTTCATATAAGAATTAGTTAATTATAGTATACCATAAACTAATAATCCAAATTCATATAATTTTAATTTAAATAACGTATAAAGAGTTTTTATGCTCTTTATTGATCATTAAATTGCTAATGATTTTGTGATTAAGGGCATAAAAAATCTCCCTTTAAGATGGGCTAAGCTTTACAATCTTAATACTTATAATAATTTTTAATAAATTATTACAATACTTATTAATTATAAGTATTATTAACCCTTATAATAATTTTTATAAATTAATAATGTTAAAATCATATTAGAAGATGAATTAATTAATCAAAATTAATTTAATCTATTAAACGACGTTGAAGCCATAAAAATTATTTTATTATTTATTATTTATTTATCTAATATTAATTTGTAGAGGTTTATTGTCTAATAAATTCACTATAAATGAGTAATATTAGAACTATATAATATTTATTAATTAAAATAATAATTTCAAATTACAAAAGTTATTAATTTATTCAACTTTTAATATTTATAGGTCATATTTTTGTATTTTAAGAATCATACTGAGTTCATGTGTACTTTATGTTAAACAGTAGTTAGATTTTTTTTAAAACGAAGGAATATGTAGTCGTCATTTTTTAGTGCGCATTGAGTAAACTCTGAATTGACGCAATAACCTACAAATCACGCTAACCAAGTATTCCATATTAGGTAAGTCATATACGACAGGCTCAATCGAGAGAATGTAAGTAGGAGAAATCAAACACAGGATCTTTTGACCTATGCTCCTCTGCTTTACCAAGTTGACCACATTGCTTTAATTGGCTTGATTGTAGTAAGATCGACCGACTCGAATTTGATTGAATTTTAACCAAATAGGAGACATAGAATGCAAATTTTAAACTAAATTCAATTCAATCTAATTCATTATCATTCTAACCAATTAATATTTTAAAAATCAAATTGAAATTTATGAAATCGGTAAGATAAAAGATTTACTATTTTAAAGGTTTAATTGGTATTATATCGTCATAAAATAAGTTAAAGATTGAAAAAAATTGAAGAATTTGAAATTAATTTAAATTTTAATTTAAAAAAGATTATTAAATAAAATTAATTAATTAATTTTAGTTTATAAAAATTTATTATTTTACAAAAATTGACCAATTATTTAATAAATTAATAATTTTTAACAACAAGAGTTATTAAATTAAATCAAACCAAAAAATCAAATACTAAATTGTAAAATTTACTGATCCAAAGTTTTCATGTTTAAAGGGGATGGGATCCTCTGTCCATTTTATTATGTCCCGTGAATCTCAGCCATCTATTTATACGGGACTCACACGAGACTCACATATATAGATGGCTGAAATTCATGGGACAGAATAAAGATAGGATAAAATGGACAGAAGATTCTGACTCATGTTTGAAGTGGTTGGACTAATTTGGTTTTTTTAATAATAGAAAAACATAGTTTTGTTCTTAAATTTATTTAAAAAATTAAAATTAAAAGAGCGCACGGTTGGGGCTGTTTGGAGTTTGGACAAACTTAAGTTTGATACGAAATCTGGTTAATTTAAAGGTAGGTTGACTGAAACTAAGCTACGAGTTACTGTAGATCGAACTGATGGTTAAACAACCAAGAGAAGAGACGAGAAGCGTATAGATGGTTAAAAGCGCAAGAAGAATGGGATGACGAAGCAAGCCCCTTAAAGCCATCGCTTTAATTTTTGGTTCCTTTTTTCAGAATTCCCTGAAAAAATGGAAAGAAGCTTTAATGAACACAAGAACATACACTCTCAAGCATTTAGTATTCATATTTGCAGTTCTCTCGAGCATTTAGTATTCATATTTGCAGATTCATTTCGTATACTGCTCCTCCTCCAAACCCTCTCTTCATTGTTTTGGGTGATCACTCTCAGACATGATTTTATAAATAAGAACAATACAAAGAAGATTAACATCAAAAGCATATATCAAGTTTAGAAACAATTGGCTGGAGCTGGAACAAAGTGCATCTGTGTTTTAAATTGGCTGCCATTCTTTACGGATGTCGAAGGTATAGTTGATCTCCAAGTAGGACTTGTCGTCATCATCAACAAACTGCAGCAGAAAATTATATCAGTAGAAAATATGTCATGATTTTTGCCGGATGCTGTGATTCTTAGAGACAGAAAACTGTTAGAACTTACCTTACTTTTAGCTGAATATGATCCTCTGGAAAACATACCAGACGGAGTTGTTTCCTCAGGCAAAAGATGTACGTATGGTTCTGCCTGAGGACCAAAAGTTCCAAGCATCTCCTTTGTGGAATCCACTGTTCCACGAAATAAATAAATTCATTCCCAGAATACGGGTGGGAAAAAAAGAAACAAGTTGCATATGGAGAGTGAGATATCATTACCTTTGACGCCAGTTTTCCAAACTGTGTTAGTGTATTTGAGTCCTGATACGATGTTGTTCTTGACCTGGAAAGTAAATTCCAGGTTATAGCGGCTACCTTCTTTCAGGGTAAACCAATTGCCTTTAGGATTTCCAGACTCCGGGACTGAAAGAACAATATCAGGTCTACCTTGAGACTTGATGGCAAGGCTCAGGATCTTAACTTCAGGCTCTAGAGTTTCTGCAAAATCAGAAACCATTAAACAAAACATCAGAAAATCTCAAGGAAGAAGAAGAAGAACCAGTCACGCCATTACAAAAACTTCTGCTTGAGTATCCTCCATCTTCTTTGCAAGCAAACAAACATTACAAGCCAAAAAGTTAGAGCAGATTAACGATAATACCTTTAACACCCTGGAAATCCACACTCCCAAGAAGCTGTTCCTTCCACCTCCTCAAGCTCTCATCATCCTACATTCCCAGAAGCCAGAACCATACAGTATTCAAACGACGATTGCAGATGAGTTAATACTGATTTTGGGAAGTTGTGAGAAACTATATTGAAGATGGAAAGAAGTTGAAAACGAAGCAAACTCATTAATAAAAACCTTGTCTTTTTGTAGTTGTTCCTTGAGTGTATACTGAGGACCCAAGTTGATCTTTCTTTCTTCATCGTCCTCCTCTTCTTCGGTTGCATAAATAGAACTCTCACTCACTTGTCTGGTAACCACACCAGTTTCAGGTTCATCACCTTGCACTCCTTGTTCAACTGCCTCTTTCTTTTCGTCCTCAAGACCCATCCTTCTTGGTAGTTTGTATCCACACCAAGAATCAAGTTCTTCAAAAGCCCATCAACCAGAGAGTAACAATTCAAAAAATGGCACAAAAGTTATATTAAATCCCACTTACAGAACACAAGAGTGTTATGGGGAACACAGGAACATGAATGGCCCAAGAAAAGAAACAACGCAAAAGAGAAAACAAAACGAAAGGAAAGAAAGACAAGCTTAAATTGTACTTAAAACAAGATGACAAAGGTCAAAGAATCTTATAAAGATGAACAGAAGACAAAAGTTTTGAGAAAACCCACGAAAGATAACCCTTCAAACAAGAAAAGACAGTAAGAAAAAGAAATCACAGAAAGGGATGGGTTTGCGTGGGAATGTTTGATAATCAAACAAAGAAAGCAGAAACGGTCATGTGGTGATCCGAAATTCTGTATCTTCCAACAACGAAAAACAAGAGATAGACAGAGTTGGATAGACCGTGAGGGTCACTGCTTCAGTAACACAACACACGAAGGTCATGATTCGATGAAGATGACATTTCCTATTTAATGCATATATGTCCAAACATAGACTACTCACCCACGAGAGATCGAGGAGACAAAGTAGGTTTGGGTGGATGGTAGACAGATGCCATTGACCCTTTCTTGTGGATAATGTGATTGAGACATTGAAAAAAGTTGCTTAAGATTCAAGTTCAACCCTTCTAGCAAAATCAGTCAATTTAGTTAGCGAAAATAGTAGAAATAATTAATTGGAATGGCTTATCTAAATGTAAGGTGTCCTCAAAAATTAATGTCTTAAGTTGAAAATTCCACCTCTATAATATCGCAGGACAATAAGATTCAACCCTAAGGTTAATATCTCCTCCACCAGTTTCGGTGCACTCTAAA
>JANKOD010000003.1:3168529-3199355 GCA_026284645.1 Erythroxylum acuminatum
ACAAAAATATTCAACGAAATACTAAGATATATAATATTCATACTCTTATAATTTTTTTTAAAGTTATATCTTCGCAAATTATTTTACATATAAACAGTTAATACTAAACAATTAATTTTATCAAATATCTATAACAAACAACTAATGTAATTTGTTGGCCAAATTAGCTAATATAATCAAACTATCAATTAACAACTAACAGAACTAATTAACAACCAATACAATAAATTGATTTCCAAACAGGACCTACCAATCCATTCCAGTGGATGAGATAGATATGGCACCGAACTAAAAGCTCTCAAGCATATCCGTTACACAGCTTTTGTTATTTGACTTAACCACCGGGAAAGCAATAACTGTGGAAATTCCCTCCAACGTATAATGTTGACAGCTCAACTTTAATAGTGGAGATGTCAGCATATGTTCAATGTATGCATGGGACACTGGTGGGTAGGGTACAGTGAGTGAAGCAGACACAGACACCTAACTACGAGCCCGCCGGGTCGCTTCTGATTCTGAAACCCTTTCAATGCTTTAGAATTGACAATGCCCTGTAAATTATGCGTTTGGATATGGTTTCTCTCCTCTGGATAAGGCCTCTCAGCCAAGTTTTAATTGAGAATGAATGTATGTTCTTTTGCTAGTTGGATCTAGTTCTAGTGTGGACTTCTAAATTCTAAATTTGATTCCTTTTTTTGGTTAAACAACCCGGCATCCGGCACCACATGGACAACTGACTAGTCCGGATTCGAGCCGGGAAGGACCCTTGCAGGCGACAAAGCTCTCCCTCACTAGTGTTTAAAGCGACTCCATTCTCAAGACTCGAACTCGAGACCTTGGTTAAAGATGGAGAAGCTCCTGCCGCTCCACCACAACTCTCGTAAGTCAATTTGATTTCTTATGATCATGCGTGTGTTAGAATTTCTTATACTATACATACTATTTAAACTCTTTGTTAAATGAGAAGAGATAGGATCGTAAGAGACAGGTCTTAATAATTGATGTCTAATTAGAAACAAAAGACTTATATCTCAGACTACAGTTAAATTTTGATATCTTATAGATGATCTTTTTTATATGCCACTTAAATGGTACATAGTATGAAAACTTGTAATGTAGCTCCATTGAAACTTATAAGAACAATATTTCACGAGTCTAAAAGTCACAACGAAAAAAGTCTTGTTCGATTTATTAACGTAAACAACGTCACGTATCTTGATGATGTTATCTATGTATGTCCTATTATCATGTGATATTATAAAATGAATAAAAAATATAATTATTAAAAATTTTATAAGTTAAAAAAAATTTAAATTATTTTTAAAAATTAAGAATGTGGGTCTAGGTTTAGGGCCTACACTTCCTATTCATCACGACCTCCTCAAAAAGCCCATTGACGTACCAAAGATTAATGTCCTGACCCCTCTCTCTCTCTCACCCTTTCGTTTGGCTTCCTCTCTCGCTCCCTTTCTTGGCTTCGTCGGCATTAAAAGGCCTCTTTACTCATTTCTGTGTCCCACTCAAACCGTTTGCATTCACTCACACGAAAAACCAGCGAAATTGCTTCCTTTTTTTTTCTTAAAACCAACCCACATTCTGCAATAAATTTCGTCTTTTGCTGCATCAGATCCATTCCTTGGACCTCATTTTCTACTGGGTTGATTCGTTTCACAAATCCCATTTTCGAGATCGAATGAGAGAGTACGAGAAGTGACGTGGAAGGGGTGGTGTTTTCTGATAACGGGTACTTTTGTTTTTTTCCTTGTACCCTGTTTTATTCGTGCTTGCTTTTGTACTTCTTGGGTTTCCTTTTTTTTTTCTTTTGCAAATTCCAAGAATTTGGGCTTCTTTGTTTGATTGTTTTGTCTACCATTCTCCTTCTTTTGGCTTAAAGATGGTAACTTTCGTGAAAACTTGTCACTTGATCTGTAGTTTCTTCTCCCAAATTAAGCTCTTGTTTAGAAATGGTTTTCCGTATTTGTTCTGGTTCGAATTGATTATATGATTTTGAAGAAACTGACTACTCTCGTTCTTTATAATGCTGTTGTGGTGTTGTTATTCTACTTGTGTTTACGATAGTATATTCAATAATGGGGTTTGTGAGCAAATTGTTAGGGCTCGAGTTTACAGCTACAGGTTCGGTATTCTTTCGGTGGTAATGATAACTTTGTTTACTTGGAACCTTCTTTTGACTTTAAAGGCTGTTTTGGGATGTACTTTTTCACATGCTGACATAGCTTTAAGTTGAATTTCAGATTTTAATATTACCTTTTAAGTTCGAATGTCTGATTCTGTAGTATGGGGTTATGCAATGTGTATAACTAGCGAAGTTGTCTAAGTTGGGGAGATTTAACTGGGGTCTTTGCATTGGATGAAAATTTAGGGTTGACTTTTTATATATATATAGTTTAGTTCACCAGAAACTGAATTAGAAATATGGTCAACCCATTTGGATGGATAAAATCATTCTTAGCATGAGTACAGGTTGATCATCTGTTACAATTGTTTCCTGTCCAATCTTTGTCATATGGACTTTTCTTTTTACCACTCATTGAAGTATATTTCCTTCTATTACTGTGGATTAGGCATTGCTGCTTGGTGTAGTCTTGTTGATTGCAAGTTAGTGCTTACAGAAGACAGACCTTATAGACTTGACGGATAAATTTGTAACACATATTCTAGAGCTCAACCTAGTGCATGTATCGTGTAGATGTGCACGGTTATTGAATGCATCAAACTTTATTCATTACATATTACTTTGAGTAAAGAGACATGCTTTCCTGTGGTTAAATTAATTTAAAGAGAAAAGCCTAATCTTTAAAATTCTTCAAAAAAATTTATCGACAACTTTTTATAGCTTGAGTTGCATGGGTTGAAATTTGCAAAAATGGGGCTATGGTCAAATGTTTATTGTTCTTCTATAGGGAACACAATTGGAGACATAAAAATGAAGAAAAGAAACGAACAGGATGATAGACAAGAGATATTCTTGTTGATGAAGTATCCCAAGGCTTGCCGAGGAGGAAAATTAGACCCTTAGTATTATCCTGGGCAATGGGGAAAATTGTTACATTTTCTCTTTTGATGAAATTATATCTTCTATTGTTCTTTTGTAAATTTGCTCTATCCTAGGTCATAAGTTATGGAACATAAAGAAGCTTAGACTTTCTGGTTTGTGATTGCTTTTAATATGGATTTTTTATGTTAAGGTCCAAGGTTTTCTTATCTAACGATATTGATGACTTTCATCTTAGCAGGTTGATTTAAAAAGATCCAAATGAGAAGTGGTATTATGATTCTGAGTCATAGGAGACAGTCAAATCAGAATCAGACAAGCGATTGAGGTTTCCCTTGTTGCTTTGAAGAGAATAACAGGTTTTAAGCTTATATTTGAGTTATTCTTTTCCGCAAGATATCATTAGAGCAGATTTGTTGCTGTTAGATGTTATGAAATTTCACTTGTTAGTTTACATGTTTGTTGTCATTTGTCTAAACTTATAAGCTAGCAATGTTGTTAGTTTACAATATATGGGATAATTATGTCTTGGTAGCTGGTAGTAGATTGATGAAATTAATTTTTTCTTAAGATTCCAAGATCTTCCTACGTTGCTGTCAGAGGTCTTGAAAGTCATTAATGTGGGCCACAGTGGGTTTTGTGTAGAAAATTATGTGGGGGTTGTGCAAATTGCAGGAAACCATGGATGGCAAAGAAGTTTCTATTCTTCTTTTGGCCCTTCACAACTTTAGTGTATGAAGATAGTTGTTTGTTGGACACTATCTTCCCTGTAAAGTTGCTGGACTGCAGCTTTTTTCTTTTATATACCTTTCTTACATTTCAAGTTTGCTATTTCTTCTGCATGTAGTCTTGTTTATTCTTATCCCGCTTCTTAATCTTGGTCAGGGAAGAATTTGATACTTTGTAAATTCCCATTGAGCATCTCTAATCAGCCATCAGTAATATGCTTTTATAGAGTGACAACTCTGTGAAGGTTGGAAGATGGCTTTTCATTCTGAGGAGGAAAAAACAGAGGACTACCTATTCAAGATTGTTTTAGTTGGTGATTCAGCCGTTGGAAAATCAAATTTGCTTGCAAGATTTGCCAGGAATGAGTTCTATCCCAACTCAAAATCAACAATAGGAGTCGAGTTCCAAACTCAAAAGTTGGATATTAATGGGAAGGAAATCAAAGCTCAGATCTGGGACACAGCAGGTCAGGAGCGGTTCAGGGCTGTTACTTCTGCATATTATAGAGGTGCGGTGGGAGCTCTTCTGGTCTATGACATCAGTAGACGCCAGACTTTTGATAGCATTGGCAGATGGCTTAATGAACTTCATAGTAAGACTGAATTCCACTTTGTTAACTTGTAGACCTTCCATTTTCGTTTTCCTTATCATGTCACATAGTTCTCTTTGAGTATATTTACACCATGCTTCAATGATGTAATTTAGACCTATGAATTTTAAAAGATTTTACTCAACAAATATTTTATTACCTTTTCCCGTTTCCATTGACCAGCTCACTCTGACATGAACGTCGTAACGATACTTGTCGGCAATAAGTCTGATCTCAAGGATGCCAGAGAGGTACCAACAGCAGAAGGCAAGGCCTTGGCAGAGGCACAGGGTTTGTTCTTCATAGAAACTTCGGCTCTTGATTCCTCCAATGTGGTTACTGCATTTCAGACAGTCGTTAAGGAGATCTATAACATATTAAGCCGGAAAGTTATGTCATCTCAAGAACTCAAGAAACAAGACGCCCCCGAGATGGGGGTAGGGAAAACCGTGGTTTTACAGGGAGAAGGTGGAGGAGAGGGTAATGAAGAAGCAAAAACAGAAGCTAAAGCAGGGGGTTGTTGTTCATCTTAAAGCCATAGAATAGTAAAACGCAGGCTTACATCTTTTACATGTTTTCCCTGTCTGAAACTGCCAATCATTCCTTGTTCTACATTGTCAGTTCCTCGACTCTGTCCTAGATAGAGATGGTTTGATTGAGTAGAGAATTGTGTAAATGACCTGAAAGGGTTGAAAAGAATCACTATGTTTAAAATTAAGGTTCGTTCACTGTAAGTCTGTTGTACCATCCACGAGGAAAGGGAAAAAGCTTGTAGTATATCATTGTCATTGTTCTAAACCACAAGCCTCTCCTCGTCCATGCCTAATGATTTCTGAATTAAGGGCATTGTGTGTGTTCCGTTCTGGGTGCTGATCATGTTCAATGTCCATAAATAGTAAGAATTCTGCTGAGATGTAGGATATAAGGGACCATTGGATGGTCAAGCTGTACATAATTTGGCTTTAATCTATAACTAATAATATTTATCAAATAAGGAACATCAATGTCATAAATGCTTTTAAATATTTTTATTTTTAACTATAATTAAGAATTGAAATTTTAATTATATAAAATGTGATAAATTATTTTAAAATTATTTAAAACAGTAATATACCAATATCAGAATTCATACTAATTTTAGTATGGTATTCTCAATTTTATTTTCTTTTTACCTTGATTTATTTAATCATGTTAATAATTAAGCATACGTAATCTTGTCTTTATAACCGTCAAAAAAGCTATTTATAAGATTCGAACTTGTGACTTAAAAAAGTCACAAATAAGTAAGTTTACCCGTTGCTCTAAGTCCCGCAACAAGCTGTCGCCTTCGCTTAATTTTATTCTATTTATTTAATTAGGGCCCTGCCTACATGTCTCCTAATGAGTCCAAATCATAGATCAGATGGCACCTAGAAAGGTCAATTTAGGGAAAAACAGAGGAGGACTCCTCGTCAGGATAGAAAATGGAGACCAAATAAACAAATAACTAAAATAAAAAGCGATGATGATTCCCATTTTTAGATGTTGCCATGAAAGTGACCTTGAAAGCTCCGTGTATTAATTCTTTGAGCACCGCCACACGTTCATGACTTGCATGCACGTTTTAGTTTCTTTTCCTCCCTTACTTCTTCACGCATTGGAATGAATGAATGACACGTTCAAGTAAAACGAGATTTCATTTCATTTGCCCGCGGGTAGCCCAGTTGGTAATTGGGAAGGAAAGTGAGTCCAAGGTCTCGGGTTCGAGTCTCGACAGCGGTAGTGTAGGAGTTCATCCAATGTGGTGACTCCTTGTGCGCACCGAACACTAGGCCGCCTTTCCGAGAAGTTGGCTAGGATTAGACCGTGATTTACCTCCCTCACACAATATCGGACCGGAGTGTGCGAGCGCCTAGGATGGACGTTCCACCTTTTGAGTCCAAGATTTCATTTCATTTTAACCCAACTTGATATATATAATTTAGTAGTTACAGAACAGTCATCCTCCTTTCATTTCTTTGACTTTAATGATTAGTGGATACGAGTCAAATTATGCTCTAATAACTCTTAATCATCGTGATTAGAGAGTAATCAATATTCGACATACAAAAACAAAAGTACGTGTCTGCACATGTAAACAGCTCAGCCGTGCAATGAACTGCACCTTAAGTGGAGTAGGTATCCCATCGATCATGAAAGCCGACCAGCTAAGCTTTAGATTTGCCAGAAAACTAATATGTTGTCGCAATGGCGGTTGTCTGATAAGAATTTAATCCATGTCAAATCAGAGTTTTAAGACATCAGTTGAGAAGATCAGACGATGGAATGAGTATAACATTCCACTTCCATCGTTTGATGTTGCTTTTAACAAACAGAACAGACTGGTTTGGTCGAGAAAGAGCTTCGTTGAAGATTGATGTTTAAGATTGTGTTCGGTCCTTTTCTTACCTACAAATGTTATTGAAACTGGTGTTAGATTATTTAGTTGCTCATTTAAAAGATAAAAGTATACTTTCATCCTTATCCTGCCCGAATTTAAATAATAATGTCAAAATAAACCTTTTTGTTATAAGTTTCAATGTTTTAAAAATTGAATTAAATAATAAAAAGAATAAAAATAAGATTAAAGAAAAATTGTCGTTATTTATCAAAAAAATTAAAGTTTAATTAAAATAGATTAATAAATAAAAATTAAAAAATTTATTCTGATTTATAAAAACAAATAAATTTAATAAAAGAATTTATTAAAATAAACTAAACTAAAAAATTAATTAGTTCAAAAATTTTATAATTAAACTGATTAAATATAATTTATAAAAATGATTATTATTTAATAAGAGAAGTTATTAAAATAAATTTCACCTAAATCACAAATTTTATAATTGAATAGATTAAATATCATTTATAAAAACAATTAATTTTTAATATTAAAATAAACTTAACTTAAAAAATAATCAGTTCAGTTTTTTTTAATTAAACTGATTCAATATAATTTATAAAAACAATTATTTTTTAATAAGAGAAGTTATTAAAATAAACTATACCTAAAAAATAATGAGTTTAAAAATTTTATTGAATCTAATGTATTTAATAAGAGAAGTTATTAAAATACACTTAACCTAACCTAAAAGGTAATCAATTCGAAATTTTTATAATTGATCCAATTGAATCAATTTAGTTTTTTTAATTATTAATAAATAATTTACTATTACAAACTTATTTTTTGGTGTGAAATGCTCACTTCCCATGTAAGTTTAAATAAAATGATACACGAATACTATAAAATATTTAAATTAAACCACCATAAAATATTTAACTTAAATTTAAATTTCGATAAAAATATAAAAAATAAACATCTAACTTTTACCTTATATTTTCTTCCATTTCATTACGTCTACCATTCATTACACACATTCATCAGAGTGCTTTAACATACTTTTGACAAGAAGCAGAAAGCTTGGTAGATCAAACTGCAGGAAGAAGATGAAAAATGTAAACACAAAAACCTATTTTTAAGGTTTGTTTTGTATCACATTGTGTCACCAAGGTACATAAGACAGTAACTCTGCGTATACCCACAAATCTGATTTTACATCTTAAATGAAATTCCAAGAAAACCTATAACAGAAAAACCTCAAACCCAAACCTTTTATGGAATTCCTTGTGACTGCTCTCTATGACAAATTCATCAAAAAATAAAAGAAAGAAAGGAAAACAGGCAAGTCGATTAGCCTAATCACATCTTCGTACAAACTAAAACATCTTGATCAGGAAATTATATGGGATTCACATCATCAGAAAGCTTCAACTATGATACCATTATTGACAGTCACTTATCATCCTATGCAGCAATTCCTGAAACAAAGAAAGACCTCAAGCCTGTAAGGTAAAGAAGGATCAGAACGAAATGTTCCAGGTTGAAAGCAAAATAATGTGGCAAAGAGCACAGATTTAGCATCTCATATACTTAAGTTCCACATGTTAATGCCATGAACGTGTTTTCTTAAGTTACTGTGATAATTAACAAGCGTAAGCAATCGGATATATCAAGTCTTAAGGCATTGCTAAGCAATCTGGCAACTAAATGGCTTTTGTTCAGTAGATGGTAACTAGCAAAGCTTTCCGGCAACGTGAAGTCGGGAAGTGTCTAATGACGGCTGGCAAACGGCTCCTAGTTGATGCTGAATATGTGCATGGAATCATGAATGACCAAGACAAATAACTGAATCACTAAAATTTTGACTTCAAAAATAGAACAAGATACTGTTAGCCATTCAAGTGCAAGAGATCATTTTCCTTCACGTTATGAACGAAACTTCATCAGCTCAAATTCTTCATACAATCATACTTAGCTTTATATGAGTGTCAAAAATAAAGACAAAATTTGAAAAGGGAAAAAAGTATAAAGATTTTAAGAGTTGGTAATCGTAGCAGAATTTACTTACCACTATCTGATTGTCTATTGGCAACACTATAACCACCAACATTACCGGTAGAGTTTCTTTTCATAACATCTGCATTTCCAAGCCCAAAGCCAAATGAGGCAGATCGATCTATCTCGGGTGAAGATCTCCAAGTGGGATCTCCATAGAATGAACCATTGTCTTCAAATTCTGTGTAAGCTCTGTCATAACCACCAGCATTTAAATTTGCAAGTGAAGCCATTGATGCAACACTTGTCACACTGTTTCTTCCATACCCAACCACTCCTAGACCAAAGCTGAAATTCGCATTGCCATTAGTAAGGCTGCCACTGTTATAGTTGGCACCAGCACTTTGACCAGAATTAGCAGAGGATCCCCAGAGTGTTCCAATGCTGCCATAGGAACCCATCCCTGAACCCCCACTCCCAGAACCCATAAAAGCATTAGAATTTATTGAGTTTGATGCTTGATGAATGCTCCCATTAGCCCACAAACTTCGAGAAGTTGGACTTAACACAGAATTATTACCCCCATTGCCTAGACCATGAGCAAATGGACTATCATACCTGCTTGAATTTACATTATATGAAGGGCTGAGTCGTCCATATCCAAGGTTAAAAGAAACGTTTGAATTTTCTCCGAAACTTGGACCCAAACCTTGTTCCAAATTAAGATCGAAGCCATAACCAGCACCGAATGGAGAAAAGTTGCCCCGACCAACAGTAACAGGACTAAACCTACCATCAATTCTAGTTCCATATCCTCCCCCTGTACCTGAATTATATCCTTGAGTGTAACCATTGAGAAGGCTGGCGACTCTACCAGGACTATAATTAAACCCAGCAAATTGGCCTCGAGTTGGCCCAGGTGATAGTTCTTTGGGAACAGCTCGCTTGACCTCCACCATTTTACCATTTAGTTCATGGAAAACATTGTGCAACACTTTATCTACTGCTTCCTCCGTATCATAAGTAATAAAACCAAAACCTCTTGGCCTTTTCGTGTAGTGGTCATACATTACCACAACATCTGTAATTGTGCCAAACTGATCAAAGTACTTCTTAAAATCACCTTCTGTGACTGTGGATGCTAAACCTCCTACAAATATCTTCTTTGTGCGTGCATGACCAGGTGATCCATAGATGCTGCTGCTGTTTCGGTTCAAAACATTCTGATCATCTCTAGGAACTGCCTTCTTTGCCTCAACCTGAGAAGAGGAAGCATAATAGTGAAAACAGGCACCATTATACTATCTACAGAACCAAGCATCTGAACTTATGGAGTTCTTGAAGTCCAATTCGACTATGAGCAAACCAAAGAAACAAAAACCAAATATTAATTGTACGAAAGTAATTAATCCATTGCATATCCTCATGTGCCTTCCAATTCAATACCCACATGCAAAGCTCATCCCTTCCTTCTGATTTACTATGATCACATCCTTCTGTTGATATA
Source organism: Erythroxylum acuminatum (assembly GCA_026284645.1). Taxonomy (NCBI): domain Eukaryota; kingdom Viridiplantae; phylum Streptophyta; class Magnoliopsida; order Malpighiales; family Erythroxylaceae; genus Erythroxylum; species Erythroxylum acuminatum. The sequence goes on from JANKOD010000003.1 coordinate 3,178,722, forward strand.
ACAATGAATACTTATTACATGGTTCAATCCCAACTTCTGAACTTTGCCCGAAATTGCAAAGATATAAAAACTTAAAAAGGAGAATGCTTATTTGGTCTCGTAAAATGGAAATCAATGCTATACAGTTTCTGGCAACAAATCATATTTTACTTCACCTGTATTTAGATCTCTAGTCAATGAAATGCCTACAATTACATTGAAAATAAGCCGACCTATTACATTTTGTCTAGCCAATAGAGAAGCATAAATCGTCCCTGATCATCCCCATTAAATAAAACATGGTAATTATGATGGAGCATATTAATTCCTTGATGATCTCCAATAAGAATGAAAAGTTGAATGAAGCTCACTGATCCATGCTCACGAATCAAAATCAGTTATCAAAGCATTGATATAAATTAGTATTATTGAGAATTTAGCATAACGACTCACATTTCTACCATCTATGAGGTGCTTTTCCATCACAACCCTCTCGGCAACACCAGGATCAGCAAAAACAACAAAGCCAAAACCTCGTGCTCGGCCTGTAGCCCGATCCTTCATTATCACAGCTTCCCTAACTTCTCCAAAAGCCTGGAAATACTCCTTAAGACGGTCTTCATTTGTGTCCCATGAAATACCGCCGATGAACAACTTTCCAAGCTCCATTTCCATTCTGCATATGAATCCCATCAAGAAAATCTCATCAAACAGGAATCCAAAAGGAATAAAAAACGCTTCGACGATCTTCTGCAGACAGAAACTTGTTTTAAACCAATCAAACCCCGGATCTAAATGATAACACATAATCGGATGCCATCAAACCAATTACAATGAAACAGTCAGTACCATGATATAACTCAGACAACAGAAGACATAATCCGACTTTGTCAGACACCATCAGACATAAGATACCATAATGCAGAATTGCAGATTAGAGCATGAGAAAGAGAAATACCTTTTAAAGTTGGAAAAAAAATAAAAGCTTTGGATATATACACAATTATATATCAGAAATGGGCACTCTTGGATTCAATCCAAAGGCGTATGCGACCTCTCACCGATCAACGACAACCCAGGACTCCTAAAGAAACAAAAGAGAAAAGCAATCAAATTTTAAAACAAGTTAGTTGAGGCTCCAAAACCCAGAAGTTATATTGACCAACACATCCAAAAAAAAAGCCAGATTTTTTATGTCATCTTAGATTAAACTTGTACCAGAGAAAGAACACCCAGATTGAAAACTGATATAAGCTAAGATCTGAGAAGAGGCATATGTAGAAGAGAGGCCAAGATAGGCCCTCTTTTTTGCTCTTTCTCTCTCTTTTTTATAATTACTGTTTCTGAAGCAATTGGATATGCTTTATATAAGTAATCAATGGTTTTTATGTCGCACACAAACAGCATAGAAATATATGCAACATATATAACTATGTAGAGAGAGAAAGAGGGAGAGAGAGAAAGAGGTGAAAATGGGTTTGCTACAAAAAATGGCTGGATTATACATATATTGTATATTATATAGTACAATGTGTACATATCGTGAGAGAGATGAGGAGGTTTTTGGCTATGCTCGTGTATGAACTAAGAAAGTCTCAGAGGAGAAGATGAAAGATGGCGACTTTCATATATCTTTTGTTTTCCTTTCTTCATATATTTTTCAAATTGGCCCAATTTTAGTTTTTATAATTAAATTTTATGACCTCTATTTTCTATTTTTACTTGCTTTCATTCTGATATTTCTCACTTACCCTTCCAACTTCTCAGTTTCTCAAAGTGTTCATCTTCATCCCTTAGATTGTCAGTCACTTCTTGTCCTAGAAATCAAAAATGTCCCATTTTCACTTATTGGTATTTTGATTTTCCTGACCCGGAAAATATGGAGATAATGAGGAATCTTCACATCGAGATGATTACGACACAAATGATAACCCAGAAAAAAAGAAAAAGATGTTGAGCTTACAAACTTTCAACCAACACCAAACAAAAAGTCACATGAGAGGGTGAAAATGTTCAATGTAATTTTGAATAATTTTTTATGACGTAATAAATAAAATGTTCAACTGATAATTTCTTAATGAAAACGACTGGAGAAAGTTTTGAATCATTATTGTTGGATATGGTAATTGCTTCAAATGGAGGTAAGGGATGAAGAAGAGATGTGAATCCTTAACACATTATCACACTTTTGAACAAAGTTAAGAACTAAGGAGGTGATGGTGAAGATGTTGTAAAGTTTATAGGTGAAACTGAGAAGTCCATTATAGGTGGATTTACCCAAATACTGATTATAAAAAAGGGGCTTTCATTGTTATGACTATAACACCTTTACAACATACATAATAATTATATTAAAAAATAATAAAAAAAGGAAATGTGTGAAAGACAGAGAGGTTTGCTTTGCTTTGCTTGTCCTCCCACTCATCCAAAGGAAGGCAACAGACAGATTCATATCACAACCACACTAAAACTCTATCCATTTGGTGCATAATGCACATGCAAATCACAATTCTATCACCTTAAGATTCTCTTCTTGCTTTTTCCCTATTTTATTATTCATAGATGATAAGTTATAAAACACCATTTTCCCCTCTTTTTTTATTAAATTACAATTATTAGTCAGAAAAAAAGTCCTCCAAATTATAAAAAATAAGTAATTTAAATCACAAAGCAATTTTCAGTAAAGTTGCAAATATCGTACTAGACTTGACATCAGATTGAGTTCTGGTACAGTACTATATCGATATCGGTCAATACTGGGTACCGTTTCAGGTAATTTTTAAAAATTTTGAAATATTCCCTAAAATTTTTAGAATTTGTAAAATAGTATATTAGTATATTGTACAGTTTTACTGTATACTTTACTAGTTTGCTGTTTACATCAACCTTGTTTACAATTTTTATTTAAGAAATTAAAGCATCAAATTATGATAAACAATTATAATTTACCCCAGCTTTTAATAAGATGATTAACTAAGAATAAAGACATACTAAAATATGACACAACAATAACAACAACAACACCTAATATGAATCTCAATAACACGCGAGGTCTGGAGAGATCCAATAATACGCAGTTTTACCCTTAGTTAGTAGAGAGGTTGTTTAACTAATATACTAAAATATGACTTAAATTAAACTTGTCATTTGACTTTAAAACACTCAACTCGTCGATTAAGTCAGTTATAAGTCGTAATTTTCAGATTATTACATAAATCTAATAGTTTTCCCAATATATATCTAAAAAATAGATACAAATCTAAATTGAATAAGAAAGTTTTAAAAAACCATTATTAAATGATAATTGAATTATTTTACTTGTATTTTGAACTGTTTCATCTTCATAAAAATATTCACATAAAAAATATTACTTCTTTTATATCACTATTAAATTTTGTTTTATAAAATTGTTTTTGGAAAATAAATAATTTAATCATTAAAACTATTTGTTTTATATAATCTCATAATAAAGTTTAATAAAAAAAAGGTCCAGGAATTAAATTAAGAGGAGTGCGTGACAATGGCTAGAGGATAAGATGGTGAGGTTTTTGGCTTCTTAGCATCACAAAAAGGAATAGAGAGGAGTGTGATAAGGATCTCCGATCTCCATCCATTGGACCACATCATACTTCTGTTGGATTTTAGCTATTTATATACAATTTTAACTGTACCATGCGAAGGAATTAAGTGAAAAAGGTCACGTATCGAAAGAGAAACTGTAAGAAAAGCTTGAAGTTTACGTGCTGTGGATTATATGAGATGATAAACAACTCTGTTTCACGATCTGGACAGGACGGATCCAGAAATTTTTTTAACTGAGGACAAAATTTTAATGAAAATAAAATTTTAGTTAAAGCAAAATTTTATTTTTTTTACAGGATCAAAATTTAAAATAATAAATTTTTTATGTGAAATTTTTTTGAGACTTAGTTGAAACAAAATTTCTTTTACGGGATCAAAACTTATAATAATATTTTTTTCATGTAAAATTTTTTGAAGGCAGTGGGAGCAAATGCCCCCACTTGCCCCCAGTGTAGCTCCATCCCTATCCACGATCAACGATTAAAAAATTTAATTAGTTTAGTAGGTTTAATTATAAAAATTTTAAGCCGTTTAATTTATTGGTTCAATTTATTTTTTTAGTTTTTGTTGTTAAAAATTGATCAATTCATTACTTTATTATTCAATTTTTATTAGTTAATGAGTTCTTATAAACTAAAATAAATCAATTAATTTTCATTTAACAATCTCTTTTATGAATTAAGCTTCAAATTCTTTGATAGATAAGGGAAGTCTCTTTCAATCATATTTTAAATTATTTAATTTTATTCAATCTTTAGTCCATTTGATGACGGTTTAATATCGATCGAATTTTTTAAACCTTAAACCTCTTATTTTAATGATTTAACTTTCGACTCCATATTTAAAACATTAGTTTTAGGTGATTATACATAATATAAAAGATTTGGTAAAGTTTGATTTAATTGAGACTGAAATCAAATTTAATTAATTTGAATTAAAAAATTGAAATTCAACTATTCTTAAAGTCTAATAAATTTCAATTTTAATAAACATTTTCAAAGTCAACCAATTGTTAGAAAATTAAATGGGCACAACTTGAAATTATTAAAACAAATTCAACTAAATTTTGACCTTAAACTTAAGTTTGAAGAAGTCTAATTTACTATCATCATTATAATTGATTGACTTATTAAATAATTTATTCAAATTAAACAATGGATTTAATATATATTTAAAGAAAAACATATAAAGTATTTAAAATTTGAAAAGAACACAAAAAGTAAAAAGCTTAGGACATGTTAGATCCTAAAAACCCTTGCAGTTTGTGTTGATCCGACATGTCCTATGGTCTCGACATGGCCGGTTCTGGAATCCTGTTGGGCTGTAAACCACTTGTAGCTTAAAGAAAATAGGTCTTTAGTCTATTCCAACTTGCTGGCATTGAATTATAGATTTGTGTCTTCTTAATTTATTTGGTAATTGAATAATAAATTAGGACCGACCCACATGTTTATTTCACACTTATAATTCAAAGTCCAATAATTCAAAACTTAGGTCATTATTAATTACAATGTTTACAAGGTCTAGGTGCTCAATCTCAAAATACATGCATGTCCAATTACTACATCTTTATGAACATGCTTTTAGGTAAGTTTGTTCCAACCAACTTGTTAGAAGGTAGTTAGGTGAAATATCAGTTGATTACTTTTTATTCTTATAACAAAAATTTCTCATTTTTTAGTCATTTAATTACGATTATAAATATCTTTGTATATCATAAAATTGGTTAAAAATTGAATAAAAATAAAAATTTAAAATATGATTGAAGAAGATTGTTATTATCTATCGAAAAATATAAAATTTAATTGAAAAAGAAAATTGTTATATGGGAATTAATCATTTTTTAATTTATAAAAGTTGACTATTTATTTAATAAATTGATCGATTTTTAATAATAAGAATTGTTAAATAAATTGATCCGAAAAGTTAAAAATCGAATTAAAAAGTTGATCAATTCAAGTTTTTCGTGATAAAGTGAAACCTATTTTTAGAGCAAATGATATTTAGGTTAATCAAACTTAGAATTAACGTGTTTGACTTGGTTTTAATGAGATTAAGATCGAATTTTCGAATTTAAATTTTAAACTCCAACTATTTAATTTAAAATTAAAAAATTTAAAGTCAAAATAACATTTTAAAATTTAATTTATAAAAAAATAATTAGGGCAGCGCGGCTTAGGCATTAATTTTCGGCCGGGCCGGCGGTGCCTTACCTATACGTTTACGAGTCTTCTCCCATAAGCCTCTCCTCCCTGCAAGACTCTCCTTAAACCCTAATTGTGCCAACCATGCTACAATGTATAAACGCCTCTCTCTCTTAAATGTTACATATTTCAAGAATGAAGTCTCTGATATCCCTCATTTTTCCATTACCCATATCAACAGCTAAACCTTCTTTAGTTATCTTCCTTTTACCATCGAAAAGATATCATTTTTACTCCAACGCAATTGACCCCAATTCTCTCCAACTCAAATCTTCCATGGTTTCGGCGAAGTCCTTGGCTTTTACGTGCAGTCACAGAAGTCTGCACTCACAAGCGTCCTGTCGTTTTCCTTTTTCGTCTTCAGGCGCACTTCACGTGATTGTTGGTACCATGTTCGCTGGCAAAAGTACCACTCTTTTGCGGCCAATTCAATCGGGAAGAGGACATGGCAGGTTTTTAATTGTTCTCTGTCGTTCGTGTTTATCTTTGATATATATGTGACCTGGGTTTGGGGTAAACTCTTGTTCTTTGGCTTGTGTTTCTCTATTTGATACGTGATATTAGTTTTTATGTTACTTATGTTAGATTGATGTTTGCGCCTAAGAAACTAATTATTTTTTTTTCTTCTTTGTTGTGGAATGTGCATTTTTATCTTTGTGTGAACACCGGAAATGATTTTTTTGCTGTGTTTTCCTCTCTTTTGGCGTGATTTGATGGGAGACTTTTTGGTTCATTTCTTTCTTGCACCGAGGAATGTGGTTATCAGCGCTTAGATATTACCAGCTTTCAGGTTAAAAGCGTGCTCAATTTGGATAAAGCATTGAAGAGTCTTTGTTCAACGGGAAAATTGAGTGAAGCTGTCGGGCTATTATGGCGTACAGGTTCAATTGTAGATGAAGGGACATATGCTGTTTTGTTGCAAGAATGCATATATAGGAAACAGTATAAGAAAGGGAGAACAATTCACGCTCAAATGGTCATTGTTGGCTATCTTCCTCATGAATACCTGAAGACAAAATTGCTGATATTGTATGCAAAATCTGGCGATTTGAAAACTGCGCATGTGTTGTTTGAAATGTTGATAGAGAAAAGCTTGATTTCCTGGAATGCAATGATTGCTGGCTATGTGCAGAAAGGGCTTGAAGAAATGGGATTGAATCTTTATTTTGAAATGAGACAAAAGGGATTGACACCAGATCAGTATACATTTGCATCAATTTTTAGAGCTTGTGCTGCTTTGGCAATACTGATGTATGGAAAGCAAGCCCATGCCCTTATGATAAAGTGCCATATTAGAGAAAATGTTGTTGTTAATAGTGCCCTCATGGATATGTATTTCAAGTGCAGCAATCTTTCTGATGCACGCAGGGTCTTTGATAAATCATCAAACAGAAATGTAGTTACCTGGACCTCTTTGTTATGTGGCTATGGCCAACATGGAAGAGTTTCAGAGGTATTGGAATTATTTTGTAGGATGAAAGATGAAGGTTTCAAACCAAATTATGTTACTTTTTTAGCAGTCCTTTCTGCCTGTAGCCATGGAGGTTTAGTTGATGAAGGTTGGGATTATTTCTCTTCTATGGAAAGGGATTATGGTATACAACCTAGAGGGCAGCATTATGCAGCCATGGTTGACCTAATAGGTCGTGCAGGGAGGTTACAAGAAGCCTATCAGCTGGTTTTGAAATCACCTTGTAAGGAACACTCAGTTGTATGGGGTGCTTTGCTTGGTGCTTGTAGAATTCACGGAGACATAAACCTTGTGAAGCTTGCAGCTACGAAATTCTTTGAAATAGACCCAGCAAATTCTGGAAAGTATGTTGTCTTATCTAATGCCTATGCAACTTATGGGTTTTGGGATAGTGTTGCAAAAGTTAGGGGAATGATGAGAGAATCAGGGATATTAAAGGAACCTTCTTATAGTAGGATTGAGGTTCAAGGGGAGGTCCATTTATTCTTAATGGCCGACAAATCACATGCAAAGTTTGAGGATATAAATGACACAATTTTTCAAATGATCTGCGTTTTAAAGGATGCCGGCTATGTTCCTGATATAAGTTACTAATAAACGAAATGGAGCTTGTTGACTTTATATTTTTATCCCTTAATGAGGTTAAAGCTGGGTTAATTGGTAGAGTCAAAAGCTGGAGTTCACTGTCTTCTGACTTGTTGGATAGGTATGGTACACAAGGTGTGTTGTATAATGTTATACATAAATGTACCGTGAAGTTGTTCATAATTATGTTATCATAGCTATGTAAAAAGTCACAGCCTATAGGAATGTTGCAGCAACTTCTAGGACACAAAGAGGGGCAAACAAATTTCTGTAAACTTTTGTTCATTCAACAAGCAAAAAGGTCGAATTCAGTTAAAGGGAAAGGAAGAATTGCAGGCAATATGGTTGGCATGTTTTTATTAGGAAATTGGTTTGGGTTCTTCCATGCTCGAGTTCTTGACCACTTATCAGTTTATTCCGAATCAAGCATTGCCAACACTGTGCACATGCTTTAGTTTTGCTTCCGAAGTCTAATGACATTCTTGGTGAGTGCTTGGTATTTTCTAACCTATAGGATGCAAGGGCTTGCTGTTTTCAATATTTTATCTTCAGTTAAACTGTTTGTTTGTGTGCTCTCCTGCGGCCGGACTTTTATTTCCTAAGAAGCTTGTTCTTTCCCGTATAAATAAGCTAGTTGCTTCTTATTTTGTCTTACTCTGTATTAGTGGTGGGATCTTGCACCTGCTTGCTGTTGATATGTTTCCATTATATTATTTCTTGCTGGCCTCCACACCCTCTCAGGGTTCTTCTGTCAACTTATTTTCCAGGAACTTTAGGGATCTGTCGTGAGTGAAACTGTAGTTTATGAAGATTATAAATTGTATGTTTAGAATCTAGATTTATATGCATTGGGAACTTTGAACATCACTAGATGTTGAAATCTTGATTGTATAATTGGTGCCTTCTGGGAGTAGAAATTGATTGATTAATTCCATGCTAATATTTCTGGCATGCAGGAAGGTGGAAATTATAAAATTGAGCAAGGACACAAGATATGGATTGGATTCAATATTTACCGATGATGGGGTGAAATTGCCATGTTGGAAATTATAATACTTGTCATTATTTGGATAAAAAATTGATTCTGATGCTTATGATCAGGTATTTTAATGCCACGAATATGACATCAATCTTTTACTGTCAGAATGTTTATGAATACTCTCATTTGTCATGATTAGATCCACATTATGAATCGTAGGAAGGCACTGTTTCCACTTTGACATTTTAATTCATGATATTCTTTCTCCAAAGTAAAATTACAACCGAAAATCAAGATGCTTGGATCTTTTATGAGGTAAGATTTGTGCTTAATGGTTTCTCTTATAGTGACCGATGACATGTAGATGGTGATGACTAGATGTTATCAGGGTTGCACAATTCTTTGGAGACCGATATGATTCGTGAAGCTGCTGATCTTGGTAGTAAAACCATATTAGTTGCTGACCTTGATGGTGACTATTTGAGGTATTCTCCACAGTAGTACTATTTGCAACCATGCTGTGCTCAGTTGTTCTCCCTTCGTTCTACCCTTTATTTAATCCAGTACTGTTTGACTTTGTGCTGCACATTTCGTCGAAACGACATGTTGACAGTTGATTGAAATATTGTTCGCAGGAGTAGATCTGGTTCTGTTCTCGACGTAATTCCTCATGCTGTTCCGTAACATTGTAAACTGTGTGGGAGATGTGCATTCTTTATCTTGAAGGAAACAGAAGAGATGCCTGTATGTAGGCATGGCTGTGCAAGCTGCAAGAATTGTATTAAGGCCGCAGACGGTTCAGTGTGGCTCTCGTGTAATTAAAAATTAATTAACTAAACTAAAAATAATATTATTTTGACCCAATTCAATCAAGTTTTGAAATTTCAAATTCTAATATTCTAATGATCTCGTTATAATACATTAATACAAGCTTTCATGAGGAGGGATGATATCCAATAAGATGTTATTTAGGGGATGCCTTCTTGATGAAAAATCGCATACAATGGCCTAATGAAGGCATTCTGCAAAGTTGGGGCTGTTGAAAAAGCGTGGGTTTATTTGAAGAAATGATGATAAAAGGGGTAACTCGATGGTCTATGCCAGATGGACCGTACTCAAGGGAGCACTTGGATGGGATTGGAAGGTTTATGAGATACTTGTATACTTACGTATGTGATAAGGATGGTATATAGTTTCTTTCCATGGTCACTGCACCTGGACTTCTCTAAAGATTCTAGCCTAATGCGTGGGTGAAATTTTGGTCTGGAGCAGCTTTATCTCTGAATGAGACGAGTTTCTAGTTTTAACCAGTTTTCTGGAGAGTTGAAAACCTAGCCGTATAAGGCGACTGAATGACAAAATACCCAAAGTAATGTTTAGCAAGCTATGCTTGTATATTACATTTGGTAGGATATTCATTTTCTTTATGATTAATGTTTCATCAAGCTACAAAATCTGTGTACAATTTTCAAATGGCTAGGTAACTAGAATAAACATGAACTACTACTAATGCAAAGGCAGAATAGCAAGTTTTCTGTTGCCACCATGTTATTCATGTGCAGCAGTGGAATTAGATATCAGCAGAAATAATTTGGGTCTTGCATGTCACCTAGGAAGATATTGCTTGTGTATCAAGATAACTGAAGAGGAGGAATTTTGTATTGACAAGCCAAATGTGATCCACCATCAAACTTCTTGGAGGCATCCATATCAACCCTAGGCTTTGCAGTTATTTCTCTGTAAGATACAAAACCTGCAACAAAGAACAAAAGATGGTATTTTGATCTCAGAGCATAGGGCCTCAGAATTGCAGAATAACAGCAAGGCTTATAAACAAGCCATGCAGTCCCGAAAGATGGTATTTTGATCTGAAAATATAGTCCTTGGTACAAAATCATTGAAGACTATACACATTCACTACATAAATGTACGTCTCATGGCCAGTCCCAATAGGTTATAGCAGCAACGCCGCTCCCAAAGGCGATGGAATATGAGACCACCCCTAGACGGAGGAGCTCGCGGGAATCCAGCGAGTACCTTCAACGTCAACGTGCAATGATTTACGACGCTTCACTAGGGATTTACAAACACCAAAATAATGGTTTGCCCCGAATCAAAGTAAACGATTTCACTATGAAACCACGTCAAAACATATAAAAGGGAAACGAAGATAGAACAACTGCATCAAAATATTAATCATGAAATGTATGTCTCATAGCTAGTCCCAGATTGTAATCGCGGCAACGCTGCTACACAAGGTGATGGAATATGAGACCACCCACCGTGGACGGAGCAGCTCTCGCCGGAGTAAGAGGCCCTCGACGCCCTATGGCATCCATTTCTGACATTTGCTTAGGGTTTTGCAAACATGGATGCATATGAGCTTGCCACTATTGAAAGGATGGAAATTTTCGCAAAATCCCCGTCATAGTTGTTTCAAATCAAACAATTGAAGATAAGCAAAAATCAAAACCCTAGCTCATGAACCATAAAGACGAAACCAATTACCAAAAGCAAACCATAAATCCAAACCCCCAAAAACCAATATATATTCCACCGTAACCCCTAGAGCTATAGAGATTAAGAAGAACACAACTTTTCGGTAGTAGAGTAAGCAGAATAAGACAGACGGTTGTTGAACGGTGACATTTTATAGAAAATTGCCGCCGCCAATTCACTGCTTAAGGGATTAGGGTTTTTCAACTCATTTTGTGATTGATGCTTAGTGTTGAAAGACAGAGAGCATAATTCTAGTGGGCCGATGTTTCTATAGAATCCAGTCATCTCCATTTACCTACATATCACAAAGCCTTGATCTTTTTTGCTTCAAGGACGAGCTTGGCATGGCCAATTCACACTCGAATGGTTCTGGGAAAAGTTTGACATTAAAAAAAATTAAAATCAAATTTCAGACAAATTGTAATACAGGTCTTTACAAGTAATTATCTTATTTAAATAAACATTAGGAAACCAAAATTATTGTAGAAGTCATTTTCTGCTTGCATGAAAAGTTTGCATCTTGGGCCAACGCAGATTCTTGAGCAAGAGGGTGTCCTATTTAATTAGTTTTTCACGCATAAATCTGAAATTTAGAATTTATGATTGGTCAAAATATTGATTGTCCGGTGATGGCCTGGACAGCATTTCCTCATATTATAATTTGCTTCCAAGTCTCTTGTTTCTCCTCAATTCATATTTAGACTTTATTAGTGGCTTATGGTTCATTTATAGCACACCCTTTTCTTCCTAATACCAAGTTGGTGTCCAGAGTTTATGGGTGTGATTACAAGAATATCACACTGGATTCATGCTTTTACGTGTCATTACTGGACAAAGTAGCATTCTTAACAAATATGTGGGAGCTAGCTAAGAAAAAGATTGAAGGAATCACAAGCTACTAGGTATTAACATTCAATAAAGATACTGAGTTAAAAGTGACATGCTAGGATTATTTGCCAAAAACAAAAATTAAATCTCATACTCAAAAGATCAGAGTATCAATATGCATCTCAAACTGGTGGATTTAAGAAACTGATGCCAATAACACTCTGTGCAAACAGCCCACCAGCTCAAAGGGAAAGAAATGACACACCAATTCCTGATGATGACGTTGACCTCATGTAGCATTTCCACCCTCATCCAGTCATGCTTCAGAAAATCCATCAAACTTCCTCCGATCCAACATTCATGTTGTTCTTTTTGCAGAAGCGTTGTTTGCCTTTTCTTTGCTCTGTAATGAAATTCCATGGACTCAACACCGCTAAGGACTTGCATACGAAAGAACTGTAGAGCAATCTCAATTTTATGCTTGTGATGTAATTTTACCTGCCTAGTAGGACTCTGCCAGTGTTACAATAGGAAAAATACAAGCCATCACCTTCTAAATATACAAAGACGGGAAAAGGATTTTGCACAAGCAGAAATATACCATTAGTCTACAGCAACACAGAAAATATCATATCCTCAGAGGTAAAACATATTCGACAACTTTTGATCATTTACACAGTTCGCATCAAGGAGGCAGGTGCTGGGCTGGCGAGGTGACCGTGAACCATGTTCAACTGAAATTAAGGCCATAATTATTAATCATACATTCGCATAGACTGTACGAAATTCATGGTGAGACAGCTTCACCACATACAATTCCATTCAAAGATTTATCGGTAGGTACATGATTAAAACACATAGTTTGGCTCTTTTCATTGAAGTAATTTGATTGATAGGAATTACTGTCAAAGAAGTTAAAGCAGAGTTCGTTATCTACCTAACATGTATACATTGAGGCATAGAGCAAAACTGCTCATGTTTGAGCGACTACAGAAACTAACTGCCACTGCTCGACCCTCTTAAGAAGTGGCCTACTATTCACATGAAATGCAAGTTGTATCACTGTTCAAGTTAGTGACACTGATGCACAAAAATAGCATGATCATTACTTACATACACTTAATTGAGAAACAACGAAAAGGAGTTAGGTGAATTTCATTCCTTGTATGTGGCTTGCCAGCATCGTACTTTTCTTCAATAACCATGGAAAGGAGCCTGTTTAAAATAATTCACTGCAAATTCATCACTCTCCAACTGGTACTCCCTTGCAGATATTAATCAAAAGAGTATACATACTAGCAGTCATCACCAAGAAGGTGAAATCATTTGTCTTCACTTCCATTAATGTTGGCAGAAAATGTTTTTGGTTCTTCAAGCATATTCTTCACCACTGGATTAAAAGAACCACACATAAGACAAACCAAAGGTAAAGACATCTACTCCTTGGATGCTTGATTGAATTGTACCTTCCGTTTTACTTTCATCACCTGCATCTTCAGTCTTTACTATATCAGAATTTAGAGCCCGAGCAATGTATTTGACATGATTCAACCATAATTTCTTGGGTGGAATACCTGAACAGCATCTTGGATGACTAAACTTTTAACAAAACAAACTACAATGAAATATACTACACCTATTAAAATCCATACCATCCATAGAGAGGACAATCAGCAACACGAAAGCAACATTATTTGAACTTACAATTGGAAGCTGTATTTCCTTGCAAAATCAACTCTGCAGCAGTTGTGTGATTTCAACAACATCCACTGGGTCATGAAGTGATCGTGCAAGATGCTTTATATGATTTAGCAACAGTCTCATAGGCAATTGAGAGACCTTATGAGCTGGGACTTCTGGGGCTACAAAAAAAAAAAACACCAAAAAAAGGGTGATGGGTACGTCATCGTTTTCATTTAGAATATATCTTATAATTTTCATTTACAAGTCTTACCAACAGAATTTTTAGATCTGCACTTAGCATTTGTTGCCTTTGATCAGTAGAAGCTTGGGCAATGCCACTGCATTGAATAGTAACATTGGGGCTAGAAATCATCTCACAACACTCGTTAGTTGTGGGCATAAGAATTTCATCCTTAACTGCAATACCTTGATTGGGTTGAAGGTCCAAACGAGCAACTTCAGCTTGTTGCCTCCAGAGCTGATACTTCCTACACCTTCTAGCACGATGTTTCTCCCTCCAAGTGATCCCCTGAAGCCAAAGTTCCAAATGTCTTCAATAATTCACAGTCCAAATCTTAAGCCAGCGAACATTGATGGTAAACTATAGCAATTTTCCTTTCATAGGAGATGGGATTTGAATACACTGTTAGTGATAGGAGTTAGTATCTCCCAAAAGCAGCAGCCTCATTTCAGTCACTTAAATTTGGGTGGACAATAAGATTTGATTTTCCTTTCCCCGTGGCTTAACAAAATTTCTGACCAAAACAAACCAAGTAACTGCGTTGGGTATGAAGTCATTACTAACACCTCTATAGAAGAATGAACAGGCATCATCCAGCATTCCCTTTCGGCACTGCCAGCAAAGTAAAGTGTTATAGGTAATAGCATCAGGCTGTATTCCTTCAGTCTGCAATTTTGAAAAGAGATTTATAGCCTCTTGAATGCGGTCCATCTTGCATAAGCCATTAATGAGAGTGTTATATGTGACTATATCTGGTGCAAATCCTCGATTAATCATATCCCTTAGAAATTCTAAAGCATCATTTACTCTATCATCTCTACATAGACCATCAATCAATATATTGAATGAAATACTACTAGGAGTTACCCCTTTCATCATCATTTCTTCAAATAAACCCCACGCTTTTTCAACAGCCCCAACTTTGCAGAGTGTCTTCATTAGGCCATTGTATGTGATTTCATCAAGAAGGCATCCCCTAAATAACATCTTATTTACAAGCTCAAGTGCTTTTTGGATATCATCCCTCCTCAAGAAAGCTTGTATTAACGTATTATAAGTAACTGTATTGGCAACCACACCCTCTAACAGCATATCCTGGTACAATCCCAAGGCCTCCTCCATCCTATCAACCTTGGACAGACCAAAAATCAAGGTATTAAATGTAAATATGTCAGGTTTGCATCCTTTTCTTGACATTTCACCAAGCATCTCCATTGCTTTTTGCACATTCAAATCCTTGCATAAGGCAGAAATTAAGACATTATATCCCACCGTATTTAGAGCAATTCCTCCAGCTGACATCTGTGCTAAAAGATGGTCAACTTCCTCTAGTTTTCCTTTCTTGCAGAATCCATCAATTAAAATTGTGTATGTGAATTCATTGGGCATGCAACCCTTATCAGCCATCTCATTAGCCAATTCAAGAGCTGAGCCAAGAAGCCCATTCTTGCAATACCCATGAATTAGGGTGCTAAATGTGTAAACATCTGGTCTGCAGCCACTTTTTAACATGCTATCGTGTAGAACAGCTTTGGCTTCATTCAATCTTCCACTCATTATATACCCATTAATCAAGATATTGAAGTGCACAGCATTTGGACCCGGGACTTTGTCAAACAATGCCTGTGCTTCATCAACTCGTCCTGTTCTACATAATCCATGCATAAGAACCCCATACGTCATATCATTAGGGGTGAATTCCCGAAGAAGTAACCGATCCACTAATTTTGCTCCCTCATGAATCCTTTTGAGCCTGCAGAGGCCATATACAACATCATTAAAGGTATCGATGTCAGGCGTGCATCTCATCACCAACATTTCCTCCAGAAGTTTTGATGCCTCATCTACTCTGTTTCTTTTTGCAAGAGCACTTATCAAAGTTTGGTAAACAATTGAATTTGGCACACACCCATGTTTTGTCATGTCTCTGAGAAGCGAGCATGCATTATCCACTTCATTAACCATACAAAGCGCTTTCATCACCACACCAAATGTGTAGACCGTTGGTGAAACACCCTTCCTTAACATATAATAGAAGATGTTGGATGCCTCGCTAGGACAATTAGTAGCAACCAGTATATCCAATACAACATTATAAGATCTAAAACTTGGTTCACAAAAAAAAACATCTTTCATCTCCAGTAACAATCTAGTAGCTTGTCCTGGCAAGCCAGCTCTCCCATAATACTTCATAATCACAATGAAGAGGGACTCTCTAAAAACGATCCCTTCCTCTTTCATCTTCAACAACAAACTATCAATAACCTTGAACTCTTTAGACATTCCAAGCTTATCTATCAAGGCAAAATACACCTCAAATGAGTGGCAATACCCTCTCTGAGCACCAGCCCATTGGAACAACTCCAATGATGTGGACACATCAAGAGGCAACTGAAGCAGCTTACAAAGCTGAAATGGGGTGATTTTATATAATGACCTTCGAAGCTCTTTGAGGTCAAATGGTTTGAGCAACCTTTCCCATTCGTTCTCACATTCAGATCCATCATCTTTCAAATCACTATAATATCTATAAAACCCAGATGGGACAAGCGTTAAACAGTGGGGTTTAGGCAGAGACTTCAGGGTTTTGCTCACATGGACAGCAAGTTTTGGTGTTTTTAACATTTAGGACACTGTAAGAAGTAACATGAGTAGCGTCAACTACGGATAAATCGAAGAAGCAATTCACTGTCACGTACCTTAATGGAAGAGATATGGTAGCCACTAAGATACCCAGTTGCCAAAATGAATATAGTCTGCTCCGGACTTGTGCTTACGGGCGCCTCCGCCGTATCCCACCGTGAGGGGACGATATCATGCAGCTAAGAAGAAATTGCAAAGTGTATTAAAGACGGCGACGGCGAGAGTCCTGGAAATTAAACAACAATTTCTAAAATCTGTAGCATGATATCACTGTTATACCCTTAATACAGCAAACAAGAAACACACTAAACAGTCAAGAGAGGGAGAGATGTAAATCCACTTGTTAAAATAATAAACTATATTAAAAATATAAAATATAAAATAATAATTCAATAACAATAAAGAGCACAAGAGATCCAATTTTCAAGAAAAAAATATCTTACATCGAGATCATTAGAATATTAGAATTTGACAGTTCAAAACTTGAATGAATTAATATTATTTTTATTCTTTTTTTAGTTAATTCCTCATCTAATCATCTATGCCTTTTCTGATTGGACAAACATGGAGGAGCAAACTATATTCATTTTCACAACTGGCTATCCTTTTGCAAATTCCTAATCAATGCCTTTTCTGACTGCTCCTCCATGTTTGTTCAGTCCTCTTCTAGTCACTAAACAAATTCACAATCTCGATTGTATTTCACCTAATTCTTCTGCAAGCAAATACCAACTCTCATGAAATTAAACATCTAAGAAGGAACAAAAAACACAAAGACTAAAGCTTCAAAACCATTCGCATTATGAGCACACATCCTTAAATTTCAAATCAAGCTCGACACAAATCATGAAAGTAGGTATGTATAAACCATCAAGCAGGATAGTAATGGCAACAATATATACCACAGGATACACACAAGGTTCTGCTGAGTCGAGTCTCCAAATCGTATCTTCAGAGACACGCACATTAGCATGCATAAACAGTAAATAGAAGAATCGACACTAACATCATAAATCCCAGCAAATCAACTGACCCTTATTGAAACATAATCAGAACTCACAAAACAAAAAACAACCCAAAATTTAGAAGATAAAATGGGAAATGGGATTGGTTAAAGAAAGCATGTTGAGAATGAGAAAGAAGAGAAATGCTCACCTTTTATGTTGAGGGTAGTAATCTGTAACAAGAGAACGAAAGAGCAATACAAACGTGAAACTGGAGCCTTTGTAATCCGATTTGAGCAGAGCTGGGTGATGGGTCTGAGGGGTCAGTTGGTGACGACCCTTCTTGGGCCGCTTTGTGGAAATTTTTTTTGCCAAACTCAGAGAACTAGACGCCATCTATTAGGCCTATCACTCGCTTTTTGCACAGTCAGCCTTGGAGCTCAAGGGGAATATGACGTTTTCGCAAAGTAAGAGAAAAAAGGAAATTACTATGCAAAATAGACCATAATCTTGGTTCTTATTACTCCTTTGCCATTAATTTTTTAGTACATAATATCTAATAAATTGTTGCATAAATTAATCAAATTTTATCTCAATTTCAAATAAAAATATCGGCAGTGACCTTTTGTAGAAAAATATCGCCCCAATTCAGTGCTTAGGGATTAGGGTTTTTCAATTTCATCCGATGATTGAGAATCAGATCTTCTGTTCTAATTATGGTGCTCCTATCATATTCTATTAAATCTCATCTATATATTTATATGAACCCACATAAATATAAAAATAAGATTTAATAAAACAAAATAATTGAAGCCGATGATTTAATATGCGATGATTGAGGCTTCTTACTGGGCGATGTTACTATAGAATCCAGTCATCTCCATTTACTTACAGTACACAAGATAGCACAAAGCCTTTACCTTTTTTCTTCAAGGTCAAGCTTGACACGACCTAATTTCAACTCGGTTTAGAAAGAGTTTGAAATATAAAAAAAATCAAAATTTAAACAGAATATCATACATAAATGCAACTGATGGAGATCTATCCAAGTGATTATCTTATTTAAAACTTCTAATACTTGGATTTAATGAACCAATTAACCGGAATTGAAGACTTCAATTAAACATTAGGAAACCAAAATTATTATAGAAGTCACTTTCTTCATGCAGGAAAAGTTTGCAACTTTGGCCAATGCAGATTCTTGAGCAACAGGGTGTCCTTTTCAATTAATTTTTCACGAATAAATCTGAAATTTAGAATTTATGATTGGTCAAAATATTGGAGGTCCACTGATGGCTTGTACAGTCTTTCCTCGTACTTTGTTTCTCCTCAACTCATATTTAGACTTTATTAGTGGCTTATAGTTCATTTAGAGCACACCCTTTTCTTCCTAATACCAAATTGGTGTCCAGAGTCTGTGGGAGTGATTACAAGAATATCACACTGGATTCATGTTTTTACATGTAATTACCTGAACAAAAAGTAGCATTGTTAACAAATATGTAGGAGCTAGCTAAGAAAAAGATTGAAGGAATCACAAGCTATTAGGTATTAACATTCAATAAACATCATAATTATTTGCCAATAACAAAAATTGAATCTCTACTCAAAAGATCAGAGTATCAATATGCATCTCAAACTGGTGGATTTGAGAAACTCATGCCAATAACCCTTTGTGCAAACAACCCACCAGCTCAAAGGGAAAAGAAATGACACACCAGTTCCTGATGATGAAATTAAGCTTCTGTAGCATTTCCACCCTCATGCTTTAGAAAATTCATCCAACTTCATCCGATCCAACATCCATGTTCTTCTTTCTGCAGAAGCATTGCTTACCTTTTCTTTGCTCTGCAATGCAATTCCATGGAACATATAGGATGAAAGTTAGCTCTTAATAAAGATTTGAAGTACGTGCGTGCATTTATCAACCGAACCTTTTTAACACCGGTAAGGACTTGAATACAAGAGAACTGTAGAGCAATCTCAATTTTATGCTTGTGATGTAAGTTTACCTGCCTAGTAGGACTCTGCCAGTTTTACAATGGGAAAGCTATAAGACATCACCTTCTAAATATACGAAGACAGGACAAGGATTTTGTACAAGCAGAAATATATCATTAGTCTACAGCTTGGTAAAACATTTTCCACAGCTTTTGATCATGTACACAGTTTGCATAAAGGATGCACATGTTAGGCTGGTCAAGTGACCGTGAACCATGTTCAATTGACATTAAGGCCATAATTATTCGTCGTACATTCGCATAGACTGCACCAAATTAATGGTGAGTGAGCTTCACCGCATACACTTCCATCTAAAGATTCATCAGTAGGTACAAAACACAGACTTGGGCCGTTTTCATTGAAGTAATTTGATTGATATGAATTACGGTCAGCAGAAGGTACACCTAACATGTATACATTGAGGCATAGAGCAAAACTGCTCATGTTTGAGCGACTGCAGAAACTAACTGTCACTGCACGACCCTCTTAACACCCTTTCCATAAGTGGCCTACTATTCACATGAAAAGCAAGTTTGTATTACTGTTCAAGTTAGTGACATTGATGCACAAAAATAGCACGATCATGACTTACATATACTTCATTGAGAAACAAGGAAAAGGAGTTAGGTGAATTTCATTCCTTGTATGTGGCTTGCCAGCATCGTTCTTTTCTTCAATAACCATGGAAAGAAGCCTGTTTAAAATAATTAACTGCAAATTAATTACTCTCCAACTTGTACTCCCTTGCAGATATTAATCAAAAGAGTATACATACTAGCAGTCATCAGCAAGAAGGTGAAATCATTTATCTTCACTTACATCAATGTTGGCAGAAAATGTTTTTGGTTCTTCAAGCATACTCTTCACCACTGGATTAAAAGAACCACACATAAGAGAAACCAAAAGTAAAAACAGCTCAATGTTGGCAGAAAATGTTTTTGGTTCTTCAAGCATATTCTTCACCACTGGATTAAAAGAACCACACATAAGACAAA
>JANKOD010000003.1:3233051-3250095 GCA_026284645.1 Erythroxylum acuminatum
GCTCAAAAGGTTGACATGGACCCTTTTGCAAATAAGCTCTTCGTATTCTATCACGGTCATTAGGATGATAATCTGAAATTTTTTTCCGCAATCCTAGATCAAACTGAAGATCATCTAAATTGACTTCTAAAAGAGGATGCTTTAAAGGGTTAGGGCTAGAATCCTTATTTGTAAGAGGCCTTTTAAGAAATTTGTCTATAACTGAAATCAAAGTTAAGTATAGAGAAGATATCATGATATACAAATAAAATAAGTACATAAGAACATGAAAAAAGAATAATGTTGTAAGAAAAAAAGTTTGTTTAAGAACCAACAGCTACATTATTATCAAAAAGAGAAAAAAGCTACATTTGTTAATTCATCACTGTTTTCAATTAATTATAATTTTCATATTTGATATTTCTATAGCTGCCATTTTATTTATTTTCCTTAAGCGGTCATTGTCTCATTGCTCATTCATCAATTCAAAAAAATTGTTATTTTCTCTATTTCCCTTTTGTCTCTAAATTGGTGAGAATCATTGAATTTCTCCCTATATGTTTTGAATTACAAATTTTCTTCTTTTCTTTCTTTTGATTATTTTACTAATTAGTAAAAGAAAATCTACAAATGCTACAATGACTCAATGAGTTTCACATATCCACATAAAAAGATATTATAAAAGTATCATATAGGGACAAATTGAATACAAAATAAACAAAAAATTAACTAATTAAAACTATTTGAATAACACTTTACACAGATGCAAAATATGAAATACACAAACAATATATATATAATATCAAACCACTTTGTCAATGAAACATAATTTTGCACGATATTATCTAAGCTAAGCTAGCATCAAAGGTCTGTACCCAGTTCAGAACAAAATTGGACATATAACTTATAAGGGAATGCACAGATAATAACAATATGCAAAGACAATCCTTAGCACCAAAGCAGATTTTGCTAATACCAATAAATCCAAATATCCAATCACCAAGATGAAGTGGGAATTTACCTATCAAATATCAAAGCCCTCATCGGCATATCAGTAGAAGGGATGTGGCCTGTAGGAGAATCCTTTCCACAATTGCGTTCAATATTTTAGTTATTCCTATTCCCTCCTAAAAAACAATAGCAACACTATAAATTATTGTTTTTTGCTTTGGATGTGCCCTCATGGACAAATAGAGAAGAATAGGTGAAAAAGAAGCCAAAAAGACAAAAAGTTGTGTGCTGAAGAAGCCAAAAGGTTATAAAAAATCTGAATAAAAAAATCAATTAAACATGAGATTTTTATCTCTCTATTTGTAGGCTTTCGTTTAAAAAAGTCATAGGTCCAAATAATAGTAATCTTAATAAAATGGATGAGCTCAGATTTTATCTTTTATTTGATATATTAATATATCTATAATTTTTATTATTAATTTTGTCACCAATTAAATTAATTGAGGCAAAATTTTAATTTTTATGGGATCAAAACTTATAATAATAATATTTTTATATGAAATTTTTTTTAGGCAGGCCTCCGCTTGCCCCCAATGTGCATTCGTCCCTGATTATAAGGTGTAGGAAAGAGGCGAAGAGAAATGAGACAATGAGAAAGGTTCTAAGTGGCGATGGTCTTTTAAGGATTTGAAGATCAGTGAAAGTGAAGGAATCTGAGGAACGTTAATATTGAAAAGAAGGGTAATGTCTGAAAATTTTTGATTTTGTGATAATAAAGATGAAGACAAAAAGGATGTCAGACTGGGGTTGGCTTGGCTCCTAAGCCATGAAATTAGGAAGATTAACAGAGTTTGTAAAATTTAAGTATAAACGACAACATTTTTCAATCGAACAGAGTTAGACAAAAAGCAAAAACGATGATGTTTTTCAACCGGACAGAGATAGAGAGAGGATCCCATCTCCACTAAGTACTTGTTGATGGCCTCGTTCCATTATAAACCGAGAAGATAAAAATCATCAAACGTCTCTTGCCTTTTCATCTCTTTCCTTTATGCTTCTTAGAGCTACTTGTATATAGACTATGCATTCATTTTTTAGCTACTTGTAATGTACTGTCATATAACATTATAGCGTCCATCAATAACCCCACTTCGGGTTCGGGTGTTTGGCCTATTTTTTCATCGTACATATTGGCACGAGGACAACCATGTAGCTTTGATAACCGGTTAAGATCTCTAGCAATGGCATTTGTCGTAATGCGGCTGTTAATCTTGGACTGTTGGAAGCTTGATACAGAAGGCAAGAACAATACTTGCTCAACTGGTTCTGCAATTCTATACCTCTAATCTCGATTGCTTAAAAATGAGGCTGAAAGTACATGCATGATAGGAACAATATACGACTTTTGTTGAATGGAACAGCAGCTTTAGCTGTTGTACTAGTCAACAACCTATAATCTATTCCTCGTTCAATAACTTTAAGTTCTCGATTTAGATGGTTACTTGGCAAGAGCTGCAAGGAAAGCCTATCACTGATAGAGCTCCAATGGTTTGATACTTAGCACCACTAAGAACCATATTTTCCTTCCAGTACTTGTAACAATGACATTTTGCAATGAAGTCTTTCTTCCAAATCAAGAGAGCGAGAATAAATATGAAAATGACCTGGTGGTATTCATAAGAAAAAGAATACAAAAGGTTACTTTAATAGGTTCAACCAATACCGATTCTGGTCAATAAAGCATGAAAAGAAAAAGAAAAGAAAAAAAGAACAAATCCTGACAAATCACCAGGTAATGAAATCATATGAGGTGAAAAAATCATCTCCTTCAACTGCAGGTGGGAGTGGATTCAAAACCGCAAAAACTTTCAGCGTGTGAATATATGATACTGAGGTATTTGTGCCAACTGCCAAGAATGCTCAAAATTCTTCTCTTCAGTGTCCAAGTAAAATTTTTTTCAATCACAATAGACCAGCTTCATACAGATTTCTGCGTCTCAAAGTTTCATCAACTAGCTTGAAAGTTTTCTTTACAAGCTTCTGATCAAGAGCAGTTGTTCTGTAAATTTTGAACACCCTATCTACACGATCAGGGGCCGTGCTCTGGAAATACAATTCCTCAAACTTTTTCTTCACAAACCTGAAGAACAAGAGTAAGGGCAACGCGCTTATTAAGTCTCTTCCGTGGAACCAAGAAAAACACTCAATGAAGGACTAAAAATAAAAATGGTCAGTCTGCCACTGGACATTTAACTAATTGTTCTGCAAAACAAGCATTCAATAATTAGCAAACTGTCATAGGCAATGACCCTATATTGGCCATTACTATACTGCATGCAGTCCCCATTTTGAAAGTAAGCAGCCAATTGACTAATATACAGTTGGAGGAAACATACTGCAGAAAATTTTGAGGCATAAGCTAATATAACAACTTGGTCCAACTGTTTTAGATGTTAGTACTGATCATTTTTTGCAGAGAAGATAAAGCAGTAAGATACAAATTCTTACTCGTATGCGTGCTCTATTTCTTGTTTTCCTGTTGAAACTGGCTGATAATCCTTGTACCAATCGCAGACATTCAGTGGCACCTATAGAAGTTAGATCATCAAAGACCTAAACTAGTGACAATTTTCATTCATAATATGATTAGACTATCAGCACATACCTTTAGAACCTTTTTTTCAAATATATCAAACTTGTTTAGAAATAGCATGAAGGATGTTTTCTGTATACAGAAATACAGAACACTAATAAGACCATCTGAATAAGGAAGCTCATCTCTTAACAACTGTCATGAAAAGGAAAAATGAGAACTGGAAGAGAAGGAATAACAAATAAAGTGGCTGGGAGCAGAGAGCAGAAGCCCCATGAAAAACCTCAAAACACGGTTGCTTCAAGATCCACTCGAAAAGTTCCTTTGTCTCTGTCATACGGTTCTTGTTTTCATCCTCAAAGAGTGTTTGATCATACCTGAAGCACCATAATCAAATCAGTGCTTTTTCAGACTGATATTACCTCTTATTGTTAAATAGATTAGTTGTGTCAACTCAGCTAGCATCAATGGCTCCAAATTTATAGAATAATGGAAACAGAACAACCAGAAATAAGAAGTTACGCGCTTTTGACACATATGATGAGAAGCTTATTAGTTCATAACATTTGTCTGAAAATATTTGATGCTATTTAACCAGTCAATTCACGGTGATAATGGTGAGGCACCCTACTAAGTTGTTGGAAACTTGCCATGCAGAAAGTTCTGAAACAACAGATTTTCTTTCAAGTGGGCAAACAGTGGCAATTTTAGGAAATTAATGATTCAAACACCAATAAATAAAAGGAGAACACGAGATCCAGAGAACGGGAAAAAGCATCAATGGCCAAAGCCTGATAACCATATGATGCCATACCAGTTGTGAAACAAGAAATCTTACTCGCTAATTGCAGCACAGAAAATTACAGCAGTAACACCTTCAAATAGATGGATCCATTTACGTCTCTCATTTTGTTGGCCACCAACATCAAAAAGTCTATATACCTCACCGCTTTTCTTGTTCTCTCCAACAGGGCTGCCAAATCAACTCAACATGAGATGCAAGCTAAAAAGCTCAGATTTACTATGCACAAATGATAGCTTATGGGGCTGTTCGTTCACAGTTCTGGACACAGATATCATGGAGCAGATTATAGCTCACATTCAAGCAAAACTGATAAAATCCAGAAAGCTATTGGATCATATTAGACTTTGAAGAAGCTCATGCTCAAGGCTTACATGAACATCTTCATCATATCATAATGGCATTTGGGAACTATGGAGAGACTATCTATATTTATCCCCAAACATTGCCTGTTGCACAATTGTGACATAAGGTACAAGAAAATTACACCGAAAGGAATAATATCATGTTGCAAACGTCTTGGTTGAACTATGAGCTTGTTCTATAAAAAGCCACAGGAGTAAAACAAAGCAAGTCAAGAAACATAGACATTATAAATATCAAACAACAATATCTTAGTAACTTCACCTGAATTGAATCTCTACTACACCAGTTGTTCGAATTCTTACGTATAAAACATCCTCCTACAACACCAAATACATGAAGTGTCAGAAAGATCTATATTTAAGAGCTAAAAATAAAAAGTCCACTGTATAAACATTTAACGTCTGAGGGGAAATAAACTTTAACATGTCAAGACTAAGGCTTAAAATACTCTTAGACTACTATTCAACACCATGAACGAAATGAAAAAAGGACATCAAGATCAACTGACGGAGGTAGCTCAATAGATTCTTCAAAGCATAAAAATGTATCAATCAATTACAGGATTTGCTATCAGCAATCTGGTGGGATTAATGGCCTCTTCCACACTGTACGGAAAGTCTATGGAAACCAAGCTGGGTAGCAATCAATGTGGTGATATTACAAATCATGGGGTGCCTTGAGAACGTGTTCTTATTTCACATCTCTATAATTTGCAAAATGATCAGATTTTTTTCAAGTTTGCAGAGGAATAAACAGTTCATAACACGATCGTCCCTCTTAGATAAGCAATCTTGGAAGTTTTTTATCCTTTAAAAGCACCTCTGCAAGTTTAATAAAGCTAAGGTTTCTTAGAAAAAAAAAGCTAAGGTCTTTTTTGTGGTGGGCTACTACATTGACTCTTCTTTTAGCAAGGATGTGCTTTAACAAGTACTGCCATTTTAACCCTTTGTTTTATACGGAATCATGTAAACTAATAATTTGACATATAATAACCTTTAGTTCTTCTATTTTTTTAAGTCTAAAAAAGTCCAAAAGTAAAAAAAAAACTAGCAAGAAGAGCCAAACTGTGTGAACCAAGTTACCAACAGAAGCGTCTGACCAGGAAGAGAAGCACTATCACCATTCCCCACCTCGCAAGCTCTCAATTTCGCTACCTCAACGCTGTGACACGTGGCCTCTGGACACCCACATCAATAGGTCACACCATCCCCAAAAAGAAAAATAAAAGACTCAAATTTGTTAAGAGACAAAGAGAGACGTGAGAAACCTGAATAGAGCAAACTGTGGCAGTGGGTAAGATGAGACTCGAGAGCGGCGCTGTCTTCCTTTTATTCTACTTTTGATTTTTACTCAACAGACGTGACTCGTGAGAGATAGACGTGAGAGAAAGGTATTTTACGTGAACTGGGCGGTTTTTTCTTATACAGATTCACAGGTTTTTACCCGTCTGACCGTAAAATAAATGGGCCAATCACTCACAAAAAATAAAGGTTAAATCGAACCGGTTTATGCTCCGAGTCACTAATTTTCTGATCTAACCTGCCAATTCGATCCGATTTTTAAAACACTGGTTTGAATGCATTATCAGAAATATGGAGAATCTCGATCACCCTGCAAAGCTGCCTTGAAATGATCAATAAGCCTCGTGAAGATGCCAATGAACAGTTTCTGTTTATAATATGGGGCTCTTAAACTTTGATAATATCATCTACCAAATGCTGGCCCGATGTTCTAGCGTACTGGTTAGGTCTAATATGTTAGCTTAAGTGAATTAATTAATATATAAATTATCATCTGAATAATATAAACTTATCAATGTCTCGCTTTATTTAAGAACACGAGAACATAAAATTAATTTCATCAACGTCAAAAGAAGAAAATAATTCCTCATCAAAAGGTTATTATGGATATGTTAAATTTTCTGTTTCAGCTACTCTATTTTAATATATAGATGAGGTTTAATAAAACATGATAAAAACATCAAATAAAAAATTTGATCCCGATATGATTTTGTCACATTGTCACATTTTGCCAAGCAACTTCGGAGCAATAATTCGAAAAACATAAAGAACATATATAAAAGTATTCATTGAATTCCTTGATTGTCGGGCTATCACACAAACTCTTACATTTCTGGAACTGCATGGGATGAGATTTTGAGAAAGTGACAGAGAAAATCAAATCAAATAAGCGAATGAGTGAGTTTGGTCACTTTCACTTACACATTCATTTTATCATTTCAACTATTGCAATTCAATGGGCAAGCAATTGCTGCATTGCCCACACAGTAGGATTGCCCCAGTATGGCAAACGTGACAAGTTGATAATATCATTTTCCAATATTTAGCTGGCTCCTTTTTCTTTTAATTTAATATTTTTATCTTCCAAGGCAAATCTTTATATCCTACACACCTCCCAAGTTTCCTCTAAAACGTTATCACATAAAAAAGCAGGCGAGATCATCATCTTCTTCACACGAGAACATCGTCTTCTTCACTGTATCTAGTTTGAAGTCCTGTAATAAATCGAAATACGAGAAGGTTTGATAATACGTAACTTTATCCCTACATAATAGAGAGGTTATTTCCAATAAACTCACATGCAGATGTGATAACAAAAGAGTGATACAGGTTAAAGAGTAGAAAAGTAAAACTGACACGTTAAATAATTATGTAAATAATATTACAATAAATACATAAATAAATAATAAATAAAAATAGAATATAACTCAATTTTTAAAAATAAAATATATTTTAAAACTAAAATATAACAAAATATATAATCTCTATATCTGTAGAAAAGCATCAATACTCAAATAATAACAGAGCAATAAAGCATCAAAGAATTGTAGAAAAACACTAATACTCAAATGATAAGAGAGCAATAAAGCATCAAAAAAACTCGAATTTGACTCAACATGTTGAAATACAAAACTTCTTAAACTATAAGATCATTAAACATAAAAATTCAATCTTGACATAAACCCAACAATATCATATGCACTCATATTCAATAAAGAAAATAAAGTCAATATTAAAAAATTCAGTTTCACTCATATTCAATTACAAAAAAATTCAATTATTAAATTTTTATTAAATTTATTTTAATTTTTTGTTAAAAATAGATTAACTTATTAATTAAACAGTCAATTTTTATAAATTAATAAGTTCTTATAAACCAAAATAAATCAATTAATTTTTATTTAACATTTTCTTTTTCAATTAAACTTTATATTTTTCGATAAGTAAGAATAATAATTCTTTAATTTTATTTAATCTTTAATCAGTTTTATAATTATCTAGTACCGGTTGAATCTTTTAACCTTAAAATTCTTATCTTAACAATTTAACTTTTGATCTTATTTTTAAAACATTGAAAAAAACTTTTTATTTAACTCTAAATCTTTTTTATAAATGTGACGAATATATTCATCAAAATCGAAACACTATAGCTGAATTTGAGATAGAACGATAAACAACTAAATTGAGGGTTGCATCTAAATTTTTGGGGAAAAAAGGATAAATTCTTAATGTTTTTATTTTCTAAGGGATAAGTTGTTAATAAGTTAACTTATTGTTATTAAATACTAAAAAATGGTTTTCTTATATAATATAATTAAATAATGCATTTTAAAGATTTTTAAGAAAAATATTAATTTCATTGTCATTATTCAATTTTGTCCAAATAAAATCATTTTATTAACGAAATTTACATTTAGAAAATTAAAATGGTATAAATTTAATTAAAAAGCATTAATAATAGATCTATGTGCATTGGTAGAGTTAATTAAGAAAGAGCAAAAAAGATAGTGAACTAAGAGCTACAAAGTAAACATCACGTAGCATGAAGAATTATAGATCTTGTTTAAGGTTATTAATTTTAATATTATTTTAAAATTTTACCCAAGTAAGATCATTATATTAACAAAAATTCGATTTATAAATATTATAAACTTATTAAAATTTATATTATAATACGTAATACAGACCTTATTACGTACTCAGGATCATACATGAAAGGATTAAAAATGAAGGTAATGCAGAATACTTGATTTCAGTTTCATCTCTAATTCCGATGCCGTTTTCGAGCTCCAAACGATCACGAATCTCCCAAGACCTTTATGGAAAGTGTTTCCCAACACGAGATTTAAGTTTTTCTATAGTTTTCTTAATACGTAAGCTCTCTTAACGGGACAGAGAATCCTTATGTTTATGATTGATATCAGCAACTGCATGAGACCTTAACTTTTATATATAGCTTTCATATCAGACTTCGCCATCACAAGGCCGATATGGTCCGGTCCACACTAATTGGGATCTATTTTTTATCCGGACTTCGACCCATTAATCTAAATTATTTATTGGACTACTTTATTATCTTTATTTGGACCACTTTATTATATTATCTTTAACTTATAATTTATTAAAAAATTAAAAATACAATTAATAATTGTCCAACTTGACAAAAAAGGACAAAATTGTCTAATATGTATAAGAAAATTAATGGTAGATTAAGGAAAGAGCCAAAGGCATGGTGAGCTTCGAGTTGCAAAGTAAACATCACGTCGATTGATGATAAAAACATGAAAATTGTTCAATCTTGTTTTGGGGAGTACGGTTCGAGATCAACCCCCTCAAGCTTTTCAAGAACCCCATCTAAAAGGAAAATCCTGAATCCTGAGTACGAACTTAGGTCCAAAACTAGTAAAGCTACTAGTTGGTAGTGGTTTCCCTAATCCTGTGGGTTCCCATTTGCTAGGACGGTGTCCTACTACGTAATCATTATTTCACTCGAAAATTAAAGCAAGTGGGTGGATCAGTATGACACTTACAAATGGTTGGTGTGTGGTGGAACAAGGTGGTTGCTGATTCATATAGAAGTTGCTCGTGTCCTCCTTAATGACGCACGTAGCTGGCTCGCCAACTCAATGTTGGCAATGTCTTGTTCACATTAACTTTCTGAATTATAATTATAATTTAATATTTATTTAATAAAAAGCAAAGTTTGAAGTGTTAAATAAGAATTAAATAAAAGTTAAATGGGCTGAATTAATCTCTTTTTTATACTAAAAACTTTAAATGTTCAATAATTCATGCAATTAATTACACATAATTCAATCCTATCCATAACAGTAAAGGCTATAATTGAGTTCGAGTCTACCTAATGCAATCAAGACTCTAGGTCTACTTAACGTTGATTTGATACAATAATTAGTATAAGCATTTACTCTTTTTGTATAATTATATTAATTAATTCAATTTCTATAGATTGTATTTGTGCTATGATTAAATTTTATTATTTAATAAATTAAAAATATAAAATAATTATACATTCTTTGTATGTTTATTTTATAATGTTTGATATTTTTAATTTATTAAATAATAAAATTATAAGTGATACAAATATAAAAAATTGAAAGCTGAAATATTTTAATATTTTTTAGTTTATATTAATATTATAAAATTGATTATAGTTTATAATTTTTTTATAATTAACCTTAATATTTTAGTTTAATTTTGATCTCTTTTTGCTATTTCTCCTATGCAAAAGCATAAATGAATCGTAGTTTATCATGTGAAACCATCACTAGACCTACCTACCTCCCAATGGCCCACATCAAGTGCAAGAAAAACCAAACCAGCAACCATAATGTCAACTTGAACGACACTTTGATCACTTCCACTCCTTTGTGTTTCTTGGTTTACCTACAAACTCGAGTTTGAATCTTTGTTTAATATTATGGTGTCTTATTTTATCTTATAAATTTTAGTTATTTATTTATATGAGTCTTGCGTAGATCCCGCATAAATAAATGCGAGATCCGTATAAATAAATGGCTGAATTTTATAAGACACCATAATATTAGACAGAGGATTCCCTCCCCTTCAACTTTACCATTTCCTTAATAAAGTAAGCTCAATGAGGCGTCTTCTTACAATTGGACCCTCCTCAATTACTCGGATAAACAAAAAAAAAAGGTACGTAGCTGCATAGATGAATGAAATGGCCCTCAAGAATCTACCGCCATAGTACTTTGCAATTAACAAGAGTTAAAAGAAAGATGACCCCTCTCACCATATCTGAGACTAACCCTCTTCTGGGGATAAGCAACTGCATACTCTTCCTTCCTAGAATACCAGCTCTAGACTTGTTAAGAGTTGGTGTCCATTTCTCTCTCATATTGCCCCTTAATGTTCCTCATTAATTCACCTCTTAGTGTCTGTACGGCTCATGCATTTTGACGATTTGGCGGCCTATCAGATTTGCACACAGCCACACACCCTCGTGATTAGATAATCGAAAATTTAAAGAAAAAATTCAAAAAGTTACGATCTTGTGGGGTTTCTGTTTAAGTAGTGGAACTTGGGTTGTTGTCTTGGCATTTATTTGTTGCATTGTCTCTTATTCCTTTGCGCTTTTGACTTTGTCCTCCTTAAGCTCGACTAGTCTTCTACTTTTATCTGTAGTGTTCCGGTGGAAAAGAAAAGGAGAAGAAAATGAGTTGTTTGGGTGTTGGTGTCAGTCCAGGAAATATGCCAGGGAATCATGGTACAAACTTGAAGGTGATTGATAGGAGGGTAAGGGTTGCAGAGCTTGTTTTGAGGTGTTTGATTTGTGCTTTAGGAGTTGCTGCTGCTGTTCTTGTAGGAACAGATACTCAAGTAAAAGAAATCTTCTCAATTCAAAAGAAAGCTAAATTCACTAACATGAAAGCTCTTGTGTAAGACCCGACCTTCTCTCTTTTATCTTTCCCTGAAACTGAACCCATTTTCATGAAAAAGGGTCTCTCAGAGTCTCACTTTCTTTTCATCATCTTGCAGCTTTTTAGTGACAGCCAATGGGATAGCTGCTGTTTACTCGTTGGTTCAAGGGGTGCGTTGCGCTGTGGGGATGGTCAATGGAAGTGTGCTCTTTAGCAAGCCTTTGGCTTGGCTCATCTTCTCTGGAGATCAGGTTTGTACTGACCAAGCCTTAACGGTATTGGTTCTTGCATCCTTGGCTAGGCCACGAGGTTCATATTTTCACTTGCATGGAAGACTTGCATTGATCTTTTTAACAGCTTCAAGTCATATAAGTTTTGTTACTTTAGTCTTCTGAGATTCTCTATTTTTTTCCCAGAATAAGATCTAGGGTAAAGCTTAGGTTTTTGTTATGTCGAGAGGGGATAGAATGGTAGATATTAGTACTAAATACCATGATCTATTGGATTATGTCATGTCGAAGTCTCAGTTCAATAGTTGCAGAATCTCATTCCTCCCTTCTCTGTTTTCGTTGTTTTCACTAAGATCAGATTCTTTTGAAGCTGACTCCATGCCCCTGGATTTCTGTTCAAATTGGATGAACTAGTTATGGGTGTACCCCGTAGCATTAATTCCTCCTAAGCATCTCATTGTTGTGACTTCCTTGTCATTTGAACCTAGCTTAGTCTCGTTTTCAATGCATGATACAGTCGGGGCAGTTAGGAATTTATTATAGCAATGAATGGATACATAAAGTTGACAGAGCTGCAAGGTTTCAGCTGCTGTTTTAGGGAGTTGAGAACTGCAAAAAGAAGATGATCAATTGACTGAACTGAACTTATTTCTCTGCCATTTGTTGAAAAATGACCCTTGGCAGACATAATTCTCAGCTAAAGTTATGATGTGCGATGGTACAGTCCATTAATTAGCTACGAGGTAATGGCTTGCTTGAAGGGGGACTCCATTTGCATAATGGATTGCAATTCAAACCAAATTAAATTTAAGGGTATTGCTGGTCCCCCATTTGGTGCCTCTGGGCCACAACTTAATTTCCCATTGTTTTATAGCACTAAATGACTGAAGCAAAATTGTGAAATGGTAAACAAAAAGATTTGACCAACTGAAGTTGGTAAGTTATGAAACAGGAGAATGGGATTTTCCTTTTCATCACCTCAGGTCTCTTGCAATTTGTGTCATTTTATGGATTATTGGCCCGATTACCTGATGTAATATGGTTCAGAAACATTTGGTCCAAACAACTTTCTTTTATCCTATCTTTGACTTCTTTTTCTTCCTTTGATCATAGGATTTAGGATATTAATTGCCAGCTGCCTCTTTGGCTTTCAAATTTTGAAATGCTTTTCCAGGGAGTTGATAATCTTTAGTTTCTGTCAAACTTATTTTAGCTTGCTTAAGCCCTATAAATTAAATGTAGCCAGAAACAATCTAATTCATTCTTGCCAAGTTCAGCGGAAAATTGAAACATAGTTATTCTAAATCAACCACCTAACTCACCTTCACAACTTCATTTCTGCAGTTGATTGCGTACCTGACTGTCGCCGCAGTGGCATCTGCTGCACAATCAGCAGTGTTTGCAAAACTGGGACAACCTGAGCTGCAATGGATGAAAATATGCAACCTGTATGGGAAATTCTGCAACCAAGTTGGGGAAGGAATAGCAAGTGCATTGTTGGCCAGTGTCAGCACAGTGGTCCTGTCGTGCATCTCCGCCTTTAGCCTCTTTCGATTGTACAGTGGCAACAAGGATAAAGACAGCGCAAGGTCGTAGATTTCCAGATATAATACCGTAGATTTCCAGATATAATACCACTTAATGGACTGTCTAGTGTTTGACAATGTTCTGTTACCTGTGTAATCGTGTAAACTGGTGCTTTATTACAAAGATTAGAAGATGATGAAGAAAAGTACTATGATATGTTTACAATAAAGTGGAAGCTTTGGTTTTTCTTCCATGTGCTTGTCGACTAAAAGCACGAACTGTTCAGATTCAAAAGATCAAGCATTTTTTATTTTTCAGGATTTTAGAAAGTTCATGGGACTTAAAAGAATTTTTAGTCTTGTCCACTCACTCTCTCAGAAGCTTAAGCATAATCAAATTATAACTTCACAGAAAAGTTCACATCAATTCTAGATATTGTTCACAAGTTTCTGCACAAATCATCACACGTGTTTATTACAGGCAAAACCAAACTGCTAAGTTCCAATTCATCAGCAACTCAAACCACTAAGAATAAGTTCTATTGACCATCAAATTATCTTGCTGAAGAGGATATGAGCCCCATGCTGAGGCTGAACTGTTAGACCTGTGACTGGAGCATGAACATAGGTTGGTGACACCACAAAAGAATATCGTCCAAGTATCATGGCAAGAACAAGTTTCAGCTCAATTGTTGCTAATGTCTGCCCAACACAATTTCTAGGGCCTAATCCAAACGGGAAAAACGAGCCTAAATGCTTGCGAGGCTCGCTAAACCGCTCAGGATTGAACTGCTCAGCATCTTCTCCCCATATCTCAGGATCGCGATGAGTTGCTATAACTACAAGAGCAAGTTGTGTGTCTTCAGGTATATCCAGGCCTCCAAGCTTCACGTCCTTGCACGTTCTTCTCATCAACATCGTCACTGGTGTGTAAAGCCGAAGTGTTTCGCTTATGATCATGCTCACCTGTTGAACAAGGTTCCAAGTTCATTAAACTAGCATGCCTGGCACCAATCACAAGTGAAACTTACAAGTTTAAGCTCGCTAAGATTGTCTGCAG
Source organism: Erythroxylum acuminatum (assembly GCA_026284645.1). Classification (NCBI taxonomy): domain Eukaryota; kingdom Viridiplantae; phylum Streptophyta; class Magnoliopsida; order Malpighiales; family Erythroxylaceae; genus Erythroxylum; species Erythroxylum acuminatum. The sequence goes on from JANKOD010000003.1 coordinate 3,247,262, forward strand.
TTGGAAGTTCATTGTTTCTGCAAACACGAATCACTTCTTCTCGGGCCTTTGCTTGCCAATCTTGATGCATTGCCAGAAGCAGAAGTGCCCAAGTCAAAGTGTTCGCACTTGATTCCTTCCCTGCAAAGTAAAAGGTCTTGCATTCGTCTATAATTTCATCTACTTCTAGATGTTCCTCTTTACCGTCATGATTGTTATGAGAGGACATTAACAGACTTAAAAGGTTTCTCGAGCCATCACCCTTCTTGTTATTTTCAATTAGCTTTTGTATGGATTCACGAATTTCCTTGTCTAGTCTGCTCCTCTCCCGGTTCTTCTTCGTGGGCAAGAACCTGAATTGTGGGAAGTAACTTAACATACAGATCTCTGCAGCCATTTCTATTTAAACGTGAAGCTGAAGGTACCTGAAGCCTGGAAAGTAAACACTGTTTATAGACAAAACACAGAGGAGAGTTAGTCGGTCTTGTAACTCGAAAATTCGCTTTCCCTCATCAAAACAACTACCAAAAATTGTTCTTGATATAAGATCTGCCATGAGGTTATGAGATTCTTTGTGCACTTCTTATCTCAAATTCATCTTGTCCTGCTACTTTTTCTTCCCATCGCTTCAACATCTTTGCGGTACCAGACCCCATTTTACTTACCCAACCCTGCAAAAGAACACCATTCAATCTAATTCATTCAATAATATAAAATTACTTATATTCAATCTCGAAAACGCATAAATGTTGATTTTCCTTTAAAGCCACTTGATTATTTGTAATTTTAAGTATTACTGTGCAACTAAAATTATTATAAAATTGTAATTAAGAGATTTAACTTATATTTCTATATGATCCTTAAATTAAGATTTAAAAGGTATTTTCAAAATTCATTATAAATCTATTATTAATTAACGAGAATGATTATTATTGGACTTAAAAGAGCAAATACTAATTTCATATTCGATGTCTAACTGGAGTATTGGATGACAAAAGAATTAAATTATACATCATAACTATGTATAGATAAGTTAAGTCAAAACACATAGTATTTGGGTGATCATTTATTGAAAGACAATCTTGATATATGATTATAAATTATTTAATTAAAAAATTATCGCATGTTATTAGACATCAATCTTAATTTATAATTATAAATTATTTAATTGAAAATAAATTTTAATTTGAATAATTTTAATTATGAATTAAAATTACAATTTGTAATAATTATCAACATATTAAAAACTTAATGGATCACACATGAAAGAAAGAGAAGTTTAATAGAGAAAAATTAATTCAACATGAGTTGGATTTAATTATTAAATTTGAAAAATTATAAGAATCAAGTATTTAATAAATTAACTCTAATTATAATTTTTTTCATTAAAAAAGAAGTTCTATAAATATAAAAGATGATAACATGAACAAGTTAATTATAGGTAACATTTCCAGAAGGAAATTTTTATATAAAGCTAAATGAGGCTATTCAACTCTTTATTTATATTTCATATATTTCAAAAATTTTAATTTAGGAGATTAATAAAAAATTGTAAACATTATTTTCCTTTTGCGTCTATACCTGTTATTCAATCAGAGTTAGTTTCTTAATAATAAAAATATATAAAAATTTTACAAAAAAATGAAAAAAAAAGAAGATAGAGAGGAACTCACCTTAACTTGCTCCATGTTTAAAGCCAAGTTGGCGATTCTTCTATGCATAGCCCACTTTTCACCTCTAAGCTCTGCCAGTCCCTCTCCCAACAGCTTTTTGGACAAAGGGTCATTGAGAAGTCGATCATAAGACCCGCCTGTGTTCAGTAACACCTCTTTGATCATGGCTGGTTCAGTTACTGCCAACCTTGGCTTTGCTCCGAACCAATACAAGTAGGTCTTTCCATACATGCCTGACCACTTACTATAAGCTGGAACCACTCTGTGAAGTATGCTGTGGTCGCATGATACTTGCTCGTTCCTCGTTATTTCTGCAGCCCTTCGCTTCATTTGCTGGGTGTTTCCCATGATCGGACGGTAAGCCGGACCACTTATGCCTTGTTTCTGGAAGTGATGTTGGATTTTGTAGGGTCGCCATAACATTGAGTATGTTAACTTGAGGAGATATGTTATGGTCAAGAATACGGTGAGAAATATGATGAGATGCATCTCAATACAGGAAGAGAGGAGGTAACTAGGAAGTGCAAAGCCAACTTTGAACTTTGGAGGTTGATAAAGGCTTGCTCCTAATGCATCGTTTGTGTATCAGATATTCTGTTTAATATTATGGTGTTTTATTGTGTCCAATAAATTTCAGCTATTTATTTATGTAGAGCCCGTAAAATAAATGGCTGAGATTCCATGAGACAAAATAAGACAGAGTAAAACTGGACAGAAGATTTGATTTCCAGCGACACCCAATTCCATTAAAAACCATGAGAGTTGACGTCAGAAACAAAGGTAATACAGTACCTATTATTGAATTTTTAATAATGGGCAGAGTGTAGAGTCCACTAACAAGAATTGGGCATGGGTTAACTATTGTCCAAATAACTAGAACTATGTGTTTGGATAGTTAACCCTTACCACTTATAAACCCTTTAACATTTTCATGTGTAGGCAATATGGAACACTCTAACACTCCCCCTCAAGTGCAACTGGAGTTGGACATCCAGTTGTCACTTGAAATATACGCAGTGGAAACCAGACCGGGCCGCTGGGAATGAACATCCAGACGAACAACCGGGAAATTAATAATCCGGGTCAAACTTGCTCTGATACCATATTGAATTTTTAATAATGGGCAGAGTGTAGAGTCCACTAACAAGAATTGGGCTTGGGTCAACCATTGTCCAAATAACT